>NJFT01000007.1:0-437140 GCA_002221725.1 Scedosporium boydii
GTTCCCTTAATTTTCGTCCATCGCCGAATCGTCATTTTGCTCGACCTCCTCCTCTTGTGCATTGTTAAATATGTCGCTCGCGAGAGTATTGCTCTTCCTGCCCCTTCCTCTCGCCTGCCTGTACGTCTTCGTAGAAGTAACAGCCCTCTCACCGACGAATCGGTTCCCCTCCCAGCCCTTATCACACTTCGGACATGTCCTGGCTCGTCTACTTCTCCAATATCGCTCTTCACAAATATCGTGAAGCCTCGCCAGACAATCCCTCTCGTTGCATCTCTGTCCGTAGGTGACGATCTCCTTGCACGCCTCGCACATCTTGATGCGCTGCCACTCATCAGCTGGCGCATCCGCATCATTGTACGTATCTAGCAGCCAGGTTCTCAGCTCCATGAGCGCGCGGGGCGCAACGCTGTAGAAACCCTCGTGGCTCTTCTCAAGCCAACCGCCCGCGACGAGCTCATCCATGACCCTGTTGACGTCGCTGTGCCGTAAGCCCTTGTCCGTAGAGATGGCCTGGGACTCCTCGCCGTCGACGAGGCTGACGTTGGGATTGTTCACATTCCGCGGTGGTCGGCTCAGCGATATGGCCTCCTGTATCGTCACGCACATCTTCTCCATGCGCGGGGTATTGTACGTGTCGAAAATGGCGTCGAGCACGCGCTTGATAAAGGAAATCTCGTCGGCTGTGAACGTCGTGGCGAGCTGTGTGGCGGGGTCCGACGCCGTGTTCACGAGGGTCCACACGCGCGTCTTGTTGCCCTGGTGTACCGTGCTGCGAACCTGGTAATCGAAGTGCGAAACGGCTTCGGAGGCGCTGTTGATGAAGTAGTCGAAGTCTCCCTGTGTGATGTGGTCGGGCTTGACGTCTTCCACGCCCGAGGCTGTGCGGATGGCGGCGATGATTTCCTGGCCGTCTCGGAAGGTGACGAAACCACGGCACATGAGGGCTTGGAGGAAGGCCCTGTTGGTGTCGTTGTATTCGTAGTCTACATCCATGATGAGAGAGGCCTTGGGTGGGTCGGGAATGGGGAGACGAATCGAAAAAATCGAGCGACGGAGGATGGTCAAGGTGGTGTCAATGAGCCAAGGCGGGCGCGAGAATTCACTTTGATTGTTCTTTGACGCGTTTCTGTTTCCGGGGGTGGCGGGGCAAATCCAGAACACAAGCACAAATTGATTGCATCAGCGCAACGCCAACGGTAAACTATGTGCACCGTATCGAGAGGTATCTGCACAGTATGATGACACATTGAGCCCCATTTAAACCCTCAAACAGCAATTAATCACACTTTGTCTCTCTCATTGCCGCAGCTGGCTCTCTCCGTCCTCCATATTGAGGGATTGCGGGCTTAGCTAGATTTTGTCCATACCATCGATGTCCTCGATTCTAATGCCGACTGTCAGAACTGATCAATTGATATATCTACCTTCCCACGGGACGTACTAAGGTGGACGTCGCTATTCAACCGGGTAGTCGTTGGCCAGTTCCCCGTGAAAGCGGGCGGCTACGCCCATGACCCCTCCTATTGTGATTGCCGATTGCGATTGCGATTCCGACTGCGATTGCGATTCCGACTGCGATTGCGATTCCGACTGCGATTGCGATTGCGATTCCGATTGCGACTGCGATTGGGCCTCACAAGAATCTCGAGAAGTCTGATACACCTGGTGGTGAAGGGATTGAAGTGAACGGCCAAGGAATCGCAATTAGCCTCCTTCTCGGAGAGAATATCACCGAGTCTGTAATAGGCCCCCATTCCTGCACCTTGGTCATATGCCTTAATGGCTTCACAAAAGGCCTTGAATGGGGCCTCTCCCTGGACCTTCGCACATCCGAGTTCGGTCATGGTGTAATAGAGGTCTTGGACCTTATTCATCCACCCATTGAGCGATGTCCTTCTCAAATTCCGAGCCAGTAGCCGGTCCCATTCAATCTCAAGACTGAACTTTGTGTGGTCAAGGCCGCCTATGAGTCTCGCTTTGAGCTTTCCGATCAGCGACTCTATTGTCTCGGATTCGGAAAGTATAATCTCAAGCTTGGGACTGATGGTGTCGACTACAGCAATCATAAAGTAAGCCATCTTCGCCTTTTCTTCCAAGAAGTCTTCACGCTGTTGGTGGTAGATTTCGTGCTTCAGTCCTTGGCGCTCGATTCCACCAGAGGAAGTGACGTCCGTCGTCCCCGGCTCAGTCGGAGGACTTATCCTGGGTTTTCTACCGTAGTCGTCTACCGTTATGTCATCGTCGAAAGCGATGTAGTCGGTGATGAGGCACCTAAGAGCCAGCGTCCGAACCTGTAGAGCCCACAATGGCCAGTCTCTTGTAGTGGTCAGGATGACTGGGTCCTCAGGGATGATATTCCATTCGAAGATATTCATTGATATAGAATATTCGATGCCCGTGGAGGCGTACGCCTGTCCTTTATTATTGTCTTTGGATAGAGCCCTGGTGGTATTATGTAGGCCTGCTCTGGTTTGATGGTCAAAACGAGTGATCTGATGCGTTCGATTCAAAAGTCGAAGTCGTGCAAGCGGCGGCCAGTTTCGATGCTAGCGAAAAGTTGTGGGATGGGCACGTTTGGCGGTAGACTGCGATCACCATATAAAATAGGCACGCATATATGGATTTTCGGGGAATTGATAGTCTCCAGCCCTGTAGTTAAAGACAACCTCAAGTTGGGAGGAAAGCGTCTGCTTTATCTTTGATCCAAAGAGGAGACGTAGGTGGCTGCTAAGCCGCTACACCCGAAATTTAAAAGTATCATGATAAACACTAATAGTTCTTGGATTCGAATCCAGCCCATTTTGGCCAACCATCTTCCTGCTTAACCTAGGCCATCGCCTGCAGGCTGCTGAAGACACCTTGAGACGAGCCCAGATCAAATAATGATGGCCAATGGCCAGCCCAGCTCCAAAGTGAGGCTGCTGGAGCGAAGATGGAGGCGAGACCGAGGGAACCAGCACCATCGCAAAAATAAGGAATAAAGCACAATGGCCGCCAGTCCCGTGTGTGCTCAAGTCTGATCATCCATTGCCGTCCCCTGTGAAGGCGCTGCAGGCTCTTCCCTTTTGCAATTGATCATCACGGTTCTCGCCGACTCTTAGCGTACTACTGATATCCAGCACCGGGGAGGGCTCGGGGAGGGAACGGCGCAGAATATGTCGATGTCGACCTCGAGGGGTCATGGGATCTCATTCTAGCCAACATCCAGAGAGGGCTAGCATACTTGATCGGATTTGGATCACACATTTGGCGTGTATAATCTGTGTAATCTGTAAAACCGCACAATCGTAGCTGCAGATGTTGATGATTGTGTTTTGGCTCTCCAAAGAGACAAGCACAATACTAATTCGGGAGAGCTCCTGATGACTAAGCATCAACATCATCTCAACCAAGGCAAAATGCCAGGGAAGGAACAATAATGAAAGAAAGGGCAAAACAACCTGCCAAAATCAATGAGAGCAATAACGACATCTCTGTTGCTAAAGGCTTTCTGAGAGTCCCAGTTTCAAGTCGTGAAAACAATGTGAAGACTGCCGATTTCTCTAACAGATTCTTAGCATCAGGAACACACTGTAGCCCTCACTTCAAAGAACCCACATCTCGAACCAACATCTCGAACCAGTTCGCTCTCATTCCCGACTCATCGAGGACCTTAGCATTAGTTGGCTTCCCACACACCCCCGGGCTACCCTACTTTTTATCAACCCTAGAAACCTTGGGGAACTCTCTATATATATCGCGGTACCTGTGCTGGTAGTAGATCGCTAGCTAGCTGGTGCCATCCTCGTCAAGTGCCCGAGTAATAGCTCCCGAAACGTGTCTAGTTTCGCAGATACTACGCCACTCGCGTTTATCAGACACTCATTCTCCAGCGATCCCACTTCGCATCGACTTAGCCCTCACCTTTTCTACTCCCCGATTGAGCTAGGGAAACAAAGGCCGGAGTCGCCTCACCTCTGAGTCCGGGCCTAAACCCGGGCCGCAACCATGGCTGGCCAAGTGGAATATCACGTCCTCGAAATCCGTCGAAGCGATGGCTGCGACACCGGTCCTGGATATTGGCCCATCGTCGAACCAGCCAAGGCTCCCAAGAAGACAACCAAAGATGGGCTTGAGAAGGTGACGAGGGCGAAACCACAAATGGTCCGCCTCGAGGCGGATGACCCGCGATTCGTCGAATGGAGGGTAAAGCTTGGTATTTTACTCAAGCAGGAGATATCCCCGGAACCACACGGTACGTCGTTGATCGCGGTGCTGCACACTTGTACCGTATGCTGACTCGAGGCGTTTTCCCAATACAGAAGGATTGCCGTGGTATGTGGAATTTCCACGGGGCTACTGGCTATACGAAAGGTCCAAGGTCCTCTGGGTTTCCGGGTACCCGAACAAGAGCAAGCTATTTAGGACCCCCCAAGAGTTCGGCCTTCATCTTCTTTGGCTCCTTAGCAACTCTGACGACCGGAAGGATTGCTGTTGTATCCATTGCAATATCCTCCCAGTTGCGAAGGGCGCTACGGGCGCCGATGATGAGCTTGTCGTTGTGAAACCAAAGAGCACTACCCAGCCTCGTGTAGCTCCCACGGCTACTACGGCGACAAAAACTGCACCCTCACCAGCTCCGGCCACTACTACTGTATCTAGTGTCCCTGCCCAACCCACCCCACTATCCCAGGTAGATGGTGCGGTATCGAGGGCGCCTTCCGTCACAGCGTCTCCCGCCGCTGCCCCCGCCTACGGCACTCCCCAGCAAGGCGCGGCTAACACTGCACCGGGACGTCCTACGCCCTCTACGACTCCTGCTCAGCCGGCGGTGACGCAGACGACCGTCACTCCCGTGGCGAGCCTGGCCGTGCAGGGGGCCGCCCAACAGGCCAAGGAGACGATATCCCTCCTCTTCCGGACGGGAGAACTGGTCTGGTTTACGAACGGCCAGAATTGGAGACTGGGTCTCATAGTACAATCAAACGGCGGAACACATCAAGTCGTACCCATCGCTCACGGGATGATCATACAGCCGCCTGTCAGTAGAACTGACAAGGACTTGCGGCCTTTCTACGCCTTCACTGTGCCTCCTCCTATGCGAGAAGATTTAAAGGGCCGTAGCTACGATGAGATACCGTGGGGCGAATTCATAAAAGGCCTAGCGGCCGGCCCCAACCCTAAGGGGGAATTGAGCGTCCTGGTTCTCGATGCGTCGAAGCTCGCTGCACTTAAGATTGACCAGTCCTACTCTCTTTTCACGAAGCTGTCTCAGAACGATATGCCCGCCTACTGGGGTGTCTTCCTCGGCGCAGAACGCATCGAGATTGGCGACACCTTGCGGGTTGCCGCGCCGCAAAACTACGCAAACGAACCCGGCGTCTACCTAGGGCTCGAAGCAATCGTCCTCCAGCCAGGCCAAGGTGTTCTCTACGGGGGAACGCTCTACCAATTGAAGGAGGGACCCACCGGACAAGGCGGCGTGGGCGAGAGCATCCACGAACAGGGTCTACCACGCGCCCTACGCGAGGAAGCCGTCTGGCGCAAGAGCGTAGCCCCGGATGTGCCCGTGGACCACAGATATCTCCAGCCGAACGCGTGGTTCCGCGAACAAGACGTCAAGGGCCGATTTTATCCGACTCATCGTCTCGCGCCGATCATGAACCCGCAACTCTTTACGGACGCCGTGCAATCTCGGAACTTGGCGCAGGCGTACCCGGCGCTTAACGGACGTTTGGACGCGGCGGCGGGGGCGGCGAAGATTAGCACTCAGAAAGCGAACCGGGTGGAGACGGCGGGACCCTCGATTCCTCACGGTATCAGGTTTGCCTTTGAGCCGTATGTGCAGGAGGAGGTTTCTGCCGGTGTTGGCGGGGCGGCGGCTGATGCTCGTGTTGGTGGCTCTCAGTGATTGTGGGAAGAAAAAAAAAAGGATAAGGGCGGATTTCGAACTTGCGACATTGTCGGGCTGTCGGACTTTGCCAAGTCGTCGTTATCTCACAACAGAAAAGGAGTGGAATCGGGCCATATGTCCGGGATGTGTTGTTACCTGTATGATAACTGAATTTACAAATGGCCCTCGGATATCTCGTCGTCGACGTTGCAGCTTAAACTGGTGATTGTTGATTCGCGTTCACGGCTGACTACGGAGGTGCAAAACGGTATGCGATGAGCCGTTTTCTCTACCCTATATCAGATCCAATACACACACACCATTATACTACGACTGTAATATCGCGACTGGCAATTGACATCGCATCGTAAGAAGTGCCGAAGGGCTTTCCCCCCCCACCGGGGAGATAGAAAGTAGCATTCCGCAAAACATAGAAATTCGAGCAGGGTGCCCCCAGTTCCCCGGTATTACGAACCCCCTCTCGCTTCACCTCAATACTTCAGATCCTCAGTCCACTTTCCGAGGCTTTTTATAAACCATTTCTCAGCGTGTGGGGGGGGCAGGAATGATCAAAGGGACTACGAAGTAATACGAAGAGGATGTTTGGGAAGGAAGCCGAACCTTGTTCGACGAGGGATTTTGGCAACGATCCCTCGTTCACCAGAGTCGGAGATGATGCTGGCGTCGGCCCCTGTTTTATAGATTTAAAACTGATTACGAGAAGCTGGGTCGCATTCCGTGTAGAGGTCTTGCTTTTCCTTTCAAGACAAGCGCCGTAGGCGATAGGGTTGTCGTCAGGGGGTATCGTGGATGATGGCGTTTCTGATGAACGGACATGCAGGAAAGACTTGCTTCTTTGAGAAATCACCCCCGAATCCCCCGAATCCCCCGAATCCGCCGTATAATGGACGAGTTACATTCAAGTTCTGAGACAAGAAATGCAACTTTCAAAGCCCACGCTCGCCATCGGCCGCCCGTAGTGTAATTATAATCTTACTATCCTAGGGGGTTCGTTGAGTTACAGAGGACGCCGGGGACACGGCTTTTATTCCCCGCGTAGGATTGGGATGAGACCGGGGAGCTCTTCGGAGCAGGGGGCCACGTTTCCAGGTGGGGGTTGCTCGGAGCATCTTCTCTTTGCTTCCCGTTCCTTTTTGAAGCTTGGACAAGGAAAAGAAAAGGTTACGGTGCCTTTTGACATCTCATTTCTTCACATGCCATTTTTTCTTTCGCGGACCGTGGTTCTCTCCTTACTTCGTATCTGTTGATGCAAGTTGTCGGACGTATCATTGGTATCGTTGGTATTTTTGATATCTCGAGACTGGTGCCGACTTCCGGGAGGGATCAGGGCAGGGGGGATCAAGTTGTCCAGGATTCGTTCTCGCCCATTCTCGCCTCGTCGTCAAATTCGAGAAGGAATCCCGAACTTCTTGCTCATCGACGCCTCGTCAGCTCTTCACAAAGTGCGACCGAGATTTAACATTCGCTGGCCCGACGAATCAGCTGTCTAGAAAGTGATATATCAATCGTTCCTGGTTCAGGAAACGCCCGCCAGCCACGGCGATGAATGGTGCTCTTCATCACGGAACATTCATTTCGGATGTCCCGGGGTGTAAAAATCCTGTTTACCCTTGTCTCTGCTTCTGAGAGCGCGCGATGTTATTAATCTGATGAACCAGGTTGATTCCCAACGGACTGAGGCGAGGGGAGAAAAAAAAAGAGAGGAAAAAAAAAAAAAAAAAAATGCCACCGAAACGGAGGGCTGACATCGAGGCGACTCTGCCAGAAGAAGACAGAAGGCAGAACCGGGTGGCTGGGATCCTTGACATGCACACACTGAATGGCGATGAAGTACTTCGTACCGAGTACGAAGTCGACTCGCGTAAACCATTTCGCACTACAAAAAGTAGGCGAGCCAGGCGAGCCAGGCGACGACCCCGATCAGCCCTTGGCTAGCGCAGAGAGTCAAACCAGGCGGGCTTGAAGAGCGGTGAACAACACACTTGAGGTCCGCCTGGCTGTCCGCTGTTCGCCGCCCCCTATCCGACTCGGTGGTTGAGAAAAAGTAACGAAGAAAGCCGAGCTGGAGCTGGAGCCGGGATATCGAAATTGATTGATAAATCTGTTCCTGTGGCGCTGTTTTGGGGTCCCCGAGGGAGTATGTATGCGCCTGCCAAGCTATGTCGGGTCGGTCAGAGCCCAGCCTCAGAGCAAACGAAATTCAAGGTCCATTACGTATTTGGATCTTGTTGGTTGGAACCTGATATTACCGCTGGTCTGGAACCGAATGTGATACTGCCGTCCACTATTACCTCGAGGCAACACTTGAACCCTTCACTCTGGTAGGTCTTTCGAGACCAATACTTCATTTTCACCATTCATGCGCCAACCGACGCTAGGGCTGCCCGCTTCTCCTTCGTCTTTAGCCAAACGCTAGCTCGCCAACACTAGCTCAGGGAAGTTATTTCCATCTAGCTCCATTCGAATGTACTCACTACTTCGTCCTTCGCGTCTTCCCAGTCTCTGTCGCGTCCCCTTGGCTGTTCCCCAGGCTATAAGACTTCGTAGCGTACGAAGTACTTCATCTTGTAAACTCATGAACTCACCAATCCACACGAGCCTATTTCCTTCGGGTCATCCTCCAAACTCGTCCGTCTTGGTCTGAAGAAAACACCGGCACAGGCCATGGCTGTCGAGCTATAGTACCCACCGCCTGAGCCGATCGACCATCTAATTACACTGTCGAGTGAGCCGACCCATAATAGGCCCATAAAGCCAAAATAGTGACCGAAAGGTCCCATTCACTCGGTAAACCCACCCCTTTTTTGCAAGCAGTGTACGAACTACTACCTCAGTAACGCATAGTGGAACTCTACTTCATATCTACGCGACGACTATTCGCCCATCTACTTCGTTTTTGCCTTTATTATAGAGCACTGTCTCCCCAGGAAATCGGATCAATTGATCAATTAGTGTGGGGGTTGCCGGTGTCATTGAATAAAGCTTAACCCCCTAATCGGGTTGGCACGAGGCAGAAGAAAAGAAAAAAAGAAAAATTTGCACGAATCTATCTCCCTTGCTCTCTTGGTCGGCGGGCAGACCCAAGCTAGAAGCCCCTCCAAGTAACATATTTCGCGTCTCGCCTCTTCGTGGACGTTTGAAGCCTTCTGCCCTTTTCCGAAACATGTATACCTTCACGTACCATAGGGCCGAGGAGCATAAGCCGAAGAGTAGAGGAAAGTAAAAGGAGAACGAGACAAGCACAAGGCGACACGAGACACCATAAGGGCAGGTATATGGTGTAAGCCAGCTAAGAAGCAGCGCCGTCACCAGTCTCAGACCTTCCCTTGGGCTCCATGAAGAGATCTTCATCAGTCGACCAAAAATAGCAATTCCCAGAAACGGAGCGGAAATTTTGTTTAATTGAACGCTCAAGAACCTATTTCAATCCCTCTAGATACATCACTCTCTCTCTCCCTCTCCCATGAAGCAATTACCGCCTCCCACCGTGAGGCCACCCCCATCTCCCACTTCCCTACACGCTCCCCTCTTCGCCTGCTCCTTCTAAACCATACGAACAGAACTAAACGTATGTGTCGTAACCACCCTGTTCCCCCACGGGCCCGGAACCTCGCCGCTCAGCGGAACAGATCAATGCAATTGTGGTCGTGAAATTCAATGCAGAAACGGCGTGTCGAAACAATGCGCTGAGTCAAGGTGTCGTAATCGCGTAGGCATGATTGGAAGAAATAAAAGAAAGAAAATGACAAAAATAGAAACCCAAGGAAATGGACAAAATGAAAAAAAGAGATGGTCATCGTTATTCTTTGTCCGTTACCTTCCCTCCTCTTGTGCGGATTCGTAGGACCACAAACAGAAAATATCGACGCGCCGTAAGGAAATAGAAACACTCTGTGGAACCGGCAAAAAATATGACAATGCTATTGAGAATGATGGGAGCAGCCCATCGACCTTTTTGTTTTTCTTTTTTTCTGCTTTTGTTTGCGAACTTGGAGACACCCCATCCCGATACCGGTACCGACAACGAAATGGCTCTCGAGAGGTCCGGAAGAGAGATGAAACGGTAATCTCCAAGTTCGAGTCGCAAGGCGGAAATCGGGATTCGAGGAATGACCAAAATATTCCGTCTTCGCCAGATTCATCTTCGGAAACAAGAACTCCCCCAATAAATGCTTCGTCCCAGACTCGCTTATACGCTCCCCAACTGTGCTGCGAAATAAATTGGAAAAGAACAGACAAGGATATCATGAAAATGTCACGTAAAGGACAATGCGTCTATCGCTCCAGCTCGGACACCCAAGGCAGTCGCCTCGAAACCCCAACATCGTAAATGCACAACCACCATGAGCCCCGTTGAAGCGATATTAGGCCTCAGGAAGCCGGCTGCTCCCAAGTCCGGTCACGTTGTCTACCCACCAACCTTGAGCTTAGCAAGCTTTTCTTCGACCTGTTTGAGGACATCGGCATCTGGCTGGGGCTCGACTCGTCGGGGTTTTAGTCGCTGGCATTTCTCGCACTTGGCGTGCTGACAAGACTGGCAGGCAGTTCCATCAGGCACGCCACCTGGGAAAATCGTCTTGCATTCGTGGCATTCGTGATGGGGAATGGCATTTGGCCCAAATTCGTCGCCAGGATAACCGAAAGGATACTTCTTCTTCTTGGCACTAAACATGGGGTTGACTTGGTTAATAAAACGGAGGTGCAATAGCATCAAAGCTGGTAGTCAGTCAAACACTTACGGATCTCTGGGACAATCTGTGCAGCGGATATGTCCGCAGTTGGCGCAGAGCTTGGTTCCCGTGGTGAAGAGGGTACCGCACTCGTGGCAGTTCCTACGCACACGCTGACGGGGCTTCTTGTAGATAAGATCCTGAGTGCCGCACTTGGGTGGGATCCTGAGCTCAGGTGTCTTTCCATCGTGTCGATAATCGACGGCAATAGGAGGGTTCTCTTCGAGTTCCTTGGCCTTGGCGGCTCTTCGCTCGCGGCTTGCCTGTTTCTCGGCCTCGGTCCTCTTGGGAGGATAACGAGAGCACTGCTTGCAGCGGACATGCTGACAGTTGGGACATTCCTTGGCGACACCGAAAGTAGCGTTGCAAAGGTGGCAGTTGCGTCTTACTCGCATTCGGATCGGTTTCTCGACGCGAAGGGCATCTCCTTCAGTGGAATACCAGTCACCGGGGTAGAGTTGAAGTCCGAATCGCTCACCGAGCTGCTTAGCGCGCTGCTCGTACAACTGACTTCTAGGAATCTTAGTAACACCTTCGGGCTCGGGTTTGGTTTCCGTCTTCTGCTCAGAGGATTCGCTAAAGAGATGTCAGCATTCGTTTAACCATGTGCTCGCAGACGCCCCGGTTGTTCGACAGAGAAGACGCCAGTCGCCTCCAAGGAAAGAAACGTACCCCTTCTTATGCGTCTTGGATCCAATGATGGAAAACCTTCTGGTGGAGCTCTCGCCCTTCTTAAGTACCGTCTTCATTCGCGAGAGAAGCTTGCCAACACCCTTCTTCTCCTTCTCTTTTCCTTTCTCCTGGGTAGGAGCAGTGGCGGGGGCTGCGGAACTCATTGTGTCGATGAGGTTCAGGTTCGATTATTTCGTTGGTATTGGTTGGACAAATTCGAAGGTGCTCGACAAAAGAGGTCGGCGACGGCTCACACAAGAGCACAATCGAAACAAAAGCACGCAGAGGTTTATACAGCGGCGGAGTGGGCCGTGGTAATTCGGTGGGTATCTGGGTGTTCAAAAGCAACCAAAGATCGGATTTCGTATTATCGGATTTTTAGGTCCGATTCAGGGAGGTAGACGGCACTATATGAGTTCGATTACCAATTCACTCGGCTTCCCGTCGATTCGGATCGAGTCGAGTGAATCGTCTTATGGTGGTGACCGACGGCCAGAATTGCGGTGGATTAGAGTCCACGCAAAGGGGAATTGGTGGACGATGCCGGGCGGTATGGGGCGATGAGGAATGGAGGTGAAATCCGGGAGTGAGGAAGAGGTGGGAAGAGAGAGGAGATTTGAGGGAAAGGGAAGTGGAGAGAGGTGTTAATATTGAGTACATGGGTGTGGAAGGAAGAACGGGGACTGGTCCGAGGAAACAGGGAAAGCGGACAGGGCGCCTACGAAGTGGGAAGGGAAGGACCACTCCTTACTTCGTAGTCGTATGTGCTGTGTGTACTTGGTACGAGGTCCACGAAGCTCCCTTTTCCTGTGCTGCGGTACAAGCCAGCGACTTGGACGGGTGGCGTACATTACAGTACTCCATCCAGAAATACGGGGTACTCCATCAGGATACAACACCGAGCCAACCCTGGCATTGGGTCATACGTTAATTGGAGTACCAAACCCAAGGAAAGCGAATGGGTTGATGAGGGGGTGGGAAGAAGCGACCTCTGCAGCAAGCCGGACTGAGCTCCGTATGGACGCACAAAACCCAGGGTAGCAGCACCTCCCTCGTGTACTTGTCGTAACATTGAACAAAGACTTTGCTTGACTTAGTTGGCATTACTACTGCCGTCAAACAGCATCAAGAACTGTCTGTCTCTATGCTCCAGTTGACAATTCCATGCTTGGTATGTGAGCAAATATTTGACCCTGATATTGTCGCAACTCCCACTCAATGAGTAGGCTCATGCTTATATCAGGCCCTGCCTAAGCACTTGTTGCTATTTGTTGAGTTGTTGACCTAGACCAAGGCGGACGCGATGCGGCGTGAGAGTCTGCGCCCTACCATCAGTCCGCGACAATGAACTGGACATCTAGGCGATGGAATGCAGGAAGATGTGTATCTTGAACAGTATTTTCGTGGTCGCTGGGTGGGAAAGAACTGGATAACTTGATCCGTTTAATCTTGATCAACTGTTGTGCTTGGACAAAGTACCCACTGAGTACAAGACCCATGAAGAACAGGCCACTAATCCGAATTGAGACGACGTATTGATGGACTTGGGGAGGGGCTCATCAAGTCCCTGAGACACGACTCGAGTCACTATAATGTACCTCTGCTATTGTACCCACTTCCAAAGCCCAAGAAACAACCGGCTATGTTCCCAGTGCTCTGGTATTGGGGTCACCAATTGTTCAAGGAAAGAGCAATAACGAACCCGAATGGTCGGGGCAGCACTGCATTGTCAGCAAACAAATGGGAGGAAATAGATCGGATGTACAGTGTCAATTTTAGCAACACCAGACAGTTGAGGTTACCAAAATCAATTGGCCCAGCGACAGAAGCTTTTCCTCTGCTTGACCGCTATTAATTGATTGATTGAAATACTCCACCACAATTAGTACCAGACCAAACAAATTCGGTAGAAGTGGTGTACGAAGTAATGGTGTACATCGATCAATATGGCGTCCCTCTTGGGTCGTCTGTATTGCCAGGCTGTCTGGGCTGCCCTTCACAGCATATTCTGAGGATAGTACTTCGTACACTACCTGTGTTGTGTACACTACTTGGTTTACGCCAGAGGAACTGGCGTACGACCGTCCCGATGAACCCTGTCAATACCTACACCCTATTAGGACGATCGTGGCATGTTGAACAGAAGGACAAGCCCACACTGAAGGGGTCGCAGAGCTCGGATTTGCCAATTAAAGGGCTCCGTCTTGAAGGCGGCGCGAGTGCCTAAGCCAAAATAGACCACGCCTCCTCTCGCTTGGACACCCGATGCAACTTTTCTGCACCAGGAGTGGTTGGCCAACTGCGGGGGTCCAAAGAAGTGACACCAAGTGTTTGACGGAGTCAAGGACAAAGTATGAAGTACTTCAGAGGGAAGAAACGTGGTTACGGAGGAAACTTTTTCTTACGGATGAGTGGAAATGGTCTTTGGTGAACAGAGTGCCATTATCGACCCCCAAGCAATTCTCTCAGCAAGAAAATACCTGCGCCATTACGCTGCGACGTTGCCATTAGTTCCCGCGAGGGAAAGCCCGTTAAACCCTCGTAGTACCTCATCCTCTGCACGACGAACGTTTCTTGCAGGCGGCCACCGCCACCGGTCCGACCTGACGCAACAAAAAGCCCCACAAAGATACCGTTCCCTTCCCAGCTCTCGCTACCGAACAGCCCCTCGCAACCGGCCAAACGGGAACTTTCACCACTCCGAAGAGCTGGTCTAACAGCCGGACACAGGTAGCTGTCCATTCTCTCACAACAAAAACAGTGACACAAACGGTCGCGATGAGACAAGTCTTCACAAGCATTTCGGACGGGAATGTGACAGATAACTTCGCTGGAGTCGGGCAGTGCTCCGACAACGTAACTCTAACGGCGCCACGCCGCTGAAGAGCCAGGTCAGGCCTTGTCTTTTCTTCATTGAACAGGGGTTCAACGTGGGCGTGAGTAATTCAGTGTGAATTGTACTTCGTAAGATGTTGGTCAGCGAGATGGTATCCCAGTCAAGAACCGTCATTGCCTCTCGTGCTTTCTTTAAGAGCATACGCCTGCCTCCCTGGCTCCCTATTATTGACCAGGGCTAGTAGTCCTCCAGTTGTCAACTCAGACGCTACGTAAGGCCTGGCCCTTGTATACATCGTTTACGGACCAGTGGTCTTTCTGCTGTTCAAGCCATCAAATTCAAAGTCCCCATAATGCTGAATGGACGGTGGAACCGCCAATTTCTTCAGTGATTACCATGTCCGCGACTAGCAGACTCGCTTGTCCGCGTCGTGTGAGTGTGAAGGATGTAGTGGAGTAAAATATCCCCAACGGTATCATAAATGACAGGTCGAGGATGACATGTCATCCACGGCTTTCACTGAGAGCCAGCGCCTCATTTATCATCCGAGGCCATGCGATTTAGGCGGACAGAACAAGATTAGTGCACAAGACTCCCCCCTTTCACGGTACTAAGGATGCAGGATCTCTCTTCTGGTCAGCTTCTGCCGCATCTCTCGACGCCACAGTTAAGTTAACGGCGGGCGACATGAGTACGTAATGTGCTTGTAGTACCTGTGTGCCTCGACCTTCATTTCGACCTCAAGCTCAATCCCTAACGAACGACTCTTGATTGTACTTCGTACAACCAAGCGCCAAGTCACTGCCAAGGCAGATGCTGGTGGGGTTCAAAAAAGTTGTCTGATGGTATGGCTTGGATATAATCTTGGGCCCTCCGGTCGGTCTTCAGTGCAGGTTTTTATCTTGAGGATTAATCTCAACTTGATATTGATCCGATAAACTGTAATCACAACTGAAACAAGTCCGTTGTTGACTTTTGTCGTAGACACAAGCACTCCGTTGCTGACCTGCTTTTTCCTCCATGGCACCCCATCAGACTTCTTCTCGAACGTGCTTGTTTCACCTACCCTCGATGACCACACCACTCTGGCCCTTTCTCTTGTCAATCGCAGTAGCTCTATGTGACAAGAGGGAATAGAAATTGCCCCATCCGCAAGGTGGATAACGCGTGAGAGACGCCGGAAGCCAACCATTTCGATGGATCAATATTATTATTCTTCTCACCGTTTGCAGAAGTCCCACTGAACCAAAGAACCGGTGACATTAAGCTCAAGAAAGGCACAGCGAACATCGCACCCCATCACCGTTCAAGATCAATCAATCAATCCATAGATTGTCTTGAGGCATACGAAGTACATAGTTTAGATAGGTAGCAGCTTGACGGTGCAAAAAGCATTTGGCATTCACTGATTGATCCGTTTCATTTTTATCCTTCCTTTTTCTTTTCTTTTCCTCTTCGATTTCGAAACGACAACTAGCCAAGCCATCCACCTCACATCAATCAATAATTTTCTCGGTCTATTGGTCTTCTTGCATACTGCCACCTGCAACGAGCCACTCGCTCAGTTGGTCCCCATCCCACCGTCAGTCTCTTGCATGCCGAGTACATTATTTTATATTGATATCACGCCAGGTTCCATAGCATCGTGCGCCGTATCCTGCGGCCGAGTCAGAGAACGGTCCGGAAACGAGAACTTCTGTTTGGTCACCGCTCCCCCGCTTGAAACCTGCGACAGTAGCGTCGTACAACAAACACATCATTTGGTCATGGGTTTTTGCAGATGCACGCCCGTCGCCCGCTTTGCTCCCTTTCCAGCGGTTCCTCGATCAAAAAAGAGATAGGCGCACCCGTAATGATTTTCTTAAGAGGTCGGGCGCTGAATCCATCACTCTGCATGCAACGAGGAGGATTGGACAAACTAAACTAATGAAAATGGGGTCATCGGGGCCCAACCAGCCTCACCGGTCGGTATTGCCCCTCCATTCGCACGAAAACAGTTAGTGATGTTGAGTTGGTTCCATCTTTTCGGGTCTCTGTTTGCTCAGCGCGGGTGTATCCGTATTGCCAATACTACTAATCACAAGAGCCACTTTCTCGTCGGGGTTGGGGTAATAAGGTGATTCTTTTCTCTGTCTTCTCGAGCTCGGCTCTTCTTTACGGGCTCGGGACCAGATACAGGAATTATCGATTCAAGGCTACCTTAACTAAACCAGTATTAGTTTACGTAGTAGCTACGAACCCCTCTCCACCGTTGAAGAGTGTGCCGCTTGGATTGGAGAGATCACTTCCTAACAAACCCTGGCTCTGCGGGCGAGTTTGAACGGCGAGAGCAATATTCTGCTAGAGGATGGCAAACTCTTGTAAACTACTCGGTACTTCGTACGAAGTACGCAGAGAGCATACTAATATCGCCACCAGCTTTCTCATCTCTGCTAAACGAAGGCGAAACTATGCGTAGGACCTGCATTTTTCACCGAATCCTTCGTATGCGTACTCCGTACTTGGGAAATTGAAGCTGCTTCATCCCCGCTTTTCCCAACATCTTGTTTCGTCGAAAGAAGGAGGCGGGTCTAGCAAAACAGCGACTGAGGGGGCGGACCATGGGAAATACCGCCTCTATGGGCCGCATTCGAGAACAAAATGAACGGAGGAGAGGCCCAACGAACTGGGACAGTAAATCCTTACCTGACTCGTCCACCCCATCTTTGCGTCAATCCGCCCATCTCACGACGAGCCACTAACCCTACCCGTTTCTTGATGCGCTAGTGTATCTTGGGCTCCTGTTGGAGAACGGACCCTTAGCGATGGCTAGCCCTTCCATCCAAATCCTTGAATAACTGCTGTCTGCTTCTCGAAGGCTGGTAAGATCGGCTTGCCGATGGAAGGGTGATTTGATGCTTACTTCGTACTATTGTTCGGCCCCGAAAAAAAGAAAAAAGAAAGATGTGGAGAAGATATGTGACCAACCTGCACACTTTCGCAGGTCTCACGAGGTAACAACTTCATCACAGTCGCCACGGAACCCAATTGAGCGGTTCAGGGCCATCGAATTGCTTTTCTTCATGTGACGGAACAAGCATTGCACCATCACTCTCGTCCTCACCGCCTGTTTCCTTCTGTGTGACGCTTGTGGGCTGGCTGTGATCACAGTCACCTATTCAACTCTCACACATCATCCTGGACACACTCTCGGTACGCTATGGCCCGTATACTGACTGACTCGGAAACTGGATTTAATAGTTGTGCGAAGTACTCCGTAAACCTAACCCTGGAGTACTTTGGAGGTTTAGGGAACTGGAGTTATTTTTTTCTTCAGTGTCGTTGGTACTCATCGGATGACGTAAACCCATTGTTTGTTGCAATTGCCAGGACCTCAAAGAAGAAGTGGGGTTCGGAAAACCTGTCGTCGGAAACGGATACGAGGGAACAAGTGAGCAATGAGGGGAAGACCAAGCAGTTCCACCAATATTCACACCTTCCGCTTGCGAAACGGGGACTAGGACAGGCGTCCCGGGCTTGGATGTAACCACGGACCTTCTGTTTTGGTGGGTTAGAGTTACACTTACATAAGTATACTGTTTATTTACTGTCTAAACACACAAAGTTCACGAGAGCTTGCACAGTATACAGAGTACATACTCGGGCCCACATGAAGAAACAACGGCGGGTGAGTGATGCGCAGGAAGGAAGGAAGGGGGGGGGGTGGAGGTTCGCTTCTGGCGGGCGGAGCACGGAGCAAGAAGCCGGTACCATATTGTCGGGTCCAGCCAGTGAGGCAGAGCTCAAACGCACTCTGTTTTTATCTCAGTTTTCGCCACCCCACGCAAAAACTTGATATTAAGCTCCGCTATATTTTGATCAAAGCTTTGGGCCACACAATGGGGGAAAAAATCTGTCAAGTCGAAGTTTTTGGCCGCCATCGGACTCCCGATGGGTCGAACTAAGCTACGAGCCTCGCCATTCACTTTCATTTCTCAAGTACGTCATTGGTCCCTTTGCCATTCCCGAAACCCGAGAACTCGGACGGGCTAATGGATGGCAGCATCCTCCAGAAACTACGCATACACTAAATTACTTCTCACAAGCACTGGTGCGAGAAAAGTGGACCTCGATGTCTGAGTAGCTGAATCGTACCACAACGAATCAAATCCAAACTGCCTAACGCTGTAGTGTATACGGAATAGAAGGATTGTCTTGGATTGGGGGGGCTCTGTCATTTATTGATTTGCCTATCATTAACAGACAGAACGCTAGTGGCGTTGCTAGAGATATGTTGTCCCCTGCCCGAAAACCTTGATTCTGGAGGCGGTTGACTTCTGTCAACTTCGTAAATAATATCGGTTAACGTGTTGCTGTGCGACTGATAGCGGGGTGGTTAGCCATGGACGGAGTAAATAGCCACTAGTTAAGATCAACTTCTCAACGGGTTGGCAAGTACTTCGGTGTTCCCGCTTATAACAACATCTCTCATCTCTCTGGCAGTGGATGTTCTTTCTCGTCGTTCGTTCGTTAGTAAAGCTGCTGCACAGGGCGGTGCACTCCTTCTTCCCCATTCTTTATCTAAGCTATCCTCGATTGAAGAGAGCCAAGACTACAAGAGTGCATATCGTCCAATGGCCAGTGCCGACGAGACCACTCCGCGGGAATATCCTGCTTCCCCGACCCTTGTCTTGCCGAGTTGCATCACATAAAGTGTGCCCCGCCGGTGAGAACCGGTGAAAATTAGTAGTTTGTTTGACGTGTTTTTTTGTTTTAACATTAGTAGCAAGAGGGCCTTCTCATGACACTCTCCCTGCGATATCATCGTCTTCCTCCTGTACGGGAAATTAGGAGCTGCAAACGACAACAAAACGGCTGCGGAACCCCACACTTCCGGGCCCCGGGTGCGGGTTAACACGCGCAGATTCTATTTTCGACTCAGCACTGACATCAGAGAACCCACTCGTTGGCTGTTAGGTGAAGTTTTTTTGGGGGGGGTTTTCTTCTCTGTTTGCTTCCCTTTTCTTCTTCTTTGGCCTTGGCGCGGGCCGCGGAATGCAGCCTAGGCCCGTCCGGAAACCAATCGAAACAGCTCGGACAGTACCAACCAACGTGTCCTTGTTTCGTCATGCGCCCATCTGCATTTCGCAAAATCCGAGTGGGTGTGAACAAGGCATCCCGTCTGTCTTGGGAGAGCCGCATACGCATCCTATTATTACTATTACACTTCTGAGACTCGTCTGCTGTATTCATCAAGCAGGCTTTGTAGAAATGGTATAAGATCTGCGGGCTATAGCTTCGGGGAAGAGCTTCCACTGAAAAGGAAAAGCTTGAGAACTGCCTCGGTACAGAACAGGGACGCAGGGTCCCCCTTCATCCCGACGAAACAAGCTGGGTATCGTATTGGGGCCAAAAATATTCCAAGATCATTCTGGGATGATTCGAGAATGTGTCGGATCCTCTAGAGCAGGCTTTTCCGTCCCGCCCGGCAGAAGATGAAGAGAAGGCAGAAAGAAAACCGGCGGCAAGGGCCTTCTCTCTCAACGGGATCAAGGGTTCGATGCAAACTAGCGGGCACTAAGCCTTGAAGCCAGGAATATTCTGCCTAGTGGCAACACTCAGTGGAGTTTCCCGTGCCTTCCCGCCTAAAAGTTCCTAATTAGTTGTTAGACCGCCTGACTCAGGCGTGAAGTTACAGGGTTGTCCAGGGCATGTTTTACGATTAAAGATTGAATTTTTAGGGAGGGCGGGAAGGCGGAAGTGATGGGGAACAGTGGAGGCGGGAGATTGACAGGAGCAATGTTGCGCGCTATCCGCTCCATTTTCCTCAGAGAGCCTGTCCCTGTTCGCCCCTGGTTCCACTTATGAAGGACGAACAGCAGCCCGTGGGATGTATTTGTTTTGGTGGGCTCGTCTCTTTCTGCTGGGCTTCGACTGATCTCCCTCTCCTTGCAAATGATTCGGATCTATGCGGGACGATCAACTTCAGGTTGCTGATCCGACAAGCTGGATTTGAGCATATGAAATACACTGCTGCTACAGGTAGCTCACGTACGAAGTACACGACAACGAACCTATTCACTCTTGTGGTACATGCGACACCCACGCTGGAGAATGATGAGTGAAAGTGGAACTAGGACGGAGAAATAGCTCCCCCTTGTCAAAGCCGAGGTTGAACTGCCAACAAGGGTTGAAATTGAGGGGATGGAGCCAAAACAACAAACGAAACGGGAGACGTCAGCTTCCAGTCGCTCCGGAAGAAATACCGTAACACCATTGGCACCTTTTCCTCGTTGTACAGGGGGTGAATCAGTATCCCACGGTTGAGCGGCATTCCACTTCAGTGCAGACAACTTAGTCTCCCTAGAGGGGCTCGATGGGGTCTTCCCGAACTGGGAGAAAGCGCCGGCCACGGGGCCTTATCTTCTGAAATTCATTGGCGATGTCCCTAGCCAGCACTGGCAATATGGGGCCCCAGACCCTTGGCAGGCCTGGAAGGTGGAGGGAACCAAGGGGGGATATCGTCACATTTCCACAAAGCAGGTATAACTCCCACTTCTTCATCAGGACCTTGCATATCACGGATGGGCGCATTTGAGCACGGATTCGCCGGCTTCTGCTCCCCAGGTCTCCCGTGCTCCCCCAGGATTTTACTGAGGACCCATCGGCATAACCCACATCAGTCCCTGGGTCGACTTTGACTCCGCTCTTGAAACAAATACAGAAGGACTAGCGGTGATGATGCCTTCTTCGTCCAAGGGCAAAGTATGCCGAGGTCTGTCCGTCTACTTTGTAATGGACAGGTAGGACCAAGAGTGGAAACAGAACAACGAGGACGGAAAGCATTCCTTTCATCGAACCAGGGTCAAGACGTGCTTTTCTCCTCAACTGGCATTCCGGACGCCCCATCCGGCTGCGGGCCGTGTCCGGGTAGCTTGGAAAGACTCCTCTTTGTGAAAATGCGCTTATTTTCAACACTAACCGACTCCAGCATTGGAGAGATTATCCTTGCTGATCCTGCTGTCCTCCGGTTCGTTCTTCACTGTTGTCTGGGGGGGATTGTTTCCCTTTTCCTCGAACACGTGTACTTGCACTAGCATTCATGAGGTTTAGCATCATTGACCATGGGGTATTTGGTTCCCCCCTTTTACAAGTCCCATCATTGACGATGACTCTGTTGTTCCATTGGCGACGTTCGTCCGGTTTCTCCCGCTCCTCCTCGACTTGGCTTCCTGGGGGTCAATGGAGAGACATGGCACCATCCTGTGCAGAGCAAGAACGTTTTTGGTTCGACCCACGGCCTTTTTTTGTGTTCCCTGGAATTTTGCATGGCATCAGAACCGTACCTCCGTATTTATCATATTCCTCAGGAAGGTTAGATATCTGATAGAAGTTTCAATTCGTCCTACTTCGTACACGCTCACTACGACATTTAAAGACCACTTATGAGTGGATCAACAATTCTTGGATACCCAATGTTGAGGGAGATGATGAAGAGCCCGCCTAATTTGCTTCCTACCCAATTCAAACATCGTCGCCTGGGTGGACCATGACTAGGACCCTGTCTACTGTCCATCACTGAAGCTCCACGTCATATTCTTGCCTTGCGCGTTATGTTGTGGATGGACGCGAAGCAAGGATTCTCGGCATCTTTTTGCCTTTCCTTCTCTTTGGCGAGGATTCATCTCCGAGGACGGTTCGGACGGGTGGTTTGAACGGCAGGTCGTCGAGCTTGGTGCCCAGTCATTCCCCTGACCCGAGATAGCGTAGAAAGGGGGATCAGGGAATGATTTTGACGGGAGAGTTAGACTCATGCTTTGAAGAAGGCCGAGGGGTCATTCCGCCGCGGAGTACTGGCACGCTGAGCGTGCGAGTAAAACCTGGTATTCGCATTCATCGGGCAAGTGTGGGAGCCAACACCAGAGCGACGACTTGCAGTTTCTTGTTGCCTTCCTAGTTTCTTGAGTCGGAGGGTATAAGAGCTTGGATTGAGGGGAGGCGAATCAAGTGAAGCCAGGACTCAATCTTCCAACAATGTAAATGTTCGCGAGTATCAACCGACTAATCTCTCTTTCTAGACAGGCTCAGCTTTCGGCTAAGATCCATTCATCGATAGATAACGATATAAAGTCGCCGAGATTTTCAGCACCGCTTCAGTATCAATATTAGCACACAAAAGAGTATCCTCACTCCAAACATTCCATAGATGATGGCACAGAAGATACAGCGCCCGTATTGACGCCGAAGACGAATATAAATAAAAGCAAACTTATAAGAAAAAGAAAAAATGAGGAAAGCCATAGCGGCGAACGTTGATAGGCCCAGCAGTCCGAGGACCTCCCGCGGAGTCCGCACCAGCATTCTTTCACAAGTCCCGATACGAATGGGCGCCTGGAAACTTCCCTGGAGATGCGCCGTATCCTCGGTGATATGTTGACGCTTCAAGGTTATCTTGCCATCGGCCTGTCTATGCTGAGAGACTTGCTCGTCCCGGTCGAAGCCACTCATCTAGCCGATATGCGCTGAGCACGAACCCTTCATCTTCAGCAGATCCGGCGCCCACCCTGCTACTGCCCATTGTACAAAGCTCGAATGCTCCCCGGAACGTGGGACACCGGCGTCCTCGATGCCTTCCACAAGTGTGCTAGTTCGGGTCCATAAGAGCCAAGATCATACCAAGCTTCAATTTTAAGCTTGCGCTCATGGCAGAGGGTGACCGCATAATCCAGCGGGCATTGGGTGCAGTGATGGGTGATCTCTCTGCCGGGAGAATCGCATGCCTCCTTCACCACTCTCCCCAGCTCGCCAGCGTGGGCTTCGAGCTCCTGACGCAGCGAGTTATATACGGGGATGGTGGGTAGCAGGCGCTCATGTGGGCAGAGGAAGTGATTCCATCTTCCTATATGGAGCGGCTTTACAGACCACCATTTCGTCGAGAAGGTGCTTGTTTTTGACAAGATGAATTGTCCGTTGACAACCCTAGGTTCGTAATGTAAGTCGAGCCGAGAACTATGCGGGCTGCTCACATCGGGGCGATAGAACCACTCTCGCGCCGTGCGGGATGCTAGAAGCCTCGCCAAATATCTCGAATATCGCGGGTTGGTATTCTCCAGTCTGTCGTATTTGAGGGCGAGTTGGATATGTCTCTGGTCGATGAGATACCCCCACACGTACGAGATTCGCTCCTTTTTTCTCCGACAGTCGTAAGTACGCGGCCGTTTAGGTGTATCCCGAGTGCGAAGCCTATGTATGTCGCAGCATCTGTTGCAGACCCAATAGTTCGGTAAGTTGTACGCAATGCCGAACCAGAATTCGAGCTTATCGTCCTCGGGCATGTCGCCTACCCGTTCTATCCAGTTCCCTCCCCAGTAGCTGCGTAGGGCTCTGCATGTTTGCGAAAGGCGGAACCTATCAGACCATATAAAATGGTCGTCCATGACAGCAAAGACGTCCAGAGGTATTCTGAGAATCGGCGGGGTTTCATTGCTTCTTTCCTTGCTGTTTCTGTTGTTGCCATGTCCGTCGTGCTCGGTTTCTGCCTCCGTTTCCACTCCCTCCGGTTCTTTTGTTTCCTGGCTCTCCTGTGTAGCCTGCAAGGGCAAAGTCCCGGTTATTGTAATGGCCATGGCAGTTTCTCAATATGAGAGAGCTCTATGTAAATCTGGACATGAAGTTCTTTTCGTATTAAAGGAAGCTGACATCTAGACTATGAAAGATGTGAATGGCGGCATCCTTGCACTGGTAAAGCCTATGTTTATTCATGAGGTTATGGCATCCCATGGCTGGACATGGACTAAGAAAGTTTGAGCCTCAATATTGCTCTGCTGATTCAATTGATACTTTTCAGTTATTGTGATAACAAATTGGCCTTTTAAACTTGAGCATGAACAATGGTTGCACATGTGAAGAGAAGGAGAGACTTCGAGATCGTTGATAAGTTGATGGTTCATGGCTGCAGCTGTCAGCAGTGGGCAACCCAAACTAAGGACTGTCAGCATATTTACCTTTCAGCAACGCTTGGAGCTCTCCCAATATTTACTTCGTGTGCTTGGCTCTCAGCCTTGGATCCCCGCCAAACAACGACAGCTCTTCTAGAAATAGCTGTGCCTTTCACATCTCAAGATGGCACCCGGTAGGGCTTTCAACCACAATAAATGCTATTGTCCCTAGCAAATTGCTAATCATGCGCCTTCCTAAGCAATCCAATACGAGCTCTCCCCGCCGCCCGCCGACGCCGTCTCGGCGCTCTCCTTCGCACCCAACTCGTCGAGAATGCTCGCCGCCTCGTGGGATAAACACGTGCACCTGTACGACGTAAAGGGCGAAGATGGCCAGGGAACATTACTGCGAACGTTCGAGCACCGCGCTCCCGTCTTGGACGTGTGCTTCGGCGGAAGCGACGACGAGGCTTTCAGCGCCGGCATGGATTGGCAGGTCCTGAGGTAGAGAACCCCCAAAACTTATGGAGGCGATGTTGGGGGAAGAGAAATCGCGTTGGTGTGTTGTATAGAGGATGCGACGGACTAATTGACGACGCGGCGCAGAATCGACCTGTCGACTGGCGAGCAGACCGCCCTGAGCAAACACTCCGCCCCCGTCAGGCGAGTCGTATATTGTCACAACCAAGGTCCGCGGCCCCAGATCATGAACCCCAAAGCCCCTCGACTAACTTGTTCCCTCTTCTACCTCTATAGGCATCCTGGTATCCGCCTCCTGGGACTCGACCCTCCACTTCCACGACCTCAAATCCCCCACCTCACAACCCCTCATCGTCTCCCTCCCCGGAAAACCCCACGCCCTAGCCGCCAGCCCCACCAAGCTCGTCGTAGCCATGACCTCCCGCCTCGTCTCCATCTACGACCTCTCCGCCGCCTCCTCCGCCCTCGCCTCCGGCTCCCCGACCCTCCAAGCCTGGCAGCAGCGCGAATCCTCCCTCAAGTTCCTCACCCGCGCCGTCTCCTGCATGCCCAACGACGCCGGCTACGCCACCAGCAGCATCGAGGGCCGCGTCGCCGTCGAGTGGTTCGAGGACTCCGCCGAGTCCCAGGCCCGCAAGTACGCTTTCAAGTGTCATCGCCAGCCCGCCCCCGAGGGAGACGGCGACGTCGTTTATCCCGTTAACGCCCTCGTTTTCCACCCGGGTTACGGTACTTTTGCCACGGGCGGTGGGGATGGCCACGTTGCGCTTTGGGATGCCGAGGCGAAGAGGCGCATGAAGCAGTATCAGAAGTTCCCGGAGAGCGTCGCGGCGTTGGCGTTTTCGTCTGATGGGAAGTATCTTGCTATCGGTGTTTGTCCTGGCTTCGAGACCGGCCAGGAGGATTACTCTGGTGAGGGACGGACCAAGATATTTGTGAGGGAGTTGGGTGAAGCCGAGGCGAAGCCAAAGGGGGCTAAATAAGCAGCATATTGGTTCCCTTCTTTCCTTCTTTTTGTTCTTTACGTTCCTCATGTGTTTCTATTTTCTCGATGAGGACTGAAAATACCATGGCGTTGGTAGGAAATAGGGGCGGAAAATCACCAGTGTTTTTCTATGAAAAAAAGAAATGGCTAATTGTATTCGTTTTCCTCGACGCCATTCAATTATTTTTTTTTCTGTTTTCTTTTTTTTTCTTCCCGTGGCAATGAAGCAAGATTCTTTAAGAAATGGTCCATCTACGAAAAGAGTAGTTGATAGAGAGCTGCCAAACCATAAGAGAAACAAAAGACAACAAAGTCCCAGCATCGAAGCTCGAATTCGCCTGTCCCCAAGAAGTAGGAAAGTAGAACAAGGAAAGGAAAACTAAATAAAAACATTTATACCAGCACGCCTCCCACCGGAAACCTCCCACAAGTAAACAAAAACCCATCCACAAGAATCGCCAACTATATAAGAAGTTATTTCGCCGTTCTTATTAAAAAAAAAGAAGAATTTCCCAAGTAGGGGGGGCAGATCCGAAAAAGCCCACTAAGCCCAAGCCCTGTTCACTTGACCCGCGCATTCCTTTATAGGACCCAAAGGACACCATTGATATCAAGGGGTATTGAAGACTTTGGAAAGAAAAAAAAATGAAAAGGAAAAAAAGTTGACTCTGCCGACCAACAAGAAAAGCCCAAAAGAAACTCCTTCACCTCCTATCCCTGCGACCCACCAGCGCCCCCTTGCTGCTGTCCAGGTGGACCGCCGAAAAAGAAACCGTCAAAAGGGTTGACCTGCTGTCCGTCTAGGTCCTGATTAATGCCCGCGTCCCAGCTAAGACCAAAGCCCAAGGGATCGAGGCTGCCGAGGTCTCCCGACGGCGGCGCACCTCCTTGCAGCGCCTGGAGGAATTCCATGGACTGAATATCCGGGTAGTCCATCGGGTTACCTTGGAATGGACCTTGCTGCTGCTGCTGCTGTTGTTGTTGCTGCTGTTGCCTGAGGTATGCCGAACTGCGCTGTTGCCGCGCCATCCGCCGACCGAGACTCGGTGTCGCAAGGAGAGCCGGATCGATAGGTGAAACCTCCTGCCCTCCACTGGGTCCACTCCCATCTGAAGGGCTCGGTCCCGTCTGAGCCTGGGCTTGCATGACGCTGTAAGCATCCTCGTAGGTCTTGTTGCGCGGGAACGAAGGCGATATGGGCAGCTCGCTTGCCGCGGAAAGTGCCGGGGAAGACAGATTATCCATGTCGAAGGCAAGATTGCGCGACGTCTGGCCCGACATGGTCGTCGAGGTCGAAGGGCTGCCGCTGGAGGATTGCCAGTCCATGACCGGGCCTTCCCTTGCCGTGGCGGTCGACCGGCGTTTTCGGGATGAGTGGCGGCCGCCAAAGCCGCCGTTGTGGTTGGCCATCTTGACGGTGGCCTTTGCTGTGCGGTCGAAGGCGTCTCGGCAGGCTTCGGCGGGGGGGCATTTGTCGATCATGTCCGTGAAGACTGATTTGGCCGCAAGTATCGTGAAGTCGACTTCATCCATTGTCTAGGAGAAAAAAGATTAGAAGCTGTGCCAAGTACGGGCGGGCTTTGGAGGCAAAATCAAAAGCGATCGATGGGAACCTACCAATCGACTCCTGACAATAGGTGAATGCCAGATGGCATACAGATACGCAATTCCAGCCATGAAGAGGTGATGTGTAGAGAGATATGTGTAGCTAACAAGGCCACTCAAGTGAAGCTGTCGATAGAGACGGAGAATCTTCTGGCCGGCTTCCGCGACCTTGAGATATATCCTGTCTTCATCCTCGTCTAGTTCCGCAGGATATCCGGTGGGACTGTCCACTTCCTTGGAGGTATTATACTCGCCCTCGAACATTGGCGGCACGCTCAAGCTGTTCCGGTAGAGTAGAATGATAGCCTGCCAGTAGTTGAGCTCCAGGAATTCAGTCGAGAAGGCAACTCCCGTCTGCTCCTTCGAGGGCGCTGTCATCCGCCACTCGTAGAGCCTGCGGTCAATGTCGATCCTCCATGACCTAAAAGACGCAAAGTTGACCAAGAAGGGAGATGGCAGACGGATGTGCATGTCGGGGATGTTAGCGTTTTGCCGGCTTGCTCGCACAAGCTGAGTCTGTTTGTACATCAATACCTGGAGAATCTCGGATTGCAGGAAGCGGAGCCTCAGGTAATGTAGCCCCACGGTCTTATAGCTCGGCTCTTGGTTGTCCGGGGTGAATATCCCGGCCTTTGTGATGTACTTGTCGTCAACTTGCGACGGAAGTTCTGTTGTTATAACCTGGTCGCTAATGCCAAACGGCCGACCAACCGAGACGCTAATGAGGCGATCAAACGCATAGGTGCACCACCATAATCTGCGGCGCATATCTCGCTGGTAGAAGCGCTTGCCCTTGTCGTTAGGCTGCATATCGGCCAGCCGAGGGTTCTCTTCTGACTCTTGCTTAACCTGGGAGGTCTGGTTTCCAGAGTCACCATCGCTTCCATCTTCAGAGTGCAGACCGAGATCAACAGCGAGTCGCATAGCAACACCAATTATATACCTGCGGGAGTTGAAAAGGGTTAGCCTAGACACGTTGACGGGGCAGCAAGGTGAAAGATACAGAGAGAGCCAGCTGTAACTTACCATAGTCCCGGAGGAACCGGTCTCAGGAGGGCAAAATTTGCTAGTAACAGAATAGCTTGCAACACGTCCAGGCTGTTTCCACTATTGCTCAAGCATGATTCTAAGTGTACGATCGCACTGGCGTGGTACTCCTCTGGTTCCGCCTGTGCAGTCCTCGATTGGTCGACTTCCATCGAGCCGCCCGCCGGTGGACGCGGATCCGACTTGGTGCCATCATCCACTATCACGCCGCAACCAATAGCGCAGACCATGTTTAGCATGTATAGATCGCGAGGTGATCGGTCCGCGGGATCAGTGGCGTAAACCCGATCATAAATCTCCGTAAACTCCCCACGGTGAAGGATAGGTATTTGAGGATTGGCGTGTTGGAAGTACAAGTTCACCAGCTTTGCACTTATCTCCTTATCGGGGAAGGGGGCCGGCCGGATAGTCGGCTTGGTATGGAGGCCAAAGAAAGATTCCCGAAGAGAGGCTCCGCCAGTGATGCGCGAGGGTGGTTTTTGGATGGTTCCGCCAGGGGTCGGCGCCGTAGCGGCCTTATCGGTATTCGATGCCTGGTCGGATACAGAGTATTGGACAGCAGCCAAAACCACGCGGGCAAAGGAGACCCCAGAGGTGTCTGCAAGGGAGCGCGGCTTGGTCGAGCTAACAATATTGGGCATACCAGATGCCTTCGGGTCGCGCCCCGCGACCTGTACCGAGTCCGATCCGGAGGTCGACTGCTTCTTGCTTGCGGGGCTCGATCCAACAACACCGGTTTCGGCGACAGAGAGGCCACCTTTGGGGCCGGAACCCGTACGCGAACATAACTCCAGGTCATCGGCGGGCGGGAAAGAGATTTTGTTCTCGAGGAGGATGTTTTCCAGTTGCTCGACTCGGGTCTCTAGGTAGTAGACGTAGCTTCAGATCCCCTCCAAGTCAGCACAACCGTTATACATTCCTCGACCCTCCATCGCTGTATCACAACATAACAACACAACACAAACGATCGCAGAAAACAAAAGGGCATCACAGCGCCCGCAAGCCACCCCTTCATACAGCTTTTACCCACCTTCTAGGGATTTGTTTCTTCGTTATCGGGTCATAGCCCACACAGGCGACACCGGCCTTCGCGCAGCTGTTACAGCTCGGAAGCTTCTGATCGCAGCGGTTTTTGCGCAAGCGACAACGATTACAGGCGCTCACGTTGCGGAAGTTGGAGCTGTGGCCGGCGCCCCTGGGATGTGCTTGATGGGTATGCGCATGCACGTCGCTCGGCGAAGACTGGTCGTTTCCGGGAGAGGGAGGCGAATGGTCTACCGACGACCGTCGCTGGCGCTTGGGTGGCTTGGGGTTCGGCGAGGGCGGGTCATGCTGGGAGTTTGGCATTGTGCAAGGGGGGGTTTGAGATAGGCACAGAGGAGGCGGCGGAGGAGGGGGGGGGGGAGGGGGGAGGAGGAAGAGGAGGAGGAGGAGGAGGAGGAGGCGGTGCGCTGAGGGACTCGGGCTCTGCGCGAATTTGGTTGGCAAGCGACGGTCATCTATCGAGCATGCAGACAGACATTGGTGACGTTATTCCCGAATGGATCAATTGGGTCGTGGTCTGGTAGGGTTAGATCAGGGCGGAACGTGCACGGGGAGGATGAAGAAAAGAGAGTTTGAGTTTTCGAGACGGTTGCAACATCGATGGGCGGTGGGCGGTGGGGGAATTTTGCCGCTTTCACGAACTTGGACTTTGACTTGTTGGGAAGGCGGGACGCGGCACATGGAAAGCTCGGAGCCCCGGCAGCTCAGCGCGGGGGCACGGGCGATTGGCTATTTGGGATTTGGGATTGGGGGGGGGGATTTCTTTGGGTCTTTTCGGGTCTTTTTGGGATTTGGGATTTGAGCCTGGGACTTGAGTATAAGGAATTGGGTTTTTGGCCGGGGGGGTTGGGTTGGGGGCTGCCGGCGGTCTGGGATCAATCAATTGACGGGCGATCAAATTTGGGACATTGGAACGTTGGAACGGGACGTTGGAAACTCGGATGGCAAAACACTCGAGTTGCTAGAACAATGGAACGAAGCCAATTGATAACAAAAAGTTGTCAAAGTTTTCGAGGCGTCGGAAACAACCAATTGACAGCTTCCGCCTGCCAGTGCGACGGACTGTCCGGCCCCGGTCTTGGTGCTGGTGGGACATAGTCGGGCTTACTGCTTGTACGTACTTGTCGAAGTCGAAGTTGACAACGAAATTGATGCTGATGGTACCTGCTACCTCGGAATTGAATTACTCCCCTCTCTTTCCTGCGCCATTTTATCGATGGCCGAGAGTCTACGCGACTCATCATCAAATTGCACGACGCATCGGATTTCAAATATTAGCATTTTCGAGCTAAACTGCCTCGAAATTGATCCATGGATCCATCATTGATGCCTTTTTGCACTCAACTTGGTCCTTCGCAGTGTCCACCTCCACTCCTTCGTCGTTTCCTGCGGGTTCGCAAAACGGGACAGTGCCTGTTGGAGCCTAGAGCCTACGTTGAGCCGAGCGTCGACACTAGCGTAGTGTACTGATAGTGCGCATTTCGCGACGCTAGAGCCCAGAACCAAGAGCGTAACTTTGAGTCGAGGTGCCCACTTAGTTAGTGTTGTGCCTGCGAAGTGTACACAGGTAACAACGACGATGCAGGGCCTGGGCGAATGAAACAATCGTAAGCCACCAAGGTTCAGCGGCACGTGTTACTGCTTCGGAGCTTTGAACATGAACCTGAAGTTTACAAATATTATTCTGCTATGTACGTCACGGACGAGTTGACTTCATCGTTGCTTTGATGCTGCGAACGATTAAAAGACCTCGGTACATCATCCTTACTTCGCAGGTCTTGATTACGAAACATCAAACAATGAATGGAGCTACAATTGTAGGCACTGTGCTACCAACGGCTTGGGAGAGTGCAAATAAAGCGTAAACAGAAAAAGAAAAAGTGACGTTGAAGAATGGATGCTGTTGATGGAAGTGGAAGTGGAAGTGGAAATGGAAATGGAAATGGATATCAAAAGGGCAAAATCTAAAAGCAACAGTACGCAATCATTGGAGGCAGACGAGGGAGCCAGCTCTCTCTCGATTGCCCACCGTTGTGTGCCATCTCGACCATTGTGGCTTCAAAGTTGTATGATTAAGCACGCCTTCAACTCCATGAGAGACTTGGACTTGGAAGGAGCTTGAAGGGACCATCAGATCAACGTAGTTGACATTTCCCATCAACTCCTCTGAGCAACTGTAAACCCGATCCATGTAAGCCACTCGCCCCGACACGCCGGACTCACCGGGACTTTATCACTTCGAGTGGCCCAAAGACCGGGATCCGGGATAACCCAAACAGAACTGTAATGGCAAGATGTCGCATCTGAACTGGACACTTCAACCAACACACGAATCCTGAGGCCCAACCTGGCTGGAGTGGAATGAACCGTGACGTCAAATTGATGTGGTGTAATTTCAACAAATCTCCGGCGAGCTGGTGCCTATCGAAAGACAAGGCTGGCCGGCATCATTCAAGCTCTTAAAGTGCATAACCCATCTAATTAAAACCCTTCCACCCATACCCGTTTGCGTGGTATCAAATAAAAGTATGCTTCGTATACAATAAACGTCCTAGTGTCTTCAAAATGTGTGTTGAAATAGGAAAACGGCACAAAATCAGGACAAGAAGCTCAGTTCATCATCATAGCTGCTTTCGAAGAAAGTGCAGGTGCAATAAAAAGAACAAGCATTGATGGAATGACGACCGAAAATGTAACTCTCATGTGTGAGACGCCGGTCCCCAATATTTCTCGTGAGAGAAAGGGTCCTATGACAAGATATTATGAAATTTGTAGCCGCAAATAAAACAACCCAGGTGACGATGACAGGAAAAGGAAGAAAAAAAAAAAAAGTGCTAGGAAAACGTCGACCAAAAGGATAAACCGAAACCATAACTCATCAGGCCCTCTGATGTTTACCGCAATCATGCTTTTTATCCGTCCTCCGTAACAAACCCGTCTATTATTTCCCTTTAAACGCCGCTCCGGATATCTTCGTTGCTGAGAAGGTGGGTTCCAAGAAAATGTCGAAAAAAAAAAAAGTGTGTCGTTGTCGATTAAAAAAAGAGATATCAAAATGCTAATGGAAAAACTCAAAATGAGAAGAAAACCTTCTGCTGGACTGCGAGACTGTGGTCCTGAGGGGAGAGAGGGAGGGGGATACAATCAAGTTATTCGCGACGTTCCTCACTGCTCGAGAGTTCCGGACTGGGGTCTGCAGGAGAGATCTTCGGCGTCTCGTCAGGTTCGTCGAGTCGCCCACGAGGTTCCGTCAGACGGAGGCTCAACACAGCACCGGCAATGGTAGTAATGCCGCTGCACCACCATGCCAATCCTGAGTAGCCGCTCTGCAATCCCAACGAGTAGAGGAATCCCGAGATGGTTGGGCCGAACGCACGGCACAAACTGGCGGTAGAGGCGGCGACGCCATTAATAGTTCCCAAGGAAAGGAGAGTGGGCGCCGAGTTGGTGAGGAGAATGGCATTGCTGGGATAAGCCATCGTCGAAAACGTGCACTTCCAAATCACCATGACGTAGATTCCGACCATTCGGAGATTCTCGGGGAGAAGGACCAAGTAAGGCGTCGTAAGATACAGGAGGAAGTAGGAGATGGCCATGAGCCGGAAAAGGGTCAACGCGCCCAGCTTGCGGACGACGAAAGGGAAGAGGAAGACCGTCGAAACCATTGAATAAAAGCCCTGGACTGCGAGAATCACGCCAATCTCCTTGGTGTCGAGTCCAAATCCTGATACAAACTTGAAGGGTAGCTTGACTTCGGGCGCTGGTTCCGGTGGCGTCGTACTGAGGAAGACTGGGAAGAGCTGATCAAAGGTCATTGTATGGCTGGTGGTGAGGTGGTTAGCAGTGCTCACTAGCAATTCCTTCAACCCCACACCTCAGAGGCGACATGACCGAACTGGGCACATACAATGCAAGGATACCATATGAAATGATATTCAGAATGACTGTCTTGGTGAATATTGTCTGAATGGGTTTCGTTGGTGGTGCCAGTTCCCCGCTTGCTTCGAGATCCAAGGGTTCAGGAGAGCCTGATCCGGGGCTAGACGTGAGTTCTGGCGAGCTCTCGCTCGTTTCGTATCCTGGGAGCTCATCGAAATCGTCGAGCAGGGGCTGCTTCTCAGCCTTCCGGCTGGTGGCCCGACAAGTCTTCGCCGATACCCACTGCGTAAGGCGCTTTCCGAGTTCGATTCCCGGATCCCGCCTAGACTTCTTGCCAGCGTGGGTCTCTTCCAGAAACAGAATTCCTACCACAACACCGCAGCATACTGCGACAGCGCTGAAAAGGTTAGGCAGCAGATATGGGTACTTCTCCCAGATCGTGCCACGAGGGAAAAGGTCGGGATAGCTGATGCAGGGTCGCGCAAGCGCGCCACCAATCATCGGCCCAACGATAGATCTGTTGTCGGTTAGTCGGTGGGATTCAGTATCGGAGAGCGTTTTTTTCCCCACGAAAATGACTTACCCAAGACACCAAACCAATGGCATAATTGTATAGGCGCGAGCTAGAAAGTGAGAAAGACCGTTAGTTGCGCAAGGACCTTGCCATTTTGTTTTGTCCAGGTGACACGCGGAACTCTACGTACGTTGGTGCTCCTTTACCGTGATAAGCTCAGCAACAGTTGTTTGCAAAACACCGATGTTGCTATTAGTTCCAGTCAGTCATCAACCTCTGCAGCTGAAAAGTCCTCCACAGAGGGATAAACAAGTCTTGCTTACCCGTTCAAAAGGCCACCCAACGCCCTCGCGAACAGGGCAACTGAAAGACTGGGGGCGAATCCGAATATCAAGGCACTAATGGCTGTTCCAGTCAAACCCATGAGAAGGATGGGTTTTCTTCCGACCTTGTCGCTGAGCCTTCCCCACATAACGCCGGTTGAGAATTCTGCTAGGGTGAACGCCGAGGTGACCATGCCGGCATAGACCGAAATTTTGCTAGGATCATCTGTGATATGGAAGTCCTCGATCATGAAGTAAATGTAAGGGAAGATAGACATGAACGCAATAGGTTCGCATATCCGGCAAAGGGCTATGTGTTGAATTGTTAGTGACTCATGGCCCCATGCCTCCTTTTACACATCCATTCTGGCCTCCATGTATGACAGGGACCAGAAGCTTTCCAAGATTGATGTGGGCGGACCAACCTAGGATAAGCATTTGCTTCTTTGGAAACGGAGGTAGCTCCCTTTCATTCGAGGTGTCCTCAAGGTTCTTCTTGGAACCCTGGGTTCCGTAGCCCTTCCTCATGGTGTCTTAATGGTCCGAGGACTGAGTGCTAGTGGAGACGATATATGCAGCTACTCCCTGATAAACGGCAGAGGAGAAAGTCTCTAGTGACCGGAGAGGGGGCACTCGTCTGATATCACTTTTTTTAGATCAATAGTAGGTATTCCGGTCAAAGGAGTATAGGATTATGGCAGTGTCCTCGATAGCACGTAGAAGGAAGCTAGGGAAAAGGTTGATTGGTGTCCGTGTAAGAAGAGCTAAGCTGAAGATAAAGTCCTGTGGAGCCGCGGCCTTTGAGAAATTTGGGGGGGGGTGTGACGGGCAGCCACTAGGGCAATGGAGAGAGTATGGATGGATCGTTCTCTAAGGACGACGAGATGCGTGTGAGCCGCGTATGAGGGCAATGGGTGTCTCGAGGTGGGACGCCAGAGTCTGGGTGAGGATAAGACGATGGTTCGGGTGACGATGTGGCTTGCAATGGCTACATATACAAGTCCTAGTCCTGGGGTGAGCAGCAGCTGGGTTGGGCGGGAGTTTCGGAGACTAGTCTTAAGAGAAGGGAGGAAGTGAAGGGGGGGAGGAAGCTAGTTTATCAACGAAGCAGTTGGACGAAGAAGCAATGGGGACAAGGAGAGAGGGAGTGGATATAAAAGCAAAGATCCCAGGGCAAAGGTAAACACCCGCCGTGTCGTTGGCAAGACTGACAAGGACTACCTTGCCCAACACAACGAAGGGGTTTCTGTCCCCAAGTCCCCAACTTAAGCCTCAGTGGTTGGGGCTACTGCCCATTGGGACTGCCATTGGGGCCATTGGAGCCATATGGACCAGGTAGGTCACCAGGGCCTTGCTCGGCTGCGGAAATAACTTGGCTCTCAGATTGGATAGGAACGGCGGTGACGGGAAGCGCCAACAATAATACCAAGGGATAAGCAAACATCCTCGTAGTACGAAGTAAATTCTGTGTCCGAGTACCGGGCCACTACCGGGAAAACATGGCAAGGAAAAAGGGAAAAGTAGTCGTATACTACGCATTTCCCAATCAAATCCAAACTAGTCCTTTTCGTTCAAGAGGGGAACGCCAGGCCGGCGCGACGAATGGGGATGTTAGCTTGGGAGTTGCTAGCGGAGGGACCAGAAAGGTTCCAAGTTTTCGGGCATGATGGTCAGTGAGACAAGCTCCGGGGGTGTGAGTTCCAGCCGGGGAGCCTTCCAGGGGAGTACAACAAGGTGGTGGGGAGAGGGTGTGCCTAACGTTGGCTGAGTGGGGCCGCAGGGGTAGCAATGCTGGGAAGGAGAGAAGGGGACTCAGGTAGTGGCATGTACCTCCCCTGTCTTCATTTTGCAGACTTGCTCTCTCGACTGCACTACTTCATACGAAGTATCCATTGATCATTGTACCAATGGCGCACCAAGCGATGGGCCTGGCCTGGCCTGGCTCAGGTGCACTTGACTGGGCTAGTTACTCCACTGCCTGACCTTGCCTTAGAATTCTGTTGTGGCACGGGTACGAGAAGGTATCTTGATCAAGTGGGTAAGTGCGAGGCAGTGTGCTGTGCTCTTTCTTCGCTGGCTGCACTTTTGACCTCGTTTCCTGGATGCTCCGGCTGCGTAGGCTCACCCCTACCGCCAGGCCGGGCAATTTGCAGGGTGCCCAGGCGGCACTGCGCAGCCAGCGCCGCCATTGAGCTCCGGAAGTGCTCAACCTTGTGAACGTAAACCATGTCGTGAGAATGGTAAAGGAAAGACGAACAATGTCTTGGCCGGCCCAGAGCGGGACCGCGACTTTTTTCGTTTTCCCCATGCTGTCAATTGATCGTCAAACTGATCCTGCGCCGTTTCAAGACATGCGAGATGTCGTATTTTTTTTTTTAGTTGGTAATAAGCCCTACGGGGTGTCATTTTTACCAGCCGTCGATCCACCCACCGCCTCGTTCCAATGTCGACCATCCACATATGAAGTATAACGTACAATTGCAGCACGTCTCCACGACAGATCCTATCGTGGAAGGTATACCCTGCTGGATACATATTTGTAACATGCATTTGCTGCGTCCACCGCGCTAACGGCAGGGCAGCAGAGGTCCTCTTGTCTGAGACGGGAAGCCGCAATGTGGTGAATAAGAGATAAGCGTGTGGGGTGGCGGCAAGAAGGCGGTATTGGGGTGGTGACTAACAAAAGTGGGAAGTAGGAAGGAACTTTGAGGCGTCAAGCTCCTAGCCTCGACTTGAAGTGATGTTCAATTGATGGCAGGGAGAGGGGGGCACGAGAGAGGGAGAGGCAGAGAAGGGTCCAAAACGAGCACAAGACTTCGTCGGACGAGAGGCGCTGCCACGCCATCATTGATGCTTTCAAGACTTGCCTTTTTCTTCTTTCTCCTGCGCCGGACAGCAATGTGGCCTCTACAAGTGGCTTCATCGCCGCAAATAATAGTACTTTGTATGGCCTGTATCATAAAAAAAAATATCGGGGTGAAACGTCACTGTTGGAACGACATCTTTGTACACTTCAGTGCTGTATCACCTTGTCCAGGCCATTTCATCAACACGGTGGTCATGACGAGAGGAATGGGCCGGAGGCAGTTTCCCGTTTCCGGCATCGCTCAATGGGGCGGGCCAAATTGATGTCGTGTGTGTGTGGATGTATCTGAGGTGTGACAGGATAAGACTTGCTCGACCGTGCCTAAGTATTTCCTCTCCTGTCGTTTTTGCTCAGAATCTTTGGAGGAGCGTGATGCGATGAGAGGGTTAGCCTCTAATCTGGCTAGTAATAGCGTTGGAAGGGGGTCAAAGCCGGGACCGGTGTAGAAGAAGTAACTTGAAATTCCACGGGATCACACCCATCGTCCCTGTTGAAGGATGCCCACAGCGGGAAGAGGAAGCCCTCGGCTGTCGAAGGTGGGTTGTTCTCCTGCCATCATACGAAGTAAGTCGCGTCCAATGAACGACGATTATGGCGGTGTCAGCGAGCCGTATATCCTCTCACTCATTCGTTTTCCTCCTTTTTTTTATACTGGATGTTTTGGCCTTTTTGGTTTCTACGTTGTCAAGTAGTTTTTGACAATGGCGGTGCTTGTAAACGTCAAGGCTGCATGGTCACAATGGCAACAGGATCCGAGAGCACCGACCTGACCAAGATATTTGATATTGCAAGAATCACTCAAAATCTTGGAGGGGGGAAATGGCAGGATCACATTGGTCAATACTATTCCCCTGCTGGTTGGCTCTCGACTCTCTCTCCCTAGCTCCATACTCCGTCGTCAGGACCACTTCTCGACATTTTCGAAGGACTCTGGGAACGTGGGGTGTGCACCTCGGAACTTCGAGAAAATGGCACCCTACAGTGGAGAAGTGGTATAAAGTACACATCACTGGGCCATCTCCGTCTCTACGGTGCTCCAAGGATCTGTGAAGCTACACTATTCAAGATTGATAGGGTAAAAACCACCGCGCCATTCCTACTTTGTAGTCTGCCTGCGCCCTGCCCAGTCCGGGCCCGCCAAGGCAGTTCCGGCAAACGCGCTTCACGAGGTAACATCAGTGTGGTATCGAGAACACCTCGATGTGAAAGAGACTGACAAGAATGACAGCCGGTCAATGTACAGGACATGTAAGACGAGAAGCACATTGCTTCTGCGATGAAGTTTACTTCGTAGTTGGATGTTTGGGGTGACATCTCAGTCTCGGAACGACCAACTATCTTGCTCCCCTCCCCGCCTTTTAATAACCCCCTCTTTCTCCCCTAACGGAGTTTTTGGTGGTTTTCCATTTGTCGTGGAACCGAGGCGCGAGGTTTTTTGGGATACACTGAGCTTTTCTGGACGCTGTGCCTCAGTACGCGACGCAGGAAACCGCGCACCTGGCTGCAAGCCAATTATTGTCTGCAGTGCATCAGGCAAGGTGTAGAAGACCAGAGGTCGGGTCACAGCAGTTGATCAGCCAAGGGGATCTTGAGCCGAAGTGGCTTACCTTGTGCATCCGCGTGCGTGAGTGTGTCCATGTGTGAGTGTTGTGACTTCTCTGTCGCACAACCTTCATTCATCATGACTTTCTCATTCCCAAGTCTACAAAACAGGGGAAAAGAAAACAGAGAAAAGAAAGGAGGAAAGAGGGAAAAAAAAAAAAAAACAAAAGGAAAAGAAAACAAAAGGGAAAGGATTTCTCCATACTTTTTTTTCATTATAAACTAAAACAAAGAAAAGGCAGCCGTTGCAGCTAAGGAGACCATCCCTCGAGAAGCCGGGCAAGTGGGCAAACTCCTCAGGAAGCACACCGCCTGGCTCGGTGGTTCCGAGGCTGCCTTGAAGTAATAGTGGCATGACCCGGGCAAACGCTCCTCTCGTGAGCCGTGGGAAGCATGTTTGTCTCGACTCGGCTCTCCGGAAGCCTGTGCTTGGAAGCAAGAGGCAACGTTTCGCGTTGTTATTCGGGCGGAGCTGTCCTTGCGACAAACATATCACCACCCCCAAAGGCTTGGCAGAAGTGAAGGAGGGCGTACAAAGGGCCCTCCTGACTAGAATTGCTGGCATCTAGACCAGAAGTCTGACATCCCGCATGGGAAGTCGCGGACACGGACATACGAAGGAGAATATACCCAGGATTAATCGATGCGTAACTTCAATTACAGACAAAACGAGTTCGCAAACGTCAGTGCCGCGATCTTTCCAAGGGCCGTTCTAGAAAGGAAGGCGCTTGGACTAGGAATTATGTGGGTAAGGAGATTAACACTGCACTGCAGATGCAATCTGGAGATCGAAGAGTTGATTTCCCGGGCGAAAGTTGGGGAAAAGAAGAAAAGGAAGAAACCCGGAAATTATCATTTTGTTTCACCTCCTCCTACGCAGGCAGTGTTTGCCAATAAGGCGGTGAGCAAACATTGAAGGCTGGTTAATCGGGGGACGCACTCTGAGCAAGTGAAGTTGCCCAACGGGAAACCACATGAATCATGATCAATCAAACAAACTATCCAGTGTTTGCTTCAGAGTAATATTATTTCTCTTAGACAGGACATTGATTAATGCTTCATGGTTACTGGCAGATGTGATTACGCCAACCCACTCGCCGGTGCTCTCATCCTTCTCGTCCTCCTTGTTGCCTATTGTCGACTGGAACGACAACAATAAAACCGGACTTGTGGAGTCGATGATCGGATGATGAACCGGGTCAGTATAGTATTATCTGTATTATCACCATGCCACCAAGAAATTCCTCCTGGATCCATCAGACGGAAACGGGGCTTGCTGGCTTGATACGCGAGGTCCACCTCCAGCGCACCTCATTGGCGAACGGAAGCTACATGGATGGTGGAGGACCGACTCGGAGCAGCGTCCGCGTGAGCAGGATCCTGGTGGAACCCTGATGTTGGTTTGAGGCGTGTTGGTCCCTGCAGAATTGATCAAAAGCAAGGGAGAGGTCGACTCAACTCATGTATGGTTTACCTGCATCTAGATCATTACCCACATATCGGCAATGGCGGTCTGCTGGGTACGAATGCTGGGTTGGAAAGTATTAAAGATGAACGCCTAGGATGCATGATAGTGACAAACAACATTGAACCGCTGTCTGTGACCTGACTGGTGGAAGGACGGCCACATAACCACACGGAAGGATGTGGGCTGGTTGATGCATTCAGCTGGAGAGGAGAAGTTCACAAGTAAGAAAAGTTCCAGATGTAGGATTATCGTCGACGTGGCTCAGCAATGCACATGCGATGACACCATTGATCATTTGCCCTCCCTTCCCTCTCATTTCATCGGTCCTATCATGTCCGAGAGCACCTGGGCGTACTTCGTAGTGTACACGACTTCGTACTCCACGGTTTAACGGTTACCACCTCTTGCAACCTTTTTTGCCTAGTAAGGAGAGCTGACCGCAAGACGCAGGCTAAGAAGCGGTGACACCCATACAATACGCATACGCAACCGGGTCCCTCCTCGGGCCTTTGGGTCTCAGCGGTGCCGTCTGAAGATCCACATTGCCTGGCCTTGTCAACATCGACGCCACTAGATTCCCTCTGAGCCCCATGAAACCGATCCTATCGGGTCGATGGCTGCCAGGCTTAAAGATTCTTCTGCAGGACACAGTGCAGTCTGAACCTCGTAACGTCATGGTAAGATTGTCCAAGTGGGACTTGATGCGCGGTGACAATTTTCGACGCAGCCCGACAGAGCAGGAGTACGCGGTACCGGAGTGCGTGCGTGGACTGGTGGGACAGATGCCAATTATGACATAGGCCCAGACCAGGCGTTGCTCATAAACGACGGAGTACGAAGAGGTGTTTCTCAATTAGCTGTCCAAGTGGCCCTTGATGTCTTCGAAGCAAGCCAACTGGAAGAAATGGCAGCTAGGCAACCATTACGCCGATGCAGTGTGCTTCATAGCTACGCAACATACCTTGATGCTTCTGCATCGCGAGTATGGATTGTATACTTCGTAGTGTGCGAGGTATTGATATAATCAAGATAACGACTTGGACTTGATCCAACCCCGCAAGCCTCTAATTTTCTAATTCCCTTAGCGCTGTTGGAGCTTCACCGTTAAATGATTCCACATTAGGCGATTGCAATTTACACTAACGCGGCAGAAGAATCAAAGAAAAAAATTTTCACGAGGTGGTATCTCCGGTTTGCTTCGTCCTCGCGCAGTGCTGTTTGCCTCCTCATTACTTTTTTCCCCCGAGATATTGAAACCACTGGTCTATACTAAAGTACTTCGTACTAAACTACTACGAAGTAATAGAAGAGGGGGTGGGAGAGCACGGGGAGTTGCCAGGCGAGGTCCCGACTGAACCCATTGAGGCCAATGCCACACACCCTCCTTCGGCTCTTCGTTGGCCCTGATTGTTCAAACCGACAGTTCAATGTTCTCAATTGGTGAAAGGGAGGATGGGTCGCCAACCAAATATGGTAAGAAGGCGACCGCATTCGTGCGGGATGCCTTTTTATCTCACAAAAAAAGGCGGTTTAGGCGACCTGGCCTTCATCCTCCATGTCTGTTCAGCTCGTTTCCCTCGTGGCGACGGGTCGAACTATGCCGAACTTGGCGACAATCTTTCCCGAATGTGGCATCCCTGGTGCGAGAGGACGTTCTATCTCACCAGGAAGTAGTAGTAGTAGTACCGAGGTACTGGACTACTACGAAGTTTGACCCGACCATAACTTGCCAGAAAACTTATAAGAAAGAAGAAAAATTATAGGAAAAAAAATACTTCATAAGAGATAAAATGGTGCAGAAGGAAAAAGGAAGTGCATCGCGTGTGTATGATGGGGCGGCACTTCATAGTGGACACTGCACTAACTCTACGTACGCTGCGCTGCACTATCCTGCGCTACGGTATGTGGATGATCGAGCCAGACCACCGGCTCGCCAACCGTCGACATCTCCACCTTCCATCAAATAGCCAAAGATAGCGTCCTCACTACCCATCTGCGCTATGCCGGCATTCTCCGCCAGCCACCTTGGCGTAGAATTAGTAACGATCTCAATCCCTGCACCATGTTCTCCTCTGTTCTCCAGCAGCCCTTCATCTGAAGGATCCGATGTCGATGCCAATTTCGATCATGTCATGAGCGCACTAGCCCCCTGTCTTGGTTAGAGCTGGGAAATGGCGGTGTCTGGGTTTTACACCCCTCACTGTCTGTGAGGATCGGTACTTGTTGTGTGGTATTATGGTACGAAGGGAGCTTAAACAGAGACTGCAAGGGCACTAACAAGATGTGCTGTAACACGTACTACTCATATGATGAAACATTCTGTCTGGATCTGTATGTGGTTGGTAGGCTGGTATTTTGCTCTATTCCCACGGAAAATTCCCGAGTTGATCAGAGCGCCGGCACACGCAGTGCACAATGCTGCCTCCAGCCTTGATTTACATTTTTAAATTTGAAGACTGTCAAGCCTTCTTCTCGGTCGTTCTTAGTAACGGGGTGTGGCCGAGACTGAAACTAGCAAAGGCTTGCAACGGTGAGACCATGTGTGTGTTGCGTCCTTTTCTAGAACTCGCCGTGACTTGCACATAGCCGAACCAACGAATTTCCTTGGAAGAGCCGCACCCACTCAACGCTGCTGATTCCAAGGTTTTTGGCCTCAGCCATGCCGACCGATTTCAAACAAGAATGGCTCCCGACTGACCGGTCAGCGAAGACCAGGTCTCCTTCATCAATGGCTCCATCTCTCTCCCAATCCACCGGGTTCTCAAACAAAATCCCGCGCCGGAACCGCCTGCCGATATGCCCCCCCCCCAAGCTCAATCCTATCCACATGACTACTAAGTAAGCTACGAAAGTTCTGTTCCGAAAGTCCCGGCACAACGGCTCCGCTTGAAAGAATTTTGAGGTTTCTCTGGGAATAGCGCTGACATCATCGCTTCAGGTACGAGGTACCCTCGCCAAGGCCCTCGATCTACAAGTACTTCGTACGAAGCACGCAGTCTAAGTGGAAGCGTAAACGAAAGGCCCCAGTCCAAACCCTCAAACTCTCGGCAATACTACATTCTACGAAGTACGAAGTAGAAGTGCATGCAGATTCTCTGGCCCGGTTAAGTGAAGCGAGGGCGCCTTACCCCGGTTTAGCAGAATGTCTGACCCAAAGGGCACGGCGAATTGCAACGTAAGGGCCCAAGTGTCAGTGATCAGGGCGCTTCGTGTGCTTTGCGCACTCGGTGATCAACTCTCACTTTTTCCCAGAGATCACATTAGTGCTTTGTGCTGGTCTAGCGCCTGCAACATGGGGTACCTGCCCACTACGGATGTGACAGTGGAGGAACCAACGCTCTGGCTGGGCAAAACAGGGCGAACCTTGCCTTTGGGACAGAGGAAGAAGATTCGCGAGTGCCCACAAGAATACCACCGACGGAGCGACAACGGGCAATCATCTGCATGGTAGAAGCTTAGCAAGTATTCGTACTCAGTAAAATTATAAAATTAACCAACCACATTCCAGCTGGGGAGGTTGCATTTGGGATGGATTCTTCGAAACCCTTGATGGCGAGGGCCATGTCAGCTGAAGCTATTCTCACCAGGAGATCAAGAAGGCGAACCTGTCACGCCTTACAAAGAAATTGACATCAATATCCTGAGGTATGTGGAGACTTGATCAGATTCATGGGCTTCCCGAACCCTCAATCGGTCCGTCACACATCTACGTCATACAGTACATACAGTATTGAGAGTTCTTCCCACCAGTGACATTGCACCTTGTATATTTCAACAATCAGTGTCTTCGAAAGCTGTACTTCGTACGCTTGTGGGATATCCCTTCATTGACCCATTGCCAGGTAGCAGGGCCCAGGTAGCAGGGCACACTGTGCCCCCAGTGAGAACAAGTCTGTAATTAGAGTCTAGCTCGGGGACTCTCCAGTACCGGCCTGCCCTGCCCACGCCATCGCCTGCCAGCGCAAGTTACATTGATGTTTGCTGGTGTTGCATTCATGAAGCCTGGGGACGCCTCTGTACCGAGTACACCACACCCCCTCCTTTTCACCACTAGCCACGAGGTTTGATGGGGCCCCATCCAACGGGGAAGAGCCGAATGGCCGGGTGGGATATTGAAGCTTGGATCTCCCACCAAGCCTGACACTAGGAACTGGCCCCGGAGGGGCCAGTCGTTTGGGATCACTAGGGCGAGGGGTACTAGTTTATTAGCTAGCCTTCAATTGCTTGTGCTAATACAAAAGGTGTGTACAATACTTCGTGGATCAACCTGTTTCATTGCCTCTCCGAAATAGCGCATTCGCGGGTTTGGAACTAGTTGGATTGAGTCGCAACGTGCCCCCAACGCCTCCAGGGCTGCGCTTTCCGAGGAACCGGTCCTCCCATCACAAGACTTGGACCTGCGTGAGGTGCAGAAACTTGGTGACGGCGAGATATCCCTTGCGAGAGATTAACCATGCCACTGTAAATCCTGTGGTGCTTCCACGCAAAAGGAGATCTTACGAGGGTTTGAGCGCGCCAATGCAAACTAGGCCAGTCCCAAGCATTAAAGCAGCCCGCAAGGAAGATTAAAGGACCCGAGCACCAGGGAATTGATTCCTTGCCAATAACACAAATGCAACGGAAAAGAAAAATGCAGAGGAAATAAAACCAAAACAAGTTTGGGGATGCACCTAAGAACACCAACCCAGAGAACCGGGACGCCATGCGCGCTTTTCACTGGTTCTCCAACCCTTCCTGGGCTTCTCTGGGCTTTCCAAATCCGGAAATCATCTCGGTGACTTGCAGGGAATCAATTCATGGTTGAACGCCCCTTATCCCACGCTGCCCCCCCTGCGAAGTACCACTTCGTACTTACTTGTACGTGCTTCGTAGTATAGAAGTCCGATGTCGAGAGACCGCCACAGACATTCAATGCTAACTAGCGCAACCACCTAAAAGCAAAGTTTGGCGCACACACATCAGTTGATATATCTTGATACTAGCCCTTGTAACTACCGAGGTAATGCAAAAATTTCAGAGAGAACATTGAAATATCTGGATTGGATTTCAGAACCAGTTCGAGAGAGGCAATTCCTCTTGATCTTCTCTCCTTCGCACTCTGTCCTTCGGACTCTAGTGTACATAGCTTGGGGTAGTGCCTCGCCATAGATTGATCCATCCTAGGCCCCTTGACTGCGCTCCACCACAGGTACATGGATGAGATCGTATTCATAACAGATGCTGAAGGGTGCCTCAGATATGCTCAATGGAACGATGTTGCGACACCTTACTTCTCCTGTGCTAGCGTGTGAACAAGATTGAGCCAAATGCTGGGAGGTTCCAACACCTTGGTGCACAGCTCAGAGATTGCCACTCCAGCAAGAGGAGAAGACAGGATGTTGGAACTCCGATTCAATGCAAAGCTCACGTATTTTGCAAGGTGAGGCGAGTCCGGTGTCCAGTATTGCATCTCTCGAATCGTACGTCAATTGATTGATTAACGGGACAGCAATGGTCATTGCGTATTCCAACATGAGCCCATCGTCTGTCCAACGATGAGGTCGCCGCCCTGAAATTACTTCTCCTCTCATCAGGGATGAACTTGGTTCTGGGGAAAAAATGGCTGGCGTCGTATTGAGATGAAAGACCCACGCTTCTCTGCATTACACGCCCGGGGTGGAACTAAGATCACCAGCAGATTGGTTGCGTTCCCCTTCAATGCGCAGCAGATTTTCATCACGGGGAAGATGTTTTGGCAGCCCCGACGAATCGAACGGCGAAGACGTGCTTTTTTTTGTGTCCAGTTGACGGCGGCTGGTCGTTCCGGGTTCACAAACTCGGGCTTTTCTTTTTTCCCTTCGGCTTCCAAGCAAGAGGGAAAAAATTTTGTGTCTCCGATGAGAACGCCGAAAGGGGGTTCGAGAAAAGGGGCGATCAAAGTGTTTGCTGCAGGCACATTCTACTAGTCAACAGGCTGTGCTCCTTTAGGCCGATCAGTAAAGTCCGAAAAAGGCTTGCCCTAAGACAAAGGGTACCTTAATGAAGCAGTTCTTCCCGGCCCCAACGAGGGAGGGCAGCCACCACCAGAGCTCAATTTGAACATGCCTTGCTCTGTTGGACGTACGAAGGAGTGTCGATGGCTGGGTTGGACCTCCCCTTTCAGACGACAAATTATTACATAACAGCATTGAAAATGGGATGTCGAGGCGTTCATTGTTCCATTGTCGCTCCTTCCCGCACTCAATTCGGTCCCGGCAATTGGAGCAGTCGCTGACAATTGGCTTAGGAGTGGGTGGAACCCCACCACCTGCCGTCGTTTCTCCGTGCCGTGTGTAGACAACATCACCTTCGGACGCCTTGAATATATCACGAACTCCTCCGGCTTCATTGTTCCTACATAATGCTATTCAATTTACAATGTACGCGAGTAATTGACCAGCCAGCGGAATTCGGCAAGTCAAATGCCTCGTCTTCCTCATTTATTTCCGTCGACATGCCATAGCTACCCCGAATCTTTGACCTCCTCGTTGAGTTGAATATACCCTTATATGTGACGTAGACGTGGCTATCCTCAGGTTGCTGTCCGCGCTCCAGAGATACGGAAATGCCTTCCTCATCGACTTCGTGATCCGCGGACCATCAGGTCAGTGCTTTAGGCTATCCACGGACCCTTGTTCACAACAGCGGCTTTTCAAACCCACCTCGCGGCGATCGGCCAGGCCAATTAATGGGCAAGGCTCTCGATGAGGACCCGCTGGGCGGTTAGATTGCCCTATGTTCTGTGCTCCATCTATTGTGCAGGGTGTGATATTAATCCCTGGCACAGACCGAGATGTTGTGCAACCTGCACGGAGGACATTTGCCAGCGAAGTGTGTCCAGATTAGTACATGCTCGACATGCTTGAGGCAAGATATCGGTTTTCTAGATTACCATGACCCTTTGGTCAACTGTACATGCTCGCGTACATTATACCACCTTTATCGCGGACGAGAGACCACGCGGGCGTAGGCGGCGTGGTCATCTTGTCATGCTAGAAAGCACATTCTTCACCATCATGAAGTCTGACTCCGACCCTGTGCGGAGCCATGCGTGTCCAATCTTGTACCGGCCGGGATGGTGTGGGGCTAAACCGTTTCCTGGAGCTCTCGGAAGAACACGCTGCCTCTTTGCAGCGCCTCTGCGAAGGCTGCGTCCATCCAGCCTGCGAGCATAACGTTCTCGGGGGACGGGAGTAAGCCGTGACTACGAAGTACGTGCATCCTCCACCCACAGCTTCAATGGTGCCTCTGCAGTTCGGTTGGCCTTCAGACTTATCGTCCGTCGCTTCATACGAATGGTATAAGAGTATGATATCTAAATAGAAGTTCCTCATTAGGCAACAGAGAAAGCCGGGGTCCTATGCAGTGTGGGAGGCCAAAGGAGGGACCACGGGGTGAAATTCCATGCAACTCTGAGTAAACTACAATCCACTACACTTTGCATGTGTTGGAGTGTGACTGCACGAGTAGCAGAATACAATGTGCACTCCTGCCACTCCGCTGAGCTGGTCCGACAAGGCTCCCCACAAGTGCATGGCTTTACAGGCGCCCAGTTGTGACTTGTCAGATAAATGTTGTTGCCTCACCGAGTTTATGACACAACCCCTGTCGAACAAACATGGTGGGACGGGTTACTATCTTGTTGGTCTATCGATCACAGCAAACAGAGTAATACTACCTGAATCCATTTGTCAAAATAGAAATGTCTTGGGTTGCGGCCAATCATCGAGTTGGAGGCAATAATAACTCCCGCGATAGTGTGACAGCCTACATGTCTATCCTTATTGGATTATGACGATGATGCAGACATGAAGATGAAGATGTCGAGGAAGAAGGTGTAGAAAGCCGACGCTGTCTTCCTGTTACACGACTAACGTTGGTTCTCTGGCTCCGACCTGCCCGTCTCAGGGTCGATTCAACAGAATTCCCCCAGCCACCAAGAGGATCACAAGATGCCTCGCTGCAGCCCATTCTCCTGATTCATAACATCTACATCGTACTCCATGAGGAAACACGGCACTGTAGCCTCCGAGCACGAAGCGAGCATTGCCAGGTCGGGACGATCCCTTCCCAGCAGGGTGTGTAGCATATTTCGTACGGAGCGTTTCCCCACAAACCGCGACAACCGAGACACCACCCTAGGATAACCAATTTAGTTTCATCTCCGCCTCCCCCACAGATAGAAAGGAAAAGGGACTGTGGTGTGTCACTTCTCAATGAGACATGCTGACGGCTTGACGGCCTGTCTGGCGAAGCATCCTGTCTCCACTAGCGCGCATGTACGCAAGGATCAAAAAGCATTATCATAGTATGAGTACCTTCGTACTTCGTGGGTCCTCTTATCCGACATCTTTCTTGGTACTGAGGCAGACTTACACCGGGCTCGTTCGCAAGCTTCCTTCCTTCCCGGTCGTGAGAGGGTTGTCCACCCCCAGATATTCTCTCTGAAATGCTCTTTTCAACCAGGCGCATATGTAGGGGACCCTTTATGGAAGTCATATTGTGTTTCGCCATTATTGAGGTGCAGCCCGCGGACAATGGGCGGTTCTCCCTCCCGAACGGTTCGTCGTGGGGCGTCTGAACAGGGCTTCCAGGCACGTCTTCATATGCGAGCCCTCCACTGCGCCCGCCCATCCTAGCCAAATCCAGGGCGCGGATTATCCCTGCCGGGTTTTGATGTTGGGGTGGCTGAAGTACATAAAAGTAGTGGTGGAAAAGAGCAGGGTATACGTCGGTACTGCATCATGGACGTGGGTGACCCGTGATGCTACAGTGGAAGATTAAGACGAAGGATGTCGACTCTGTCCTGCTCTGGTTGGTTTCCCCCAAAGTTCAGCAACAGTATCGAGGATCTGACTGCATATGCGTACTTCGTAAGTTCGTATAAATGCGGTCGTGGCTTGCGTGCTACGCGCGCAAGACAGAACGGCAGACAGGCCAAATGGAAATAGGTCATATTAGCTCCCTGCTAGGGTATCTCTGGTCGAGCGACACTCCCCCCCCTGTATCTCCCATGACAATGACCTTGCAGCGTCCTTTGCTAACATCACCAAGAATTGGGTCGACCTATGCGGCCGACCTCATGCTGCAGCATTTTACAGAGGCCTTCATTCAGTGCACATGTGTATGTCTGGGTGTATGCCTGGCTAGCAAGGTCCGATAAGGTGGCACGTCTTAGTTGTTGAGTGAAGGTGCAAGGTGTCATCTGCTGCTACTTCGTACGAGGGAAACGGTACTTCGTGGGTGAGATGCAACAGTACATTTCCCGGGCTCCCCCCAACTGCAACTCAAGGGCAGGGATCGGAGCATGTCGAGAGCAGCCGGAAACGGATAGGACTGCTACTAACTTCGTACATAGGGACAGCACGGATGTTCGCAACTGGAAGGTGCCAAGGCTCGTGTAACAGCGGGTCTCTCCCCTCTGCAGATGTCATCCAGATTCCTGGGGCGCGAATTTCTGCCGTAGATGGGAAAAGAGAAAAAAAGCCATGGCGGCTTAATCGAGATGACCGAAGGGGGCAGGTACATAATACTACATGCGATACCCCGGCCTTGACCAGCAGCCATGATACGGTTTAAGCGCGCCAGGATCAACAGGCGTCCAAAATGATGGACGGACAGGCGGGTCGGCAGGGGGGTCGGCAGGAGAAATCATAAAATGTACGAAGTAGATGGGATCTTCGAGAGTTCATGAGTTGTTGGTCCAGCAATGGTGACACCTCTGGGGCCTCACGAATGCATACTTCGTAGGCTCTAACTGGGAGCCCCAACGTGGAGGACACGGTTATGCATCGAAAGGGTCCACGGGAGGCTAGACCCGGGATAACTTCCGATCCGGGTGCACAATAACATGTACGACTGTTGGTTTACAAGTAGTACTTGCAGTAAACAGCCGTCCGGAGTTCCATCTCCGGTGTAGTCTGGGCCTTTGGCATCCCTCAGGGTCTCGCGCAGATGCGCGATAAAGGTACTATTACGGGGTATCCGGTGAGAGTGTGACCAGGCAAAGGCATAGACAAGGACAAGGATGGCAGCTTTGGGGGATACAACGTAGGGAGGCTTGCCGCCATGGAAGAGTTCGGACATTATGCTATTGCTGCTAGGGGTTTAAGCGAGCTCCTGTCCGAACATCTTAAAAACTCGGTACAGACTACAGCATGCATTGCGGCTGCCGACGTCAGGTTGCGTGGTACGTTCGAATAGGAGCGATCTGATCCGGGAAGGATTGCGTTGCGCGAAGTCGAGAGATACGTGAGAAGTCAAAGAGCCGACGCATCGTATCATCTTACATGCAGTATATTGATAGGATCGCAGTACAGATTCGATGATGCCGAGGAAGGATAGGCAATCCGAAGCTATAAGAGGTTGTCTGTATTAGACATTTGCAGATGCAGTCTTCCTGTCCAGCCGGGGGTGAGTGGCTCTTTCGACCCTCACATCTGCAGCACCAAAAGGAATATTGAAAAATTGAGATATCAACGACCTCAGCAGGCGAGGATATATCACATATGTAGGTGACCGAAAGCGACGCTGGCGGCGAATCTAACATCGCGGCCCCCAAGGGCAGTGCTTGGTCAAGTGACCTGATATGCTGCCCGCCTTTCTGTTTTCATACCTGTGTTCCGAGTCGACGTGTTCCACCACTGCTCATTCCTCAATACCTACTGGTTCGGGGGAGTTCAATACTCCGTACTGTTCCTAATGGGTGTGCTGAACAGTCTAGACAGTCCAATTATTGCAGATCGGGGTCCGAAACAAGGTTGCACTTTGGAAGCAGCCGGGGATGTCGGATAGAGTTAATGGACTTTGATGGTGACGCAACACTGGGCTGACCGGCACCTGCCTCGCCAAGTCCCGCCAAGTCCCGCCACCAAGTACAAGTTTCCAAGTCTGATGTGCGCGACTTCCTAGTGTAGTAGTATAATGTACGAAGTACTTCGTGCATAGTTCCAGCGCGGTCGAACAGAGAAGGAGTGACCGACATTAAGTCGAGTCGATCTCATATGTCAGAGCGGGCGGGCGACTATTGGAGGAAGGAGTCACTCTGTACGGAGCAGTCTCTCTACGAGCGAATGGCGGGCAGCAGCGGGAAGTTACTACGAAGTACTGGCGAATCCAGAGGGTAGTGTAGATTAGCTATTGGGATGAAATCTATTTTCGACCTCAGGTTATTTTTTATTTTGGGCTTTTATTTTTCCCGCTCGTGATTTGCAAGCCTGCATATTTTCGCCTCTTTTTCCCCTCATACACCTCCCTTGTCCGAGATTTGCGCCTGTTCCACATGTCGAACATTTCAGGATAGACCACATCATTTTTTTGTAGTCTCTTATTTTTCAACAACTTCTGGGTACGGGTGACGAGACGGTTACCCGGCTTGTGGAATCCTGGATTCGAGGTATCCCTTTAAACAGCCACAGACACAACATCGACGACAACACGCCATCCACCCCAACCCGTTCCATCCCCATCGAGCGCCGGTCCCCACCATCACACATCCGGCCGACTGATAACCCCGGTCGAACAACATCCATCTTGGAACCGCTGTGCAGGGACAAACGCCCCAGTCGACACCGACGTATCATCATCTTCACACCTAAAAGTATCGTATTACTCGCCGAGTAGACGAACCATGTCCGGCCCCAGGAAAGGCGATACAAGCAAGAGGGCCGCCGGCTTGGCCAAGAAGGCCGAGGTGGCTGCGCAAAAAGCAGCTGCCCAGGCAGCCCGAGAGGAGGCTCTCGAGGAGGAAAAGTGGAAGACTGGTGCCAAGGGCAGGGCGAAGAAGTAAGTGCGACCAGGGTTATGCATATCTTCCCTTTTTTTTTCGCCTTCTTTTTTCACCTCTCACCCTCTCCTTGTCGCTGTTGCCTTGACTTGTTTTACATTTCTGCAAGAGGAAAAATGTCTACGTAGACCGCAGTTCTGTGATCCACCCCATCCCAGCATGCCAGGGCTCATCTGCGGCAGGCCCACCATGCGCTGACAGAGTCACGCTCAACAACCGACTTTTTCTTAAAATCCTCGATGTCATTCGTTTGGAAAACTGCAACTAACCCACCTGGCTTACGACAGAGACGCTGAGCTCGAGAAGAAGGCCGAGCAGGCCCGAAAAAAGGCTGAACGAGATGCACTCCTGGCCGCCGAGGAGCAGAGCCTGCCCAGCCGATCGACACCGAAAAAGTCCAAGTCGGCGGTGAAGAAGACTCGCGGCCCAGACCTTTCGCAGTTCGACGACTTGGGCACCGGCAAGGCGCTGCCCGCGCTCCATGCTTCTGGCATCGACAACGCCCTTGACGCCCTATCCATCACCACCGCTTCTCACGCAGATACGAAGGTCGAGCGCCACCCCGAGCGACGTTACCCCGCCGCCTACGCCAAGTACGAGGAGCGTCGGCTCGCTGAGATGGATTCGGATGGTACGGGAGCGGGTCTGCGCCTCAACCAGAAGAAGGACCGGATACGCAAAGAGTTCGAGAAGAGCCCTGAGAATCCCTTCAACCAAGTTACTGCTCGCTACGATGCTACAAAAGACGAACTTGCTAGAATCAAGGACCAAGAAAAGACAAAGATCGAGCAGAGGCTAGGAACTAAGCACTAGAAGCTTTCTTCTCGTCTACAAGTCATGGAAAATATCCCGGCGCGGGTAGGGTTTTGGGCAAAGGATAAGGAGGGTTCGGTTCCCCTCGGGGAGCTTCCTCATGTTAGGTCATGAATTGATGTCGTCATGGGCTTGGGTGAGATGGTAAGGTGACGGTAACACTGGTACATTTTTTTTCCGTATTTCCTTCTTTTTAAAACTCTCTCTTTTGTAATAGAGAATGGTTTCTTCCGGTATGGAACGAACTTGGGAACATAGAATAAACACATTCTTTAGATTTCCACAAAATTTCAGCACTTTTCTCTTCCACCGCTCTTTCAAGCTTCCCCTCCTCCCATCACTTCTCTTCCGTCATGACCGAATTACCCCGCAGCTAGGTCAAAAATGTGGGACACGATGTATGACTGGCAGAATTTTCACCGCTCTTGTTCACCGCCCGCTGTCGCATAAACCTCCTTTGATCACTGGCGTCTCGGATGATGGATCATCTTTCATATCAACATAACTCGATATACAAAGTATTTTCAGGCGAATAGACCTAGGAATCATTCTTTCCGAGGCCTAATTTATCACCGCAACCATGTCATCGACGCGAATGGGGAGTTTGCCTTCTTTACGGAGGCAGCACCTCTTGGCAGAATTGTTCGTCAAGCTCCTGAGACTGGCTAGTGATGTTAGAGCTAACTGAGAGCTGTAGCGCCGGACTCAAACAAACTTGCCCGGAGGGGATATTTGTTAGCTTGACTCCAGGAGACTCGTCATTATGGTCTGGGGTAATGTTCGTTCGGAAAGGTGAGCATCCTCTTTTTTTTTTTTTTTTTCCTTCGAAGATCGATGTTGGTATCTGAGCTAATTGAAAGCACAATTGCTCCTTAGGCCCGTACATCAATGCCGTGCTGCGATTCCACATCTCGTTCCCGGACATGTATCCACGCCTACCGCCTCTCGTCACCTTCTCGACAGATATCTTCCACCCCCTAATCACCCCTCTCTCGAACTACACATACACGACCGATATTCAGGACAACGGCACCGTCAGCGCATCCGATGCTGAGCGACTACCCCCCGGCGGATTCAGTCTCCGGCACGGGTTCGCGAATTGGTTTGGACGGAGGAATAGGACGGCATCCGGCTCAACGGGTAGGGCGCAGACACCCACGAAACCTCGTCCGGGAACGGCCAGTGTCGAAACGACCCCCGGAAATCAATCAACTCCCTCGGGAGATGTCCCTGCCTACGTGCAAACAGAAACAGAACATGTAGCGACGTATGACGTTTTGAGGTATATACTGAGCACCTTCGATGACGAGGCGGTGCTAGATTCGGTGCCTCTAGAGGCGGCGGGGAATCCTGGTGCGTGGCATGCGTGGAGGACTCATAGGAAGGCACAGGGGAAGACATTCGATGATGAATCAAGCCGGTCGGAGAGAGCTGATGTGGGGACGCATAATATGTCTCCCAGCGTGAGGCAACCTGGCGATTGGAATTGGGACGGTGTGTGGGAAGATCGGGTGAAGAAGAACATCGCGGCTTGCCTTTCTGAAGCCGTGCTATACGGTGGGGCGAGCGGAGTTGATGACGTCGTATGTTTCTTCGTTCTTTTGCGCGTTTCGCAATTTCCAGATGCTGACAGATTACATAGATCGGATTCCTGCCAATGGAGGAGGGCGAGATCGAGGCGGTGAAGGGCAACCTGATGAGGACACTTGGCGTGGCCAAGTAACATCTCTTTTTGAGGGGACATTCAAAGTACTATTACGGGGTAGTCCGAGGAAGGCGCTGGTCCGCCGTTCTGGACTGAAGGAAAGCGGATTCTTCGAGGCCAGGCGACTTCGGGGTTCTTGGGTGGGAGGTAATGTCCTCGAACACAAGGTTGGCTGCCTTTGCCTTCCCCGATCCCATAGGATCTCTTGCCTCAATCTTTATTTTCTTGATTGACGGGGTTGTTAGGCGCTTATAGCTCTTTCCGACATTTGGTGTCCAAGGATGATGATGGGGAAGTTGCAGTCCCCAATGCTTGATTGATACCCCTTTGCGACTTCAACGGTTCACCTCTTTGGCTCTGTTTCTGCTTGTGTGTATGAGGATCATTTTGCATCTTGTTTTTGATTCTTCCTCTATAGATTTGCTCCCATCAATATGTGTCAAGAGAAGTGCGGGCGAACCAATTATCCATCACTCATCATTTCTCTCATCATACTTGTATTATCCGTTGTGGGACTCGTTGCCTACCTCATCTGCTGGGGTAATTCGTCCGATAACCAAGACAATAACGAAGAGGACGTCGAAGCGCAACGTCCATCCCGACGCAAGCGGTCGAGGGCCACCGGAAGTGAAGAGGGTCACCATCGATCGCTTTCCCTCGATACATTCCATCGCCCGTTGCCATGAATAGCTCGCCTGGTCCTGTGCCGTCGGAGGAGCTGCCTCGACCCCTGAGCATTGTCAAGACAGGAAGCATGAGGGAGTCCAGTGGCAATTCGTACGGCAGCGGGGGTGTGGATTCCACCATTGCGGACTCGCCGCCCCTGACCATGACGAAGCGGGTAGCTCGGCCGTATGCTTTTGCACCTGAGCCGGCATCCTCTCCACCGTTGCGTGTGCGAAGAGTTCGGCCCCGACAGTCTTTCACAACGCGGTACGATATCGATAATGGAGACCATTATGGCTTATACTCTGGTCCGCCGCCGGAGAGGGTTTCGTATGCCGAGCCGTCTGCTAGAGCCCCATAGGATTCCGGACTTGGCGCAATCGGCCCCAGTAACCGTCTATCTCGGTCTTCTGGAGGGTACGATACTGATACGTTGACATCCCTGGATACGGAGAAGTGTGCGCCGCATGTTCTTGTGCCAAGAGTTCATGTTACGCCCGAGGTTGATGTAGTCAGTGATAAGGAGACTTCAATCTGGGTTGCAGTTGAGGTTGCGGCTCAGCTGTGTAGATCTGATGGAGGACCGCCGCCAGTACCGCCCTGGAATGGTTGGAGAGGCCAGCTGGGCTTTATACAGCCAGTATTGAGTAAGTTGAGAAGAGCTTGAGTACGGAACCAAGAGAATATCTAACCCTATCGAAAAGGTCCCATCTCTTACGGTTGCTTGTATAACCTTGTTGTCGACGTGCTTCCGACCAACGGAACCACGGTTTTGAACATTATCCAGGATGAATCATTTCCCGTGTAAGTACGGTTCCATAAATTTTCTGTTTCATTCGTTTTCGTTCTCTCGCAGGCTAACACTTTCAAAGGGCATTAAACTTGAACACAGCTACTCTACTCATTATCCATGTTCGGCTGTCCCCGTCCCTACCACTTGGCAGGCCACGCCCGAGAGCCTCAGCTCCCCCGCCACCAAGCTCGGATCTTCTTTTCAAGGATCTCGAGGCCCAACTCGGCACCTCCCCTCAAGAGTATCTCCGACTCCGTATCAGTTACTCTCATTCGGCTTTCGCACCTTCTTGTTCTCAGACAGACCTGGCCTTGAGCACCCGGCTCGAAACTATTGTCACTGCATGGATTCGGCGGATAGATACCGCCTCGGTGTGGGCTAGAGCCGGGTCACTGAAGGATTACGGTGATTATGAAACGGGACCTTCTCTTGTAAAGGGTGCTGCGGGAGTAAGTCTGCTCGTGGGAATCATCATGAGGCACTGGGACTTGGACAAGGCGAGAAGGGCCGTTGAGATGGTAATACAGTCAAGGGACGAGCCGTCCCCGCCACTCCAAGACAGAGAGAAAGGGAAGGGACATGAGCGGGAGCGGGAGTGGACATGTTGGGATGGGCAGCATCCCGCGGTACATGCGGAAGCCAAGGGCGGGAGTGTCAGGACGAGCAAAAGGCCACTGAGCAGAACTGCCGAAGGTGGAGGCGGGGAAAATGTACGCATGGGAAACGCCATGCCCTTTAGCGTTCCTACCAGACAGGCAAGTTTACGAAAGAAATCAGGAACTGCTCATCAAGAGGATTCGGTGGCTGCTGCGGGGGATGGTACTACTGCCAAGGGCAAGGGTAACGGAGGGGTCGCTTCTCAAATCAAGAGAGATTTGGCGAGGTGGTCGTGGGCCTGGTGGTAGGAGGGGAGGGAGACGAGAGAACGGGCAGCCTCTGTTGTTCTTCTGTTTCGCTTTGCGCTTTCGTTTTCTTTTCTGTTGTTTAGTGCCGTTTACTTATTTATTTTACTCTCTTTTTACTATGGTGGTTGGGTAGAGAATAGTTGGCATGAACCAAACACCGAAACTAACAAAAGACCGCTTGCTAAATGTGCGTAATTTCATCCTTTGTCTCCCAAATACGAGTAGTTGAGGTATTATCTCCATTGTCCTTTGCTCTGCTACTGAGTCGAGATCGTGTTCGGATCGTTCTGGGCCAATCCCCCAGGTTTTATTTCTTTTTCTTCTTCTTCTTGTCTCCCCCATTCATTCTTTCATTCATTGAAGTTCTCCACCTCGACTTCCGCTACTTCGCAGCCTTCTGCATTATCTCTTGCTGTCTTTTCTTTCCTGCGTTCCTCGCTGGGGGAGCGCAAGACCCAATAGATCAGAAGCCCTCGCCGACCTAGGCCGAATCCAGCATTCGAAATTCTCTGGATGGCTATTCTTCTGCATTAGCTTCGGAGCCTAAAGCCATGAGCGCCAAGGCTGGGGCAAAAAGTATCTGGGAAAAAGAAGCTCGAAGCAAGGATCCAATTGGTTGTATGATGGCCCTTCCTCACCCCGTGCACTGGATGCGAGGAGCAGGAAGGAAGGACGAGCATTATGTGGGGGGCGGGCGGGGGAGTATTCGGGCGCGAAAGAAAGAGAGAAGAAAGAATATACACTACGCACCAGGTACCACCGTTTGTGAACTTGATGGTGGGTTCGACTGTGACGCCGTGTTCGTCACATCTTTTGTCGATCTTGAAGGCGAAGAGGATGGTGGCGATGGCTATCCAGCAGGTGTTGTCTGCGAGGAATTGCCCGACACATGATCTTTAGTTCCTCAAGGTTAGCGAGCCCTTGCTGTCATATAGTATCTATCGACTATATCAGGGACTCCACAAACATGTTCTTTTCCTTTTTTTGTTTGTACACTGTATGTGCAGGGATGGGCGTGAAGGACTTACCTCCTGCCGAAGCCAAAATGCCCAACAGGGCGGGGCTCCCCAGGCGCTCCGTGAGAGGAGGAATCGTACCTATCTGGGTTAAAGGATTCTGGATCCTTGTAGATGCGTTCGTCTCTGCTCATGGCGTGGGCGTTGGCAAAGACAGTGGAACTAATGACGGGGTTGTTGTTATTATCCCGGCCTAATGTGTCGTTGAGAAGCTCACTTACCCTATAGTATATATTAGTACCCGACAGGCGGTAAGCAAAGAATACGCGTTTTAGAGGGGCGACTTGCCTCCCGGTATGAACATTCCCTTGTAGACATCGTCTTTGATGGATTTATGTGGGATCCCTATGAGAGCCGTGTTAGTGTGACGGCTTTGAAGTGTCGGGGCATTACCGACACTAACCTAACGGCGCGAGAGGTGCCCATCTAGGTTTCTGGTGATCAGTCATATGCATCCTTTGAACAGGGGTAGGTGAGATTCGATACCTAAAGACTTCCTGCAGGATAAGGTCGATGTAAGGCAGCAGGGGCCTATCCGCGAAGTCTGGAAGTTGGTCGGTGCCCAGAACGGAATCGAGTTGCGCATGTGCCTTTTCTTGAACCTCCGGGTAAAGCACCATGCATAGCATGAATACGACAAGTGTCGCCCAGGTCTAGGGGGCAAGTCAATGTTAGGTGCGGATCCGATTGCGGCTTCTCTGAAGTGCGTGAAACCCTAAAGGGCCACTATGATCATGTGCAGATGGGCACATACCGTATCGGCGCCTGCAATGAAGATGGCGCCGCTAGCCCCCTTTATATCATCGAGAGTAAATGATATGTTCAGACCGTCCTTCTCATTGGACCTGGACTCTGCAAGGAGATCATGCGCAAAGGAGTCTCTTATGATGCCGTTATCCTTGAGAATTGGAAGTTAGAAGACGCGCGTAATGGCCTGTCTAATTGGTGAAGACCAAGACTGAGGGTGAAAGGGAATAGACATACCACTTCGGCCTGGACCGCCGCAAAGGGAACATCGTGCAACCTCCGTATCGCCCATCCCCACTCCCGGGCAAACTTCAGGGGCCAATCCCGGGCAAGCCAGTTAGGAAGATGCCGCGCTAAACAAGAGGGGAAAATGTGTTATTAAAGGGTAAAACATATCAAGGTAAACCCCAGGACTGCAGGATCCGCAACCACTTCATCGTACCAAACGGAAATATATCAACTATGCTACCGGCCGGAAGACCACCGTTTCCAGTCACATGAATAGCATCATTTGCAATCTTGAGATATTCGTCGTCATCGGAATCGATTTGTATCCCATAGCTGACCATGAGCACAACAGCAACGGAAAGCCTAACAATGTCAAATTCATTTAGCATTCGTATTCCACCTCCGCTAATGTGCCTGCAGACAAATTGCCCCCACCTCTTTAGCGCTGGTCTCCAGGTGCTTTCGTCGACTAGGATGGACGCGGCGGCACGCCTAGACTCTTGGGTCTGCAGCTTCTGCCACTGCCGGACCTTGGAGAGGCTGAGGTTCGTTTGCAAAAGTCTCCGGTGCAGGCGCCATTGGGGGCCGAAAGGGAGGAACGTCAATGTCGCGCCCCACCCCATGCTTGATTTTGAGCCGGGTTGTTAACATATCCCGTGCTCCGTATTGGATCAAAATCTGAACAGGGCGAAGGCCTCGAGAGGGGGGGAATAGGTGCATACACTTCGAATAAGGTGAATCGGGGCCGGTCAGAGTAATTTGCTGCTCTTCGGCTCAAGAGTTCTGCTGCCGCCTCCATGCTGTTCAACACCACAATGGGCTGCCCGAGAGATTCGAGGTATATGACATCTGAACCTGTGGACTTCACTGTTAGTCGTGGAAATGGGGTAGGGGTTCCTCCAAACCAACTATATTCTCGTCCCCATTTGGCGTACGCGAGAGCTGTATCAGACTTTGGTATCGACCGAAGATGGCCAAGTATGAACTCTCCAGGAGGGCCGGGAGGAAGGGGAAGACCAAAATGGCGCTTTGAACGACCTCTCCGTGCAATAGCCAAAGTTGAGCATACAAGGAGGAAGCAGGCTGCTGCGATCTGGAGAGAGCTAACGCCGCCAATACACATAATGATAGAAGAAGGATGTCTGGAACGACGACAAAGATCGACCTCGAAGGATGGAAAGAGCAGCACTTAAGCACGAAGCGAAGTGAGTTGAGAGTAAAGTAAAACGCAGTTTCCCAGGCCCATTTCTTCGTCTTCGTCCATCTTGTATTTTTCCGCGAAAACATCTCTTGCTTGCTTGAAGACCAGGTATGACATATCGGCGGCTTCTAGGATCCTGGAACCCCCACTGTTATTCATAACCCACATCGTTAGGGCCTATTGACCGGCCGCATTCTCTGTCCGGACCGCAGCCATATTAGTTCCGTTCATTGGCTGTTTCTGTCCGACGACTGAATAACACCGCGGGGTTATCTCGAGAAGTGGAAGACACCAAACATCGACGCCAAGGCGGAAGTAGGCTCAGACCCGTAGTTGGGCAACACTGACGCGTCCCGACTACCGAAACTTGAACCCATTCTAGAGCTCGGTCAAAAAAGATCAGCAGCGTATGCTATGGTCGAGTGATACGACGTATGGGGAATGCTCACGGAAAACGGGTTGACCCACGTCCAAGCCTTTCTTTTGCTTCGGAGACACAAAATGCGCATCGGCCCCTTGGGGCCTTTCCTATTGATCCTAGATGCCGATGGCTCCTCGGTTTGTCGAGCAGCCACTAGGACCTCGAGATTTAGGAGCAAGAATGCAGACTATCCTTGAAAGGTTTCCCCATTCGCAGACTATCCCTGCGTCTTGATCATGCACCTCACGGCCCGCATCTGCATCCGGCTAGGCTCGAGGGAAGTACTCGGTCTGTTCCAAGAGTTGTAGACCGTGATGACCGGTTGTACTGGTCAAGAGCTCCGATGCCAAGGCCTTTTCAAGGCAATTCATATCGCCAATGGGAGGTGGCCCATTTGCAGTCACTTGTGGGTGGACACACTTGACCTCGCCGCGGAGTTGATTGGCATTCTATGCCTCAGGGCAGAGATGTCGAACAAAAGAGTGGGAAAAAGGATGGAGGAACTACCCGTAAAGATGGCTAGGCCAGGTGTGACGATAATTTGGCTGGCTTGAAAAAAGAGGAGCATACACCGTTCGTCTGGGAAGGATGTCGACTAGTTATCGCAAGAAAGAACCGACGTGACCCACGGCACTTAATTAGGTAAACGTAGCTCAGAGAGCCGAGAGCGGAACGCCCCCTCTCGCATGTTGCTCCCACGCCCTGTATATGAGGAGCTTGCTGCTGGAAGGGTCTTCTCCATTGGACTAAACAAATCATGCTGGGTGTTTGAGCCCAATCGATTAAACCCTCATTCCTGGACGGCATTCTGTCCGATGTCACCAATGCCACATCCTTTTGATCTGCACCGATGGGCAATCGCAATAGTTTCGCCGACCCGTAGGAGGCGACGAGCGTTGTGGTCTGCGAGTTGATTTGTCTCGCGATTTTGGAATGGTGGCACGCATATTTAGCTCCGCTGCTGCCACTTGTAATTATGTCCCGTATTGGAAAGGTCGGGGTGGCTAATCACAGCTTGTATCAGACCCTGCAACTTCCAGTGTTCATGCCTGATCATTGAAAAGTGCTGCAGGTGCCGTTCTGTGTCTCGTGAGATACGACGCCGTACATTGAGGAAAAGCACCTTCCGGTTTCTGCATTTGCCACTGTTAACTAGTGGCTCCGGCCATATGTGACTCGGAATTAGAGCATGTTTTTCGTCCCCTCCTGGGGGTTTCCGGCGTCGTTCAATCTGCAGCTTTCAGGCTAGCTTGGCCACGTCTACCTGGCTTCGGCAAGTAAGGAGCCAAGGATGGGGCCATTAGAAACAGCCAGTTCATAGGACTGGGATCCCTAGTCTTCAAGGGTTGTCCATGCTGTCTTGTCGAGCGGGAGCAGTATGGAACGGTTGTGAATGCGTGCAGCTCTGTCGTCGACGACCATCTCAGTTTTCTGGATCCTTCCAAGTTAGAAGCCAAACCCGTCGTAATAGATATAAGGCGACGCTTTGAGGGACTATTCCTAATTTTCTGCTGATCGATGAGGAAAATGGGCATCAGAGCCATGGGTAAAGTTGGCCAGGGCTAATTTACCTTGGGGATGCTGAATGGAAAATGTCTTCTCAGCCATCTGCAATGCCACGGCCCAGCGCCCTTGACAATGGCGAAATAGACCAAAACTGCAAGTCCCACTGAGGCGGGGATGCGTCCGTCTAGGTAGATATCGTGAGGAATCATATTGATTTGCCTGCTTGCTTGGCGTGGGGTGTCGTTCGGCATCCGGAAGAGCCACAGCGCCATTGCACGACCGCTCTCGACGTTCTTTATCATAATGACAAAGGCCGATGATCGGGGATTGGTCTGTTGGGTTTGCGTCGACGAAGATGGGAGGTAATCTCAGACTTACGAGTCGCTCGCACATGTTGAGATAGGCTTCTCTCTCCCCTTGGCAACGTGGACAGCAGCTTAGAAAGCCCACAGTCAACCTAGCATAGAAAGCCCTCCGCGCCATAGATTTCCCGCTTTTAGGAATCAAATTCGAAAACTTCAGGACGATTGTCTACCTCTATGGCATCTCCTCATCCCGGCCCTGGTGGGGATGGAAATGGAGCAGGAGACATAGAGTCGCAAGGCATAGAAGGGAAAACAACCCCGGGACGACACGGAATCTCGTCTTTCCTCCACATAGGGTCTGGAGATGTGTATACCTTGCGGCCTGAGGAAAATTCCAAATGGTACCAAAAACTCCTTGACCTAGGAGTGGAAGAAAATGGCATCAAGCCAGTGCCAGTTGAGTTCAGGACCCAAACCAAGTACAGTGATATCTTCACGGTGTACTTTACTTGTCTTCTCTGCATTCTGCCGTAGGTGTCGACTGCTAGATTTCACTTTGGAGGCGTGACGGACTGACCCCTTAGCAACGGATATTAGTATCCCGACCGGTTTGTTGGCGACAACATCGTTCGGACTGAGTCTTAAGGAAGCAGCCTTAGTCATTCTGCTATTCGCCATCCTGACAAGCATTCCACCGGCTTTCATGGGAGTTGGTGGATATAAGACGGGGATGAGACAGATGGTACAGGCTCGATATTCTTTTGGGTGGGTCGAATTCGTTCTTCCCGCATGGCGTGGGTACTAACGATAGATGACGGAAAGGCTGTACCTAGTGACGATCCCCCTCTTATTCAACGCGGCTACCTTGACAGGATTCTCTCTCATGTCCTCGATTGTGGGCGGCCAAACTCTCGCGGTCGTAAATCCCAGAGCGAACATTGGTGTTAGTGTTGGTATCGTCGTCGTCTGTGCCATCGGCTTCCTGGCCTCGTTTCTCGGATACAATGCTCTCCACCTGTGGGAACGGTATCAGTGGATCCCGAACATGATAGCCATACTCATTCTAGTCGGCTGTGCTCACGGCCATCTCCATAAGCAGCAAGAGGTAGCACCAGCCGACCCAACTCGAATCCTCTCGTACGGAGGGTTGATGGCAGGCTACTTCTTGACGTTCGGAGGAACGGTCTCTGACTATTCAATTTACCACAAGCCAGAAGCTCCCAAGTAGGCTGAGTAGACAGAGTCGAGCGTGGCCATAGGACACGGAGGGCTAACAGTGGAGGTTAGGAAACGAATATTCGCCTATCTGTTCATGGCCCTCATAACACCCTCGGTTCCCCTCCTCATATTTGGCGCCGCAATTGGAGGTGCCATCCCAAACGTGCCAGCCTGGAAAGAGTCTTTCGAGGGATATGGTATAGGTGGAGTGATGGCAGAAATCCTTGTTCCAATCGGCGGTTTCGGCAAGGTGATCCTCGTAGTGTTAGCTTTGAGCATCATTGGTAATGTCGCCATCTCCATGTACTCGGTGGCCCTCTGTCTACAAATGATCCTGCCCTTCTTCGCCAATGTTCACCGGTTTATCTGGGTAACGCTAACCATGGCGTTGATGATTCCTATGGCACTGAAAACCGCTCACCGCTGGGAAGTATCCTTGACAAACTACTTGGCTGTCATCGGGTATTGGGCTGGCTGTTTCGACGCAGTTGTAATCGAAGAGCTGGTGATATTTCGAAAGATGGACTGGTCAACATTCGACCACTCGATCTGGAATGTTGGAAGAAGTCTTCCAACAGGTATCCCGCCCATTCTTGCTTGGGTGGCTAGTTTGGGACTTGTTATTCCTGGGATGGAGACGAGCTTGTACACGGGCCCGATTGCAGAGAAAACGGGCGATATAGGGTTCATTGTCGCATTTGTCACCACAGGTCTTCTCTATATACCTCTGCGGTGGCTAGAGATCAGATGGAGAGGCCATGTCTAAAATATGGTGGCTGATTAACATCAAAGATATCGGACGCGGGATAGGATCCGCCACTGGGTTTATAGTTAATCAAAGTTGGATTCGAGTGGCACATACATTGCCAGAGAATAGAGTCCCCGTTTTTATCGCTAAAGGCTGGTCTCAACATAAACACTTGGCGAACGGCGGGCACACGTATGCGGTCTTCGGGTCGAAGGGTCGAAGTGGGTTTACCATCTCACTCAAGTCGACCGCATAGAACGACGTCTTCTCCCAGAGGATGCCATGCCACATCAGAGAGTCTTGCGGCAGGAACCGCAACGCCGCCCTGATCATAGACTCCTGGAGGCGAAACAACCACACCGCCCCGGCCCAACCATGTTGGCGCGATGGTCACAATGACAGAGTCAATGAGACTTTGGTGGGCCCGGTCAAGAAGGGAGTTGATGACACAAGCGCCGCCTTCGATCATGATGCTCCGGATTCCCTCTTCAAAGAGGACGGCGAGAATATCGGGCCATTGCAACCGGCCGTTTTCGTTAACTGGTACAGTGATAAATTTTCCGCCCACATCCTCAACGAGTTTCAGATAGGTCGGTGATAGAGCCGACACGCCGGTCACAACGATGGGACCTTTCCCCTTGCCTTCTCTCGCTACCTGCAACACCCTGCTCTGCTCCTTGAGCTCCCAACGGGCATGGGGATCGATAACGACAGGCCGTGGCTGGTTCCCAGAGATGATACGACAATTTAAGGCAGGGTCATCCGCGACAGCAGTGCCAACGCCAATGCAAATTGCGTCATGTTTGCTTCGGAGATAATGAGTCATTGCCTTGGATTCGGGACCAGAGAGCCGAGTCCGGGTGCCGGGGGCAAGAGAGAGAGAGGAATCGAGAGACGTCGCAAAGGTGAGGGTAACGAATGGCCGACGAGCAGCACACGCGGCAGCTGCCGGTTCGGGGACCGGCGGTAAATAGGGAGCCAGCTTTTGGGCATCCCCATCGGGGAAAGTGAGAATCTCTGCCATTGTGGGAAGTGTTCTGTTTTCCTTCCTCACTCGACGATTGTAGGACCCGGCAATAGGCGACGATGACTTCAGGGGTGCGGATGGAGTGAGAACTTGGTTCACCCTGTTTGGCGAGCCCAGTCAATCCCCCCACCACTAGCTGGAGCTGGAAAGCTTGGGGTTTTCAGCAGGACGGGGGTAAGGACCGGATTACTCTCGAGGTCCCCGGTGCAAAAGAGGGTAGACACTCTCCGATATTATATTCTCCCGTGTGCCGTCATGCGAGATCGTCTTGACAAGGTAGGGATTTTAGGGACTAATGTCGGAGTTGTAAAGAGGTTGCTGAATTGAGTTTCTGTGGGATGGTGACGACGAAGTCCTGCAGTAGTACGCAGCAGCTGAGAGATTGGGCGAGCGATGGATACCCTGTAATATTCTGCGGATTCAATCTTCTCCAAACTTCACTTTCAACACAGAGACGAAGACGGGTGATAGATGCCTGCCGAGAAGTCATCCCACCGAGTTGCATGAAGCAACAGCCGATCGACTGTAGACTTCGCAGTGCCGCTAGCCAACCATTGGTGGGGCCAACATAACTCTAGTCCCCTTCATTTTCTGTCCATCCAGCACCAGGCCACGTCTTTGTGGTTCACTCCGAAATCCTCAATATCAATTTGATGTATTCCCAGTTCCAGTTATGAATCGACGTCATTGGTTACCAATAGCTGCAGTGATAGAGGACGACAAGCTCATCTGGCTGGTGTAACCTGGACGAAAGACTGCAAGAGAATGAAAGTGGTAAAAGACTGTACCAGGCTCGGCTCTGGCTTATTTTCCTTTTTGGCCAACTTGCCTGGCTGGAATATTTTCTGCGCATGTCCGAACCTGGATCATTATGCTGCGTGTGCCGGATTTGGGGTGTTTAACGAGGTTCTCTGTGTAGACTGCCGCGAGCGCTCGCCATTCAAGCATGTCTACCTTGTGTTGTAGGATGCCGGTCTCGCGGCATCTTACTTCGTTCAGTCTATGTCATGCACGACCTAATGTAATACCTGACGCTCTTCTCGACCGGTCAAACCACCCAAGACATGGTGCCTTTAAACAGAGAAGGAGAGCAGGACCAGCCAACCTTGTCGATTACACAACTTCGAGCTGGGAAGTGAACCTAGGGACGACGCTGGGCCTCATCGTGGCACATCGGGCATCAGGCACCATCCACCTTGATCTACTGCTGGAATGCGCTAGCTGTGTATGTTACCCGAGATTGTGTCATTCCAAGGCCTAGCATCAATGCTCGACTTTGCTGGTGGGATTCGGCTGCATCTTTCCCACGATGTGCCTTCCAGACAGAGGGAGCTTATCAAAACGTTGTTGCCTGAGTGCTCCTTCCTCCCGCCAGACCAACAATCAATCCGAGAGGCTGGAAATCGAAACGGGAAAGAACTCTGCATCTTCCGCGGGGAAAAGACTTCCTTATTGTTGCGAGTCCGGGGACTAGTAGTTTACTCCGTAGAACCTCCCAGAATGCAAAGCACATGCTCAGTGGCGCAAGCTGGACTCAGTACATGTCCGTGGGGGGCAGGACGGGATTGATCGATTAACTTTCAAAACGCTTACGAGTCCCTTCTTTCCCGGCCCGAGATATCAATGATCAAGACGGGGAAAGGGCAATGTTTCCCGGTTGCCGAGAATACAGGGCCAACTCGATTGCAGAGTTTCCGATGTCGTGTCCTTGTATGCCGACATAACCGTATGATGACGGGGATTAGGAAAGCCAGACGAACTCTATTTTTCTTTACATCCCCTTCATTTTCCCTCTTGATTATAGATATCTACTTGCTCTATCTAAACTTGGACGACCTGACCTTCGATCAAGAGCATATCAGAAAGATCAATTGATACACAATACCGAAGATGAATGATTGGAAACGAATGCCCTTCTGGGGCAATGCCCGGCGGTGTGTCTTGGCCACATGTGAATGAAACACCTATGGAATTGTCTTGTCTATAAACGTGGAGGAAGGAGCTCACTTCATTCTTAGCATCCGATCAGGCACTACTTTGCAATGGTGAAAAGGGAAGTTTACGATTGTATGGTGGCAACCTTGAGCGGTATCCCGAGGCACATGATAGCTTTTGATGGGTTGCTCTGCCCATTGCTGCTACACTTCCTGTTTGTCATCCGCCTTCCAGGTGAGACATTCGGGCGAACTGAGTCCCGAGAACTCCTCCCCCTTTAGGTTTCCTGACACTCGAGAAAGCCGTTCCGAAGTTTCCCCCTCAAACATTGTACACTCCAATTGTATTGCAGGAAGAACTTCTGGGGTACAAGTACGCTACTTTGACATTGACATCTTCATTGCTTGGATCAAGTCTTCCCAATCATTGAAATCAATCAAATTCCTCTGCAGTTCTCATCTCTCCCACTGCTCAGTATAATAGGTGACCACAGGACCCCACCGAGTTCAGTTTTCGTCAGCTCAGCGCCTCTTGTCTTTTGTACTTCGCAGGTACAATTGTACTGACCCAGCTAACCAAGCCCCACACCTACCTTTTAACGCCTACGAAACCGCCAAAAAATTGGGTGGGCAGTTTACGCCTCCTTGTGCTCAGCCTCACTGAAGATCCTCCAGCAAACTCACATTTCTCTGATCGCCCATCTCCCCAGAATTTCCTTGGCGTCCCCCGAATTCCTCCAAACAACCCTCCCACATTCGCTGTCTCTCTGCTACCTCGATTCGATTCTCGCTCTTTTTCACTCCAGTCGACCGAATCGCTCTTTCCTGACAAGATCGTTTCTGTTCGAGCCCTCATTTCCGATTCGAGGCGTGCGATTATATCAACCACGACCCAAACGAACGAACACCCATTCGAATTAATACCGACTGCCCACGATGTCGAAGCACGACGACCCCCCTGCCTACGGCAACCCTCAACCTCCCCAGGCGGCTTACGGAGGCTACCAAGACCCGAATGCCGCGAACAGCTACTACCAGTCGGCCCCCCCCATGGGCTACCCTCAGCAACAGGGCTACGGTCAGCAGGGTTACTACCAGCAACAGCCGGGCCCTTACGGCTATGGCCAAGATCCTTATGCCCAAGGCGGATACCCTCCTCAGGGTGGATATCCACCGGGTCCTTACCAGCAGTACCCCCCACAAGGAGTGTACGATGATGACCGAGGCCGTAGGAAGCCCGGCTTGATGGAGGGTCTACTTGCTGGTTTGGCCTGCTGCTGTTGTTTGGACCTGCTTTTCTAAACAAAGGTCGACCGGCGACCACGGACAGTGTATTGTCATGCGATGGTCTGGACGGTCCCAAACGGATCGAAACACATCGTCGCAGAGGTTACCTTGGACCAGACAGGATGCCTCCGGACCCGTCTTCAAGTTCTGCAACCCGAATCATATACAACTGCTCCACGAGCCCGAAGGGACCTTTGCACCATGAGAAGAGAGTCATCAACAACTCTTGCGGCCGATGGAGTGCTTCATGACGAGGAAGACGGGGAACGGCAAACGGCTACAGCATGCGAACGGCGTTATGGGAGGGAGGCAATACTGGGTGTTTCTAGTCTTATTTTTACTGTTGTGTATTCTGTTCGTCTTTCTTCATCAACGCATGTGCATGCGGCCTTGGAGATTCTTCCCTGTGTTTTAGCACGTACTTGTTTAATATCTTGCACACACCTAGGTGTGATTTAGAGAAATTTCTTTCCTTTCTCCCCTTCTTTTTTTCTCCTTTTTTCCCGATTTTGTTCATGCGGAGGGAAGTTCGGTGGATAGGCGTTATGATTGTGTCACAATGTTCATGATCTTACTTTTATTCGTCGACAGTAATGCAAGTCAAATGTTTCTTTTGTTTGTCAACTATATATTGAAGTGGCAATACAGGGTTTTAAAGTGGGAAGGGAAATATATCTCAGACTTGACTATATCGGAGTTAGGCAACCTCCACGGTTCCGTTCTGACCGGTATTATCTGCTTTCGCCTTCTTCAGAGAATCCAAGGGCACAACACGGGCCGACTCCGGCACAGCATCCCCCTTTCCCTTAGACTCGCCGTTCGTACCATTCTGAACTGCGCCATCACCGGACTCGCCAGTCTTTGCAAACAGCTCATCAAACTCCTTCCGGAGGTTCGCGACACAGTCGTTGGAGTAAATCATCCTCTGCACCTCAGGCGAAGCCCACTTGTCAGGCACGGCAGCCTCGCCGCCATTGGCCTTCGCCTCAGCAAACTGGCGATCGCGCTCCTCCTTGGCCTTGCCCTCCCCGAGGTGCAGGGTGCGGCCGGAGAAATAGGCGAGGTCGACCAGCTGAGTACACCAATCCTTGCGAGAGAGCTCAAAGACCTTGAGACACCTAGCGATGGTCTCGGGTTTGGTATCGGGGATCAAGGAGAGGGCTTCGGCGACGACAGCGCCATCTTCGATGGCCATGGCGGCGCCCTGGCTGAGGTGGGGAAGGGTAGGATGACACGCGTCGCCGAGGAGGGCAACGGAACCGTGGGTCCAGGTGGGGAGCTGCCTGTGCATGCGCAGCCTCCACTCGCAAACCTCACCCTCGGGCACGAGGTTAAGCATCTTCTGCACGAGGGGGCAAAAGTCGCCAAAAACGTCGAGCATGACGCTCTTGTCGCCGCGGGTGGTGTAAGTCGCAGAAGGCGCCGAGGCGAAGTTCTTGTCAGGCTGCGTAGTGGACAGGTTGTAGATGGTCTTATCGGCGACGGGATAGGCAATGATGTGTCGCTTCTCGCCGATCCACCGCACCACGTAGTCGCTGTCAATGAGGGCCTTGAGGTCCGGGTCGCCCTCCATGTCTTCGCGCTTGAGCATAATGCGGTAGGCCGCCTGCTCAGTCTCGGCCTCCTCGCCCACGGCATTGGCGGCGGCTAGGACGGCGGTTCTCGTTAGGCTCTTGATGCCGTCGCAGGCGAGGAGGACGTCGGCGCGCACGGTGTAGGGTTCGGCTCCGCGGGGCTGGACGCGGAAGGTGGGTTCGGGGGTGAAGGATGTCACTTCGATGAGGGGCGTGGCGAGGTGAAATTTGATGCTGCTTTCCTTCTTGCAGGCTTCGTAGATGCCGCCGGCGAGGGAGGACCGATGGCCGGCGCAGTGGGGGTAACCGTACAGTTCTTCGATGTTTGGCATGGGCACCCTGCTGAGTTCCTCGTTCGTGGACCCCTCTGCATTATTGTAAATCACTGGTTAGCGACCGAGATGGTGTGGGGCAGCCCATGCTGTATAAACTCACGCCTGATGCTCGAGCCCCGAACTATGGTTGAGTCCTTGAGAATATCCTGCCAGCAACCTAACCGGTCGAGAATCCTGACCATATTAGGCGCCATCTGGATACCGGCTCCCACGAAGCCGAGGTTGCTGGCAGTCTCATAGACACTAATGTTCTTGAAGCCCTTTTTAGCGAGGGACAGGGCAGTTCCCAAGCCGCCCATGCCTATTAAAAATACTCGGTCAGCTAGGAGGGTTCTGACGACGTCCGGATCGCGGTGGTTAATTACCAGCGCCAATTACGGCAATGCGTAGATCAAAGGGACTCGACATGGTAGATTCGGGGTTTGCATGCAAATGACGTTCAGACAGGAAGCAGGCAGGAGAAGCGCGTTCGATTCCGTTCTCAGCCATAGAGCACAGCTATTTACAAGTCGTGTATTCCACAGACAATGAATGAGTGTTTCGACGATCGATGACGATTTGCGCACACGAGTGAAAAGAAATAAGACACGACACGGCAGGTGCACTTGAGAAAAGGAACAATGAGCAGGAAAAAAAATTAAGGGAAAAAAGAAAATGCGAAGGGCTTTCCGCGGCCGATCGTGGAGAAGGGGTAGGACGCGCGAGACTATATTTCAAGTCGGGAATATGGATTTTGACTAGGCGAAACGGTACAGCCGGTGATGGCCAGGTTACATAGGCGGGGGGTGCGGAGTCTATCTATCTACTGTGGTTCGGGAGACATGGTGTCATGATAGAGAATCGGGAGGCTCTTCGTGTTGTCGTGTTGTAGAAAGTGGCTTACACCAAGAGCCTGGAACATGCAGGCAGGGAACGTGTAAGTGGGCGAGGTTCCCCATACAGAAGAGAAAAAGAAAAAAAAGGGTCTTGGTTTGAACTGCCGAAAAGCGACAGTGGAGCCCGCTGTTGGTAGCCAACAGAATATAGCAACGGGCACACCTCCCGCAGTAGAATCGGGATAGACTCGGCAACTGAGCGAGCCAGCAAAAGCTCACCCATAAAGCCTCGCCCTGGGTTCCTCACTTCGTCGTCAGTCGCCACCAGGGTCCCTCATTGGTTCCGTTGTCCTGTTGATATCGAGCCATCGTGCCACATCAAGAGGAGGTAGGCTTCGGGAGTAGGTTAGTGTGCTCCCTTGCTGACACACCTAAGCCAGAAGATCAATGATGCTTCGTTGATCTGCCCGAAGATTGCATCAATGAGAGCTGAGCGTCCCCTGGCAGGATCGCCTTTTACCTTGAGGGATCGAATCCGGGAACGGAAATAAAGTCTATTCTACCCCGCACTCCAGCGTGGGTGAGGCCAACAGAGGCAGATCAGATCCATTGAGGGACACAAGTCGACCGGGGGAGGGGCGAGTGGGGTCGGCAATTGTGGCGGGTCAAGTTCGCGGAGTCCTCCGCCCATAGTCTACTGAGGCATACGACGGAGTCTAGATCTAGAGAGACGTTATGCTATGTCGAGCTGCATCATCGGAACGCCTGGCGATTAATCCTGCGAGGGCTTTTCATCCACTTCCCAAGTTCGGTGCTGAGGATTGCTACAATATCGGACGAGGGGAGGAACCGACTGCAGGGCCCAACATCGACATGATTCGGAATTCCCGAGCTTTGGGGGCAATAACAAAACCTTGACGGCTAAAAGAACAACCGGGCTGTTGGGACATGGTGTTCGCAAGATTCAATTGACTGATGCTGTGCTTCGTACTTCGTAGTATTCATAGCCCAATTAACCTTATAGGAAGGGAAGTATATGTGTGCCTTTAAGGTGGTCAGACGTGATGCATCGACCTTCTTGCACATGTCATGTCGTGTAGCGTTCCGAGTGCGCTCTTTCGAGATTCGCTTATCATGTGCTGCCTGTGGCTGGCTTTGAATAAATTCCCAAGAGCGGCACATCAGATCGATGCAACGACATCGTAGGGCGAAGAGCGCCTGTGTGGTCGCTGGCTGTACTCCATATCCCAAGGAGGCTCCGTTTCAATCTTCTGAGTTTAGCCATAGGCACCGTTGCCGATCAGCTGGACATTCAACATGTTTGGTCAGTATTAGCGCTTGAGGCTCATTACGAAGTGAAGGAAGAGTGTCTTCAAATGACAATTCTAAGACTTCGTACTTCGTATGCTGCGTGCTGTGTGCCTATTGATCAAATTGACTTCAAACTCAAACCATATAACGGCGAGTAGTGCTGACAGGAAAAAAGGCTGTTGTGGTGAACTTGGTCTGCTCACAAGCGCGGTGCTCTCTTTTGTTTTTGACACCAATCCATACAAGCTTCCCGGCATAGTCTCATACCGATGGCGATTCGCCATAGGAGTCGGCGAGCGTTTGGCGCTTATGTAGGTTTCGTTTCAGCATCCTCACATCCACTCACCAGTCCATTGAAAATTCTATAGATAGAAGCCCAAAGAAATGCACACTTCGAAGGAAGATAGAATAGTAGCAAATAAAATGACTTGCGTGGCCCAGAGGCCGGTTGAATGCCGAGATGTTTGGTTTTGCTTGGCCAGCGAGCAAGCCACGCTCGTTTGCGTCAGCGGCAAAAGGGAAATTCCCAGGGCACAAAGAACAAGGTCAAGGAACAGGCGGGATGCCTCACGAAACAGCTCCTCTGAGCCAATGAAGACCGGTGATGTCACCTCACTTCAGGCGATCCAGGGTCTTGCCTGCCCAAGATTGCCTCCAATCACATGCCTCCACTCTCCTTGGTTCGACCTTCCTCTTACAAGACAAAGCAAGGAAGTTGTGGGTCGATGTAACGGTACGGGCGGAAACCATAAACTTTGAAACCACCAGTATATTTTATGCCACAAAGCTGGCAAATTGGTGGACAGAACCTTCCGAAAACAGCAATGCCAGGTACGTAAGTTGTACTGGTACATTAACCGAATGGCCAATTTGGGACAACTTCCAGGTTTCTGCTTAGCGCCCCTTTAACAGGGAAAGATAGACCGTCTCGATGTTGGCATTTGCAAAAACCAAGGAGAAAGTAAAAATAAACCCAGCTGCACTCCGATCTAGACGAGTGTCTAGATGTCCAGAAATAGGACAAAAGCCATGGAGCCAGCTTCTTTCTTTATTCATGGTTCCTGCCCGCTCTTAATTCCGCCTCCCTCTCCTCGTTATACTGCTGTTTTAGGACGGTGTCTGCTGCTTCCCGCGTTATGACGATCCTCTCATTAACAATCTGAAACTCATGTGCTCTATTGCCTCCTCTCTTTAATATTGGGGCACTACTCTATTTTTTAACCCTTTACGATCTGTCTTCACCCTTTTTGATACTACGAAGAATATTCCTCCCCCCATCTTCAAGTGACACTAGTCGGCGAGACGGACTCCAGGTCGACTAGACTCGACTGGCGTCGACTTACTGCTCTCCAGCATTGTGCTGGCCCTCTTCAAATCCTGTCCCTCCACCTCCTTGGGCCGTAATATACCTCCAAACTCACCATGTCGACGACCTCAAGCCAGGCCTCGAGCCTGGTTGCCAGCAGCCTCACCTCCCAAATTACCTCGAGCGTTACGGAGGTAGCTTCGTCTATCATCTCCTCTACTGCCACTGCAGCACAAACTACCTCGGCTCAGACCTCTGAGGCTGCCGAAGGCAACATGGGAAGCGCTCAGGGGTTCCAAGGAATTAGCTTGAAATCGTTCTTGGGCGCCTTGGTAGTCGCGTTGATCATCTTTGCTGTTCAGATCGCTATCTTCTTGCTGCTGAGGAACAAGCTCGCCCGAATCTTGTAAGTCTCACGCGCACGCCCCCCACTCATTTCCCTCCCTATCATCGCCGGCGACTAACATGTGCGTGCTTCTGATATCCAGCAAACCCAAGACATACCTCGTTCCCGAACGCGAAAGGACCGAACCCCCGCCTGCCTCGGCCTTGGGCATGATAAAGGCTTTGATGAAGTTTAATGACCGAGAAGTCATCGAAAAATGCGGACTCGACGCCTACTTCTTCCTACGATACCTCAAAACCCTACTCATCATCTTCATCCCCATCGCCACCGTCGTCCTACCCATATTGATCCCTCTCAACTACATAGGTGGTCAAGGCCAGAACGTTATTACCGATACGGATGATGATGCAAAGAACCCGAATGCCATCACTGGTCTTGATACGCTGGCGTGGGGCAACATTACTGCCGAAAATACCGGCCGTTATTGGGCTCATCTAGTTTTGGCACTTTGTGTAATTGGATGGGTGTGCACTGTTTTCTTCTTCGAGCTTCGGGTATATATCAAGGTCCGCCAGGATTATCTCACGAGCGCAGAGCATCGTTTAAGAGCCTCGGCAACCACTGTTTTAGTCAACTCTATTCCCTCGAAATGGCTGAGCGAAGAAGCTCTGAGGGGTCTGTTCGATGTCTTTCCTGGTGGTATCAGGAACATCTGGCTCAACCGAGACCTGCAGGTCTTACTTGACAAGGTCCATGAGCGAGATGACATCCACAAGCAACTCGAGGCAGCAGAAACCGAGTTGATTAAAGCTGCCAAGAAAAAGCAGCTGAAACGAAGAGAGAAGGAAGAGAAACAGAAGAGACGCGAAATGCATACAAAACAGCCAACCAAACAAGAACGCGAACAAAGGCAAAAGGAGGAGGATGCAGAGGCAATGCGTATGGCTGCTGCAGGCGGCGGCATGAGTTCTGGCCAGAGTGAGGACGTTCCTCAGGATATTTCCGATGTTATTAGCGAGGACCAGTCCCAGTCCTATTTACAGGAACCCCGCCCAGGTTCTTCGAAAGGCCTGAAGCTTGTAGGAACCGGACTTGCCAAGGTAGGCCAAGGCCTCATTGGAGGAGTCGGAAAGGCAGGGAAAGGTTTCAAGACCTTTGGTCAAGATGTCGAGGGGACTCTAGAAACAACGAACGGGTTCGCCCCAATTACCTCGACGGATGGTGCCGACTCGTCAAAGCCACCCACTCGAGGCTCTGATCACCGCAGGGTCCAGATTTCCGGCGATGGTTCCCATGACTCCCCAAGCGCGACACCTCCCAACCAGGGTCACTACCGCGGGGCTTCCCAGGACAGCATGCTCTCAAAGTCGCGACCTTCCCTTTCTCCACGGCAACCACCTGTCTTCGAGAACACCGTCCGCAAGGCGAACAACTTGGATGACATGTATCTTAAAGACGAAGTCAGGTTCTGGCAATTCTGGAAGCCTCCTGCTGGTGGATATGCTTCTCCCGTCCCGCAGGGTGCCGAGGACGACGACGAATTCCCCTTTAGTAAGACGAACATGAGTCGCTGGCAGAAGATTAAGATGGCGTTACCCTTCATGCACGCCGACATCCAAGGCGAGCAGCACGAGTACCCCGAGTATTTCAATGAAGATGCCGACAAAGAGGGTAGTGATGAGGAACGGCGACCCGAAGAGTGGGAAAAGTGGGTGAAAAGGAAGAATCGACCAACACATCGATTGGCTAGGTTTTCTTGGACCCCAGGCTGGCTTCCTGGCTTGCCTTTAATCAACCGAAAGGTAGACACAATCGATTGGTGCCGCAAGGAACTGGCGCGGCTCAACATGGAAATCGAAGAGGATCAGAAGCATCCTGAGCGATATCCTCTCATGAACTCTGCCTTTATCCAGTTCAACCATCAGGTTTCAGCTCACATGGCCTGCCAGAGCTTGATTCACCACATCCCGAGGCAGATGGCGCCCAGAGAAATTGAGATTTCGCCCAAGGACGTCATCTGGGACAACATGGCAATCAACTGGTGGCAAGAGTGGGCTCGAGCTGCCATTGTAACCTTGATTGTGGTGGGAATGCTGCTTCTGTGGGCTATCCCTGTGGCTTTCACGGCGACGCTTGGTCAGCTCGACGGTCTAGTCAGGCGATTCGAGTGGCTCAGTTTCCTGGAGGAGGATCCCAAAGTCAAGCAGGTCGCACAGGTAGTTGTGGGTGTTTTGCCGGCCATCTTCCTGTCGCTACTCCTGGTTCTTGTGCCCATCATCCTAGGTTTTCTCGCCGAATTCAAGGGTGTCAAGACTGGATCTCAGAAGACCGAGTTCGTCCAGCTTTACTTCTTCGCCTTCTTATTCATCCAGGTCTTCCTCATTGTTTCTATCACTTCCTTCTTCGTCGCCAGTGTCGACCAACTCTTCTCAAACCTCGCATCGCTCTCCGACGTCAACGAGGTGCTCAACCTTTTGGCCGAGAATCTCCCCAAGGCCGCCAACTACTTCTTCAGTTACATGATTCTACAGGCATTGTCGACGAGTTCCGGTACGCTCCTTCAGATTGGTGCGCTGCTCACATGGTACATCTTAGCCAAGATCTTGGATAGCACGGCTCGTAACAAGTGGTCGCGCAACACCAAGCTCTCGGATATCAAATGGGGCTCGTTCTTCCCCGTGTATACGAACTTTGCTTGTATCGCCCTCATCTATTCCGTTGTGGCGCCGCTTATTTCCATCTTTGCCATCATCACTTTCAGCCTTTTGTGGATAGCGCAGAGGTACAGCATGCTCTACGTTACACGGTTCGAGCACGACACAGGCGGCGTACTCTACCCACGCGCCATCAACCAGACCTTCACAGGCCTGTACGTCATGGAACTTGCACTAGCAGGTCTTTTCTTTATTGTCAGAGACGCCAATGGAGATGCTTCCTGTACGACCCAGGGCATTATCATGCTCATTGCCCTCGGTTTCACAATCCTGTACCAGGTCCTCTTGAACATGTCGTTCGGCCCTCTCTTCCGATACCTACCAATCACCTTTGAGGATGAGGCATGCATCCGCGATGAAGTATTCAACCGAGATCAGGCCCGTCGCCTTGGACTGGAGGAGGACGACGACGACCTGGACATGGACAATAGAGAGGAGCCAGGGCCAGGCCTTGGTCGCTTCTCTTCCCAAGACGACGACATCGAGCTCACGAAGCTGCAGAATCGCCGACACGCCAACCAATCCTCCGCCCTCAGCGCTGTCAAGAAGATTGGCACCTGGGCTCACAAGGGCGACGCCAAAGCCCGACGCGCGCTCACCTTCAAAACCAAGCAGGAGCGCCGCAGCTCGAAGAGCGCAGCAGAGTACCGCCGGCTTCTCAAGGCAAAGGACCTCGAGAAGCAGAGGGCCATCGGCGAGGCGCTCTTCGGCGGGTACCACGACGAAATCGAGGATCTCACACCGGACGAGAGAGACGCGCTCGTGCGGTACGCGTTCCAGCATTCGGCCCTGCGAGCCCGTCGCCCGACTGTTTGGATTCCTAGGGACGATCTGGGCGTTAGCGACGACGAGATTCGCAGGACGAGAGAGCTGAGCGACTACATCTGGATCAGCAACGAAGGTACTGCTCTAGACAGCAAGATCCGCGTGGTCTACGGTAGGGCACCGCCCGACTTCTCCGAAGTTGACCTGATCAACTTATAAGGGGTGGGGAATAGTTACATTTGGAAAGCTTAAAGGGACATTAACGACTCTGACGACTTTTTTTTCTTTCCTGCGAATATGATTCAGAGAAGGGGCTTATTTTTGATTTGGACATTCTAGCATATTTCTATACCCCCATATTTGGATGTTTTGATATGGAGTCCGTTGTTTGTTCTTGGCGTTGTTTTGCCTTTGTTCTTTGGAAGCATAGCATATAGATCCTACTAGATCTCCTTCAATTTCACAGCAATCATGACATGGGCATTTTCCCTCTTCATATGTGATGACCTGGCTGTTGCGGTAGTTACAAGCTTCACTCAGTGGTGATTGTGACCTTGTTCTTGTCTATCCAGAATGGTTGTGAGTTTGGACCATCTCTAAAGGTTGTTTCAAGGAAAGATCCCAACTCCACTTACAAAAAGCGACATGGTCCTTGATCTCCTTGGCCGCATCCTTGGGGTTAGGATAGTACCATGCAACATTATTCAGGACAGTATCTATGTTTTTTTTTTTCTCTCTCGTCAGTTTACCCATGTTCTCAATATACATATGTGTATGTATACCGATATATACGCTTCGTATGCCAAAGACGGGAGGCAAACTCACCCCCATCCTTGACGGTATAATAGCTCGCCTCGCCCTTCCAACTACAAATCGTCTTCAAGTCAGTAGGCTCGAAGAGCTCCGTCTTAATGCTCTCGGGAGGGAAGTAGACATTCCCTTCGACTTCGTGCCAGGAAGTTGTTTCGGCGAGGGTTGTGTTGCCGAGGGTGGCTGTCGCGAGGCCGGTCTTCATAATGGATGTATGGAGTATTTTTCTAACTTCAACTTGAGGTTGGTGAAGTTCTTCTATCTATTGATTTTCCCGGTCTTCGGGAGAAGCGGGGAGATATATGGGATTTGGGCTGAGGGGAGATGTTAAAGCGTGTGGTAGATCTGACATGAAAGGCGGCATTATTAATGCAATAGAACATAGTGACTGACAAATATCAGTGATTGATTGGCAACGAAGCAATTGGACGGAAGCAGATCCGAGATCATCCTCTAGCGAGATCTCCAAGTCTATGTAGCCCAAACTTTTTGGCAAAGATCCTCGACTAAAACTACACAGATGAATGAGAGCGCACTTTGCGCATTCCCACCCATATCCTCCGCCTAGACTTCCACGATGGCATTTTCCTCGTCCTCCTCAGTCTCCTCAGCAGTCGGCGCCTCATCCCTCATCAGCACATTCACCAGCCTCTCACATGCCTCCTTCACGCCCTCGTGCTCCACATGAAGATGAGTCTCCCTGATGAGCGGATAGACCTTGACCTGGCGCATGAGATCTCTCCCGGGTCTCGTCGTGGTTAAAATAGTCAACGTCTCGATGTGGGTAAGAATAATTTCGGGATCCGAGTCTCTCTCCTTGTCAGGTGGGAGGAGTTGCAAATCCGGCAGCATGTCCATCATGTCATCCTCATCGTACTCCTCGTTCCCGGCAATGGGCAGGAGTAGATACGGCAAGATATTCACGTCATCCTCAGAGAGGAAAGACGGATGAGACGAGACCTCGAAGGCGGCGTTCTTGATAGTACTCGCAACGCCCTTCCTCCTTGTATGCGACTTATGCTCGGTAAATACCTTAATCTTGGTCAGAGGGATCTCCTTGTCATAATCCTGACGCGCGATGAAGTGCTCCTGCACGTCGGTATGCTTGGCGAGGTCGGCGAAGAAGTAGGCGAGGTAGTCGAAGTTAGCGTCCTTGTTATAGGAGCGGTCGAAGCCCTTAACGAAGAGGTCGAGGAGCTGGTTTATCACGAGGTCGTCTGAGTTGAGGGCCTCGGGGGCTTTTTGTTGTTTTTTGAGAAGGATGTCTTTTATGCTCTCCCATTTGCTGAGGTTGGCTAGGAGCATGGCCATGAGGTCTGCATTTGCCTCTGATGCGTCCTTAAAGAAGGGGTAAAACAAGGCTGTTTAGTAGAGAGTTTTGATAGATGTCTGTTCCGGGGATGCTCTCAAAACGCAGTACATACCACTATCTTACTTAGGATGAGCGATAGGAACTGTTCATTTGTAGCTACGCTTTCGAGGACATCCCGATCGCCCGTGAGATTGACTAATATCGTCAACGCGCTTTTGGCGATTCTCTATCGCAACATGTCAGTGAGCGTTCAACAGTCCCACACTTCTCCATGCAGTAAAGGAATAGACACGAGATGTAAGGTATATGTAAAGAAAAAAAAAGAAACTTACAGGATGATCTCGTACGAGCACCATCAAGTTCCTGATATGCCTGAGGTCATCAGCCTTGAAGATCTCAGGATTTGACAGAGAGTAAGGAACAGCGCCTTCGATAGCCCCAAGGCGAACCTGAGGATTCGGATGCGCAATGAAATCTACGAGCTAGCGTATGGAAATATATATATATCAGCTCAAGAACTCTTGACTCTTAAAACTCAGATGGGGTAAATGTGAGGGCTGAAGCTGTCCACGATGAGACACAGCTAAGTATAAGTGACCGCTGGGGAGTACTTACCTCTTGGAGCTCCTTACTCGCCATTTTGCCGGGAGGAAATGTGACTGAGATAGATTTAAAATATTCCAGAAATTTTAGAGTAAAAGAGAATCAAAGTCGAGATGAGAATGGTGGGTAGGTCTGAGGCTGTAATTATATGAGGATTGAAATATTGTTGGTGACGATGATGCTCTTTGATCACGATGGCGATGGCGATGGCGATGGCGATGGCGATGCGATGCGATGGCGGGGCACTTTCTAGAATCTTGCAGTTTGACACGAAAAAGATACTTGGGTACTTTCGATTGCCCCTCGCCCCTCCAAAAAATTTCCATTTTCTGCCAGGCGGTGAGGACCAGACCCATGATCGAAGTACTTTGTACCTTGAACACCACCAAATGCGACTGCGGGGAAAATCAATTAACACACCAAAGGGTCTGGCAGAATCAAAGGACGAAGAAAAAGAAAAAAAAAAAAAATTCAAGGCGGAAGAAACCGTCGAGACCGCCCAAAATTAGCCTTCCATCTGGCACATGCTCTCACCGCCGTAATTGTTCCTCTTTCTCCAGCTCTCCCTTACTTTTTGTGACTGTTTGCCATATTCCAGTCGTACTCTCGTCGAGGGTTATAGAAGAATTACTTCCCATCGTCGACATTTCGCAGTCTGCGCACACAATCGCACAATGCCCAAGGCGGCGACGCTAACAACCGCCCACAAGAGGCGGCACAACCCCCTCGAAGATGATCTCCTAGCCACGGGTCCCCTCCGAGCCAAGGCGCCAAAGAGGAGAGCCAAAGATACCAAAGAAGATGACGGCGACCACTTCGTCGACTCGAAGGCCTCGCGAAACATTCTCAAGATCAGCCAAGCCCTCGCCCGAGAGGCCGAGGACGAGCGTCGCCAGCCCCAAGCTCCCGCACCTCAGAACAATCTATTCGCCTTCGATGAGAGGATAGACGCCAGTACCGCTGCGGATAACCAATTCTATGATGACGACGAAGTGTGGGGCGACGAGGACGAAGAAGTCGAGGAAATCGAGGTCGACCCCGACGATCTAGAGACTTTCAGGAAATTTCTACCCGAGGATGACGATCCTCTACTGAAGCACGGATGGGATCGCAGGCCACCCGAAGGCGCCGCCGAAGAGAACGAAGAGCCCACGAACCTCGCTGATCTGATCCTAGAAAAAATCTACGCTCACGAAGCCGCCGAGGCGCGTGCCGAGGCCGGCATCGACGAGGACTTCGAGATCCCCGAAAAAGTCGTCGACGTCTACACCAAGGTCGGGCTTATCCTATCCCGTCACAGGTCCGGCCCCATCCCTAAGCCGATGAAAATTCTCCCCACCGTGCCCCATTGGGAGGAGATTCTGCAAATAACGAAGCCCGAGGCGTGGAGTGCGAACGCGGTCGATGCCGTGACTCGAGTTTTCGTGGCGAGCAAGCCTGCCGTCGTGCAGCGGTTCCTGGAGATGGTGCTGCTTGATAGGGTGAAGGACGATATCTACGAGTACAAGAAGCTGAACCCACATCTGTTCAAGGCTCTGGAGAGGGCGCTTTTTAAGCCGTCGGCCTGGTTCAAGGGCTTCCTGTTCCCTCTGGTTGGCGGTGGAACATGCACCCTTCGCGAGGCTACGATCATCTCTGGGGTTTTGAGGAGGCACCATGTCCCTGTCCTACACTCTGCTGCAGCGATTAAGGGTCTTTGCGATATTGCTGCCCAAGAGGCGTCGCAGGGCACCGAGGGCGGTGGTGCCACGAACATCCTCATCCATACCCTCCTCCAGAAGGGATATGCCCTGCCATACCAGGTTATTGATGCTCTCGTCTTCCGTAAGTTCTAATTTCCCTTTTCTGTTTTGCCTCGGGGTAGGATATTGCCAGTGATGTAGTTACTAACCAAGTCCGGAACCCTAGACTTCCTTCGATTCCGCAGTGTAGACCCCGCCTCCGTTCAAGAGAGTGACCTAGCTAGCCTCATGGGCGAGGAGGCGCCCCCAAGGAGAAAGCTACCCGTCATCTGGCACCAGTGCTTCCTCGAGTTCGCCCAAAAGTACAGAAACGACATCACGGAGGATCAACGAGAGGCCCTTCTCGATCTGCTCCTCACCCACGGTCATTCGGCCATCGGCCCAGAGATTCGCAAGGAACTGCTCGCGGGCAGAGGACGGGGAGTTCCTATTCCTCAGGACCACGCCCCGTTTGATGGGGATGACACGATGGCCATTGATTGAAGATGGGGTGGTGAACTTTGCAGGACCTTTTTTTTGCTTTTTCTTTAGAGTAACGATGCCTAATCGGCGACTGGAATTGGACAAAGGTCGTTAGTGTCATATCTTGAGAGTTTGATAACTCTCTCTTCATGTACAGTGAAGTATGACGGGGACCTGAGCCAACTCCGTTCCGACGTCGGCTGGCTGGGAAACAGCTATGCGAAACGAATGATTGACGGCTATATGTAGACAGGACAAGGCTACCAAATCTATATCGGCGGGGCTGGGTGAAAACGAAAGAGGACATCAACGGGGCGGAAGGTACGACTGGGTGTGATGCTCGCTAGAAGGATAAGCCTCATCCGGCACTCAAACACAGGCCTCCTAATACATTTCCTTCGTGATGAACAGAATTTGACCCTTTCCATCCTATAATTAAACCCACTTCTTACGGATTGGCAAGCTCGACCTAAAAGTATTATCCTGCATTATAAACTCCCTTCGTTTACTTCCCTACCCCGATATTATACTTTGCTCGCCTATTTCTCTTTCCCCCAACCTTGATACCTATGCCTTTTCAGTTCGATGATGGATTCAAGAAATACTAGGACTGAGTGTCGGCAGCTCATGGACTATAGAGACAAGGAGGCTGGTTCCTGCACAAGCCTCCACCTCATAAACCAGAGAATATCGATCCCGCCAAGGACCTCAAGTCTCTGCGCTACGACGAGTGCTACTCCGGGTGCTCCTACGGGTGCTCCCACCAAAGAAGCATCCCCATTTGAATGGCACGGTTTTCACATGCATGTTACAAATACCACACGGCAACTCCGAACAAGTTTCACAGATCATGAACACTTACCCTTCAGAGCTGTTCCGACACCTAGCAAATGGCCCAGCAGAGATATAGAGCCGCCTCTAGGCCCGGAGCTTTACACCGACGGCAGCCACTCCTTCGGACGAGTCAACTATTCCATAGCCCGCACATTCGGTACCGACCCCCCGCGTCCGCCGAAAACTGGCTACGAGTGGGTTTGGTTCCCAGAAGGCTACTGGGCTGAGAGAAGAGCCCCAGATCGAGTCCAAAAGCGACCTACGTTTTGGAAGTAGAGCTCAAGACGCAGGGCGGCGCAGTCCAAGGACTCTCTACCAGAAGATAAAGCCAATCGGGACGCAGCATCTTCAAAGGGGTACGAGGGCGAAAAGCTTTCTCGAAGGAGCACGTACCTTTCGGAGGAAGCACATGTGGCGTCCCTACAGGGGAACCTATCGACTGAGGATGGAGAGACGGCTTCGAGATATTATGAAGAAAAGGAGAGCAGGGAGATTATTCCTCCTCCACCTCCTTCTCTTATGCGAGCGTCAGAGGTTTCGCACCCCGGGCCGGAGAAGACCGTTTGCACCTTTGATCAAATAACCGACGAAAAAGAACTTGGTGGAGGTAATGGTGAAGTAAGACGACGGATGCTCTGGGGGGCAAACTCTGCAGGAAAAGGACCTCGAAATGGTGGTCCAAAAAGAAACTTCTTTTGCAGAAAAGTGGCCATGAAGGGTAATTTCAAAGGAATTTGGTCGAAGTGCTTCCGAAGCAAAACTTCACCTCCGACGGCGGTTCCTCGCATTGGGATACGGGATCGTGAGTTTCTCCCACCTAGCGCTGTTACACGATTTGAGATCGCTAAACTGGGTGATCTGGAAGAAGAAAGGGAAAATAACTTTCCTGGAGGGGTACGTCTTTGAAAAACTTAGAAAAATGTGCGAAGAGCTTCCATTACGAGCTAGCATTGACCTTCGCATAGGAAGCTATTCGCATCAGGACCCCTCCTCTCCTCGAAGAATCCGGCGTCGAGAGCACCAACCCAAACTCCGTCGCGATAACTCCGCCTGGCGATGTCCACAGTGATGACTGCCTCTGCCACAGAAACTGGACGCCGGGTTCTCGAGCACTATCCGGAGGGTCTTGCCAGACTGTAATTAGGCCCACGTGGGCAGGCACCAGGCCCGTATCACTGGTGATATTGCGGGCGATGTCTGAGCCAGCAAATGAAGTTTGGCATGCAAGGTCGGACAGAAATACGCCTGCACAATCAAGATAGCTATATTCTTCTGGCGGAAGAGAATGACTCAAGGCGGACTTGATTCTCAAAAGCTCGCTCAGGGAAACGGATTCGAGAATCATCAGGGAAGAAAAACTACTTCAATAAATAACAAATTAGGAAAAAGAAAGGACATTCCTGGTTTCACCCGATATTGAAAGCTTTGGACCAGCAGGCCCGTATACGGAGTATAGATTCATGCTAAACTTCATGAGACCTAATTGGGGCCGGTGAGGGTGGAAGAGGCAATATGGAAGGGGAGCTAGCTTGATCCTATCGATAGCTCCATTATTGCCCATTGTGGGCTGTTCCCCTGCAGCGACCCTAGACCTTGCAGGATTATTGAATATTGGAACGTGCTGGGGAAAGCTCATCAGCAATTGAGGTCGCCTCAGCTCCTTCAGCGCCTCACGTGGTGTGCTACCTCCTTTGTGCTTGGTCGGACAGACCGAGAGACAGACCAGAGACAGGACGGACGGCAGCCGTTCAATGATGATTCGGTGCCGCCAAGCTCCGCCTCTTCTCATGCTTCTTCCCCCCCATTGGGGGCTGGATCCAATCGTCTTAAAAACATCTCCCAACGTTCAAGCTTGAGTTCCGGATGTCGATTCCTAACCGTATTTTGGAGGATCTATTTGTCCCATTGAATTGTGAATGAAATTGCCGGTGGCATGTCGACTAACTTTGTCCTAACTTTCGCGACTGGAGCTAAGCTGCAGCTGAGCTTTCCGCATTGAGTTGCGATTGCTTCGTCTCTTTGCGACTCGCCACCAACAGTCCCTACCGATCGTGCGCACTCCCCATCTCGCTGACCGATTGTCGCGAGAGTATAAACGATTTTCTGCAACATAAATCTCTAGAAGACGACGATTGCAGAAGTAAAAAATGGCTGCGGAAGCCAGTCAAGGTAGGCGCAGACAACCCTTCAATCAATCCTCGAATCCCCCGCGGTCGCCCCCTGGCGAATACCCTGCGCTGACCGAACCACAGCAGAAAATGCGACGCCGCCCCTGCCGCAAATCACTGTAATCGGGTCGCTCAACATGGACCTCACATCCTACGTCAGCCGCGTACCACGCGCCGGCGAGACAATTATGGGCGACCACTTCTCTACGGGCACTGGTGGCAAGGGCGCCAACCAGGCGGTCGCTTGCTCGAAGCTGGCCCACGTCAGTCCCGGCCACGCACCGCTCGAGCGCGGGCCCCTCGCGAAGGTTAAGATGGTTGGCGCTGTGGGAGGTGACTTTTTTGGACAGGAGCTCATATCGGCACTGGAGTCGCAGAGCGTCGACTGCTCGAATGTCAAGCGGATCGAGGGCGAAAGCACCGGGGTCGCTATGATCATGGTCGAGAGCTCGGGCGAGAATCGCATCATTGTGACGTTGAATGCGAACAAGAAACTTGCACCGGCGGATATCGGCGACACGATTCCCGGGGATAAGCCGGATCTGGTCATATTGCAGCTGGAGCTCGACCTCAAGACTGTACTGCATACCATTTCTATTGCCAAGAAGCAAGGAATTCCTATTCTACTCAACCCTTCGCCCGTGAGGAAACTACCCGAGGACGTCTACCAGGGGCTAGATCACTTAATCGTCAACGAAATGGAGTGTCGCATGCTCCTGGGACATGCGAACCCCGCGCGGGAGCTTACACAGGAGGACATGAGGAAAGCCGGATTCTCCTTTGTCAAGAAGGGCGTCAAAAATGTCGTCATCACGCTAGGACCCCGAGGAGCCTTCTACTTCAACCACCAGCACGAATTCGGCTTCGTTCCCGCCCAGTTCCATGGAGACGTCGTCGACACGACGGGAGCGGGGGACACATTCACGGGCGCGTACGCCCTCGGCGTCGTCCGGAACAAAGACAACTTCAACATCGCGTTCGCCCTTGAGGACGGAGCGCACGCGGCTGCCTGGACCGTCACGGCCCCCGGCGCGCTTTCTTCGATCCCGCACCTCGACCGTCTTACGTTACCCAATCTCCGGTTCGACCATTCGCGTCGCGATGAGCTTCTGGCGGCGATACGGGCGGCGAAGGGGGACTCGATTGGAATATCAAAGGAGGATGCGGCCATGTCGGTGGATAAGGACTCGGGGGATTCGCCTTCGAATTGGGCGCTTAGTGAGGATGACCTCGATCCTGTACCTGAAAAGAGACCTAGTGAGAACGGGGATGGAGACGAGAGGCCGGCAAAGAGGCATTGTGAGGATGGCGCATAGGGAAGGAATTCTGTATGGATAGAGGAGGATATGGGATGGATGGTTTGATCAATGGATGTGATGATGTGACGATAGCGGGTCGGATTCGGCGCATTGCAATACGCATTTCCCCTGTAGAATTAGATTTTTCCTTTGTATTTATTACATTTTATGTTATTTTCTATCATTTTCCCCTTTTATTATTGCAAATGCACAATTCAAGGTAGATGCTCCTTCCGAGTTGTTTCGTGTGTTGGTGTCGATTTGCAAGGCTGAGGAGAGCTGCAGTGTGGTTGGTCGAGAACGCCCACCCTCGCAGCACCTCAGCTCCCAGAAAAAATCCCAGCTTCGCGTCCAACCCCAGCCTTGTCTCCAAACCTCAATCATTCCTCTCCACACAACCACCAACCAGACCGCAACACGAATCATTCTCTTAGTCTCTTTAAGCCTTCGACATCAATCCCAATCTCCTCCCAATTATTTATCCACAGTCTATCCTACCCTTCTTTTTTGGTCCTCCTAATCATAGGCGCGTCCCCAACTGAGCATCAGCTCCCTTCATCTCCTCCATCGCGTCCCGGTCGAAAATCCTCAAGGCCCGCGCCTCCCCCATCACAATGGCCACCATCGACCAAGACCCCCTCCTCCTCCTCCGCCAATCCATCGCCGCCAACAAACCCGCCATCCCCACCTCATCCACCGACCCCAACAGCCCCGCCGTGCCCCTATCCCAAGCGACGCACCTCCGCTTCCCCCACGCCAACGACACCGTCATACCCATCGCCGCATCGACGCGCTTCGTCACCTCGGGCGAAAACGGCGTCAACGCCCGCAGCATCTACTTCGCTTGGCTGAACCGCGAGGTCGCTATCCCCGAATACAATGCGTCGGCCGCGAAGCTGAATGCCGAGCTCGAGGCCTCGGGGAGCGAGGGCTCCGTGCATAACCTTGCGTTTGTTGAGCGTTTGGATCTCATTACGTGGTTGGAGGGTGCTAGCGAGGAGAGTGAATATATAAAGCCGTTGGAGGGTGACAAGGCTGGTGGTGCCGCCGCGAAGGGAGCTGCGGCGGCGGCGGCTGGGTTGACGAGGTCGGGAAGGGGGACGTTGGATCCAAGAATGGCTGCGATATATAGCCATGAGAGGCGGATGGGCGATAGGAACACGGTGTTAAGAGGGATCAAGCCTACGGTAAGTTTGAAGCCATGTACACTTCTTAACACTTGGAATCGTCCAAGATGGAGCTTTCCTTTGGCTAATGGGGATATCCAGGACTTCTCCCACGTTAGGAAGATCGCCACGGTCTTTGTCCAGAGGAAGCCCCAGCACCCTGGAACAAGCAGCATCGCCGACCCGGCTCTATCCTCGCAACGCGCCCCCGGCCGCCGACCCGACCCCATCATCCTCCTTTCCCCCTCAGCTTCCTCGCTTCTCCGGATGGCCAACATCCGCTCGTTCCTCGAGGATGGCCGGTTCTCGCCTCCCGACGGTCCCGGCACCGGCACGAATATGCTCCACGTCACGCGCATGATGCGCGACATCGACCCATCACGGCCGATCCGGTTCATCCTCGTGGAAGGGCCTGAGCAGTTCAAGCCGGAGTACTGGAACCGCGTCGTCGCCGTGTTCACGACCGGTCAGGCGTGGCAGTTCAAGAGCTACAAGTGGTCTACGCCCAGCGAGCTGTTCAAGCACGTTCTCGGAATTTACGTTGGTTGGAAGGGCGATAAGCCTCCTGATACGGTGGCCAGCTGGGGTCACCGCGTTATGGCGTGCGCGGTGGATAGGTGGAGGGATGCACCTGATGCGGCTAGGTTCAGGGATAAGGAGGTTGTGGAGGCGATTTGGAAGGCTATTGAGGGTAGTATGAGGTCGAAGGGCTGGAAGAGGGATGCTGCGCCGGCGAGGATCTAAGGGGATTGTCTTTGATTATCTCTGGCGGGATGAAGAGCCGAAGGAGTCTTTTGACGGCCCTCGCCAGAAGACGGAGCTTTACTTTTCGGGCCATGTTTTTCTCTAGGCCACGGTTTGATGAGAACCAGCCTTTTTTTCTTCAAGATGTTTACAGGTACGTTGGAGGGAAGGGAAGGGAAAGGGGGATACTATTTCAGAAATTACAAGCGTCAAGGCGTTGCGAAGGATGATTTTCTCGCTTTAGAATTTGGTCCCGTAGATATAAAAGCCAGTGGCATTGGCAGGTGTACCTTTCTTTTCTTCAAAGTATCACCGTGAAGTTTAGTTCCGAGAATCCGAGGCAGGAGATTCCCCGTTTCCGAAGTTGCAATTGTGACTAACAGCTGCATGAAGATTTTGATGTTTGGGTGTGACGAGACTACGAAGCCACGTTGGAGGACATGGCAACACGGCATGACCTTGTCGCATCAGCGAGGCGTTTCCCATACCCGATCCCAAATGCCACTGTTCTGCATCTACATGAGAGTTGGTATAGTATTGATCGATGCCTTGCAATGCTGATAACACGAGAGGCTCGAAGACAAGCAGCGAAGCAGGACCCCCTGCGGCACTGCCCTTGTCAGCTATCTAAGTAGACGACAAGGCTGGTTATGGACGCCGCGTTATATGGGGTTCATTGAAGAGTCAGTCCTTCTCTCTCAATCATCTGTCCTCGCCCCGACAACTTTGGAATTCCCGAGGGCTCCTCGAGCAACGCGGAGAGAGCAACCACGTGTCCGTGATACTGAATCCACGCCCTTCAACCCTGCAACCGGCAACCAAGTTGCCATCGATTTGCCATCGACGCTAACGGAAAACCCAATCGAAAAAGGGAGATGTCACCCGACACACCTTCAACGGCCCCCACGTTGCCTCGCGATATCCGGATGCATCGGCAGCATCGGCAGCATCGGCCAAGCGTTGTGGCAGGGCGTAGAAAATATGAGCTCTCACAAAAAAGAAACAGCATCGAATGGCGGGGAAGCCAGGAATTCAACGGGCACTTTATTCAAGTGTGCGTGGCATCTGCAGGTGGTTCCAACGTCGTGTCCTCATTTTTTTTGGATTTTCGTAATCTAGTAGGATGCAACTTTCGCCCCATCTACACGAAGATGTGAGCGTCCCGTTTGTTGGGGAACGAAGAAAAACATCCAAGGATCATTAAGAAAAGATGGAGGGGGCGTTTGCAGTTCCGCCTTTCTCTGGGGGTTGCAGCTTGCTCCCCACACCCCTTTTTTTTTTTCTTCGGGGTCTGTCTTCTTGCCGACAGTCTTGCTCGAACTCGGCGCTTCTCATTTGCCAATGTTTCGATGGGTGCAGATAGGGAGCCGCAAACTCGGACTGTCGAGCTGGGCTGAGACAGGATGGCAAGCTCGTGTTTCTGGTCCGTTTTTTTGCCTCCATCTCACGAGGCGAGAAATGACGAAAACAAGCCGCACACACCTAGCGAGGAGGAAACTCTCCCCATTGTTCGATGAAGAAAAAATAATCAGGGGCGGAAACCTTAAAGCATCGAGCCGAGGACCTTGTTCCCATCAAGCCTTCTTCCGTTTCTTGTCAGATCAGTTCCGCCGCGTCAACTGCCGATGAGGCAAGCCGTTGAGTTTGTTCGCCTTCCGTGGCGTGGCTCGATTCTTTATGGAACTGCCCCGATCGGCGAAGTATGTTTGATACAAGATGCTTTTGTGGCTTGCTTCAGCCTCCTCTTTTTCTAGTGCCCGCTTTTTTCGTTTTCTTTTTTCGAAACTAGGAAATAGAAACGAAGAAAAGGAAGATTATAGGTTTTTCTAAAGCTAGTGGCCACAAGGGTTTCTTGCCGCGTGATAGGCTCCGAGGAGGTGGATGGCCTTCTTCTTCCACACTAGACGTCATGACACGGAGGCGCCCTCCACAAGTTTTGAACGCGATCCGGAGGTGACATCCGCGTTTCGGTCCCGAGCAGGATATGCATCTCACCCTCCCTCATCTTAATACCAGCCGGCACTAGACTGACCCTTAGGAGCAACTTTGGCAAACCTTAAAAGCACAAATCTCAAATAGTAAAGCCAAGCGTGGTGAGATCCGGAGAAAGAAGATGCTGCTGGAGTGGACAACCGCCACTCGTCTGTCTGTCTCACAGAAGGACCGAATCTGCTGCGCTTCCTCATAGCGTAGATGCAGTCGGGTCCTGTACATCGGCTGGCTTGCTTGCGCCCCTCATCGGATGCAATCAATAGCCACTAACATCCTCGAAAACACAGTCCAGCCCCGGCATATTTTTTCCCCCCTTCTTCCGTACCGTTTTCTTCCCCCTCCCGGCCATTTTCTTGTTTAACATCTCTGCCTCTTCAGGCAAGCGTCCAATACGATCACTTCGTTTGGTAATTTACTTCGTACAGAACCGGCCGGTTGATAGTAGTGGCGGGGCAACTGTGAGGGGGCCAGAACTGGCATCGTGCGTGAAGTCGGGTTGGTGAGGCTAAGCTACTGCACAATGCCTGCGAGGACCCTCTTCCCCCCCCTCTTCTGCCTGTAGCTGCATTATCGTACACGACGTACGAAGATGTCCCTTTACGTACGACGCTGCAGCCCCAGGTCCTGCAACGATTTCCCTGCCCAACAAGTTATTAGCTGCTGTGCAAGCCCTGGGACAGAATCATGTGTTGAGTGAGATAGGGCTCCCAGGAGCAAAAAGCATGGCATCCCCGATATGACATCAAGCCATGTAGGATGCTTACGTGGTATTCCTCAAGGCCGCAGGTCCAACCTCCTTTTACCCCGAGCTTTGTTCAGAGCATATTGTTCTCAGAGACAGCCTTGTCGTTCAATTTCCCAATTCGGGACAAAGACCTGGGGGAAAAAGGGTAGTGCCCCTGGGAAAGGATTTGATGGCCAATCTCCGTCTCCCAATTCCGAAGCGAACGCATGGTTTTCCTTCGCACACCGCTATGAGGAAACTTCCCATCCGATTTCGTATCCGTCTCCTTCAAGACAAGTTAGAATAGGGGTGGAGTGGTGCAAAGGCGGAGGAGGGGGTGGGTTGGGTTTGATAGTAAGGTTAGCAAATGCGACTATCATTGAGCCCATGGCACGACTTGGTCTCCACTCCATTGACAGTGTGGGTCGTTGCCAAGCTGGCGAGGAGCGGCTGGAGACAGTCCAGAGGCGAATTTTTTCGTTCCAGGGTCTTCGAGTGGAGAGGTTCAGATCGTCTTGGGGTTCTAGAAGGAATGGCAGTGCAGAGAAACCCCCGCGGAGCAGAACGGGATGCCGGCTTTACTGCGACGGTGTCATCAAACGGCAAATGGGAGACGGCTCCCCCTTCGTCGTCCTTTCGTAAACTAGTGTACAAGTAGTGTAGTGTAGTAGCCTTTCCATCGTTTGGCTTGCACTACCACATCGTAGGGGAGTCAAAGAGTCCGGTGTGGTGCAGATATGCTAGCAAACTCCAGAGTCGGAGATTGCCGTCTGGAGATCCTGGAGCCACTTGGTTACAGCGGCAAGGGGCCCGCGTCCTCCCCCCCTGAAGGGGCAGGGCCGACACGTGTATTGGAGCTCTGCGACATTGCCCCGGCTGTCCAAATTTTTGCAGATCACAACATTACCAGCGCCAAGTAGAAGTTTAAAGCGGATCCGGAGAAGAAGATGGTGTGTGATGGACGGACTTCGGGAATGATACTTTCAAGGTGTATGCGGTTCTGTTGCGCCCGAGATGAAGACACCGGCGGAGCTGGCGACGCGCGAAGACCGTGCTGCCATTCAAGGTTGGGTTTTAAGCAATGGCGTCGCGAAAGATAAGTGGTTAAGTTGCGCCATGGCACGATCAGTGGGAGAAAGTTTATCGTAGCGCATCTCAACGATTTGCCTCCTGGGCCATGTCATCCCGTTTGGGCAACACAACGGCTGTATATGGCAATGATGGGCGGAACCCCCCCGGTCTCTCTCAGCTCAGTAACATTCGAAGTGGGTGTTTCTCCAGCTATTTGATCTATTTCACCGAGACATGTCAGATCATTGTTATCGCGTATACTAGAGTTTAAGCATACGGAGACCTCGGCGCTTGACGCTAAACAACATTTCAGACTTTTTAGGTGCGGGTGCCCTACAGGGCCAAAGAAGGTAATAGTCCGGGGATAGATCGGATTTGCACTTCCTGAAAGACATGAGCGGATGGGAATCGAGACATGCATCCAGGCGAGAGCCGAGCCATCCCATCGCCATGTGCTGGCTTACTTCGTATAATTTATTGTCTCTAATTTCCCCGAGAAGACTGGAGGTGGACGCGCCGAGCGAGGAGATTGGACTCGCGTCTCGAGCCGGGCGATGATCAATGCTGTCTCTCACCGAGTTTGGTAGGGCAAGAAGATATCTGGCGTCGATCACCGGTTTCAGGCCCAGGTCCAGGGCCGAAGTTCTGAGCCGGACTTGAATCCCTCGTCGAAGCAGAGCACGGCATCATGGCCGCTCTCTCTCGCGCATCGAAACGCCAAATTTTTGAGATCATGAGTCGTTCACCACAGCTGTTCGGCAAGGACCTTGACTCGCAGAAAACAGAAAACTCCATCCTCTCCACTCGCCTGGCGTAGTACTTCGTAGATTAGTGTGCTACACTAGCGCACGAAGTACTTCCTAGTGTATTGTAAGAGGTAATGTACATGTTGAAGGAATTACGTACTTCGTACTTGCGGCACGAGAACAAGGTACTTCTTGGCGTCTCAAGTATCTTGGTACCAATACAAGTATTTTCACACCCTCCGTCTCGATAGATTCGAGGAAGGTGCGTCCCATTCCGTGGCGTGGCTTAAGAATCCACGTGGCAAGTCTCCACCCGGTGGTGGAGACTCTGGTAACCCGGGACATTTGAGAGGCCTGAAGCAAAGAAGCAAGCACACGAGCGTTCTGTGGAGGCACTGTCCCCATATTAAAGAAGGACCTTCCAGTTTTTATTTGCTGAGGAGGAAGTGTTCCAGAAAACTGCTTCACGCCCACGAATTGGAACTACGGAGTACTTCGTATGAATGTTCTCAAGATCGTGCGGCTCAGCTAACTAGTTTATATTGTACGCGGGAGAATGACATTGTGTATTTGGCTAGGACAAAATTTTCTGGTGTCTTTTCACCATTGACATGAGAGTGCATCATATGTCGCCACTTCAATACCTTCAATACTCAACACTGTCCGCCACATGCTTGTAAACCGGCTTGTCCTCATCTGTCTGCACTCCGAACTGACGGAATTGATTTTTTCTCCAACCCCGTCATTTGGACCTGCTGATGACAAACAGCTTGGGAGCTATAACGTCGCGAGTTTATTCCTTTCTGAGCTCTCCAGTTGTCTCTCAATTGCGAAGTACTTCGTATGAGTAAACATACAATGGTTTCGATTTGTGGATACATTTGGCAACACTAAGACAAAGGATCGCGGAGCGTGGTCAAATCAAAAAATCGGTGGGCCAAGTGTTAAGATACAAGTTCCCATATAGTCATTTGCCAATCTTTTTATCGTAAAGTGTTAGGGCATGGCTGGGTCCCAGCTTTCTGAGAGGATGGAGTTAAGGGTCCGGTTTGTTTCAATAGTCTATCTTGTTAGTTGTGCGGCGCTGGTGCTAGTTCCCAACAGGCTCTCCGCAACACTAATCCGTAGCTATGTCTCGACTAATACACTTGATCAAGTGGTTGGCTGGCGGGGTCGATTTTCATCAGCCTCTCCACAGACGAATGTAGCGTGGTTATCGGCAGTGTTAGTCCATTGCTAGCCTTCAAACTCGAACGATTGAGCCCATCGTATGGAGGAGAACATTAGAGGGAAGAAAGACTGGGACGATAATGACTAACGGCGACCTTCGTAAATAGTCTCCACCGAAAAGAAAAGAAAGAAGAAAAAAAAAAAAAGAGAAAAAAAAAAGAGAAAAAAAAAGGAAAAAAAAAAAGAAGAGGACAAAAACGACGATATTTCGCCGGCAGTACAGTCGCTCAATTAGCTTACACGTCTGGATCCGATCTTGATCTGAGCCATCCTCTTTAGGATTTATTTATAATTACTTCGTAGTGCACCCGTGCGCAACTAATATCGAACCACAAAACGTCAATGCCTACGAAGTAGCTGGTATGGTATTTCTTGATGCTAGTCGGCCGCCTACTTTGCACGCGGTACTTCGTACTAATACTTCATATGTCGATGCGAAATGTTCAGCATGCTGAGCAAGTCATAGCGCCCCTAGCCCGCTAGCTACGACGCGGCTTCCCATTGAAACAACGCTTAACACACTGAAGGTAAGCTAAACCTATACCATTGGTGCAATTTGCTTTGTACTTCAGAGTGATCGCAATAATGATGGGTCCAGACCTCCATCAATACTAATTGCCACGTGGGAATTGACGAGCTCAAACGCAACAAGCCGAGGCATCTCGATGCTTCTCTCTCCGAAGTAAACTAGTTTATTAATGGTTGCGTTGATACTGTCAGCTTCCGTTTACGAAGTAGCGCAGAGACCGCGCTATGCCCTACTATTATGTGCTGGGAGTCCGAGTTTTCTTTGTACGAGGTAGTGTACGAAGTAAGAGAAATTGAGCGCTGTGCTTTTGTCGTTTGGACCGTCCAGGTCCAGGGGCTGGATCAAAGCCTTGTGAGTTATGTAGGATCCCTTTCTTCTTGCCACATGGCTGGTAATACCAGTGTAGGCTTCTTCCCCCCGCCTTCCTTTTTGCATAGATAACGAAAGCCCACTGTGGCCGGCAGCGACGAGATGCGACATTCAGTGCTAAGGTAAAAATATCAATGATCAATCGGTAGCAAGACTGAGGCACTGAAAGTCGAGATTTCTATTTAGGTTGCAAACCTGTGTGCTCCGTAAATCTGTGGCTTGATCCCTTGGTGCCCTCGAGCCAATTATGGGCTGCTCAAAGGCTTCGTATTGCGATTGAATCCTTCGGTCATACGCCTAATTTCCTGGTATTGCTTGTGCGAAGGAGAGTTACTTCGTAAGGGTTTATTACCATGTCATTTCGCCGTGCCGTTTTTACTCCTTCGTACATTAAACGGGCCTTATCGAGCAAACTCTCAGATTCATCAAAGCCCATCGGCTTTAGACGCACAAGTGCGCCCGCACGGATTTATCCAGTTGTATCATCCCATATTAGCCTTAACCCCAGGTTCCTGCACGGTCTCGGTCTGAACAATAATGATGATGACAAGCGCCACGAAATTCTCGATTCACACACTATCTTCGTAATCTACATAGCCGCAATAATCTACATGTCCGGAATGTAAGTGGCCAATCCAGCCAGCTCGGCCAGGCCTAGCCTGCAGTTGCGTTGTGGTGTGGATCACTGAGCGTATGGGCGGGCGTCCACCTGAATGTCCACGTGGCAAACATGTGGTAAACCCATTAACCCTCTTTCTGGGTGGCAAAATGTTGGGTCTGGGAATTCTAGAAAGAGGCACGGATGGGGCACGGAAGATTCCTGCTCAGATTGAGATTTGCACTGCAAATTACCCAAATGTAACGATTGTGATGAAGACTTCGGGAAGCAACACAAACACACACAGGAATGACCCCCACATAAGCGACGCGGTGGATGGTTGAATCCATCAAACGACATTCAAGTCTTTTCTTTGGGCGTGAGTGCGTTGTTGTATTGGTTGGCTTGTTCAAGATGAGTCTCCCCTTCTTTCTCGGCCGAGACATTTCGGGTACTGTGTGACCTCCCTTTCCTGCCGACGTTGATCAACATTCCTACTAGTAAATATATCATCTACGGAGCACTTCGTAAATACTTGGAAGGCCAGAATTAATGGCATGAGAATCGATGAACAGGATTGATTCCGCAGCGACTGTTTGGTGGACGAGCGGAATACTGACCCTCTTCGATTCCTTCTCCAACTAATTGTACAACTTCGCAGCCCAGATACTTTGCCGATTTCATCAAAAATTGGGTCTTCGAACAGTGAAAGGAATTGATCTTAATCCTCAACCTGTGAAGCAAATCTTTTCCATTTGTCTCTTTCTCTTCGAATCAACCTCCACAATTGCACCATGCGAAGTCTCCCTTGGTAGTGGGTCTCTTTTCCGTTGCCTTGTCGCAATGTGTTGCTGAGTACTTCGTACCCCTAGTCGACCATGAAACACTCAGTGCTATGTTCTTGTACTTGTGTACAGATACAATCTTTCGGGGAATCCGGTCGACCAAGCAAGGATCAATTAGCCAGGCCTAGTTCGCCCACGTGGACGAGGTTTGGTATTCCGGGATGACGCACGCCAGTAACAATTACTTTTCCAGAAGCAACTCGCAATAGTTGACGCAGAATCCAATACTTAGTGAGTGTCCTTAACATTGCTTCGATACGGACGGTCTACGGAGGCTGCTGCTAGTGCTTGCTTTACTTCATTGAAACGGCTGGAAAAGTGGTTTGTTTGTATTTGCTTAACCGGCAGTGTTCTGTCTTGACATCGACATTGTTAAGGCTCTTCAAGGCGAGTCATTTTTTTTTTGTACTCCATATCTCTTTTTCTCGTCTTCACAATGTTACTATCACGAATAGTTGAAGAATATTAGATGGTCTGACCGGGCGGTGAGGAACGAATGCTTCGTCAAGGCTCCTGCGGAGACATTATTGAATTTGACCAAAAATACAATGTTACGTATCGATACTTCGAATGAGTACGCATAAACGTTAATAGTTTATATCAATTGATGAGATTCCTACTCTACTATTAGCCAGTACATCAATGTAGAGTCGCATTGCCTCGCGTATCCTGACAGAGCATAATGAGACTCTTGATCACATGGAGCTATTTGAAGCAACACTGAGGTTAGAGTTCAATTTCTACTTCGCAGTCCCGTCAGTCCGAGTGGGTGAACGATGGGCAAGAATCCTCCGCTTTACTTGTAACTGTGCGCAACAACGAGGACACTCGTCCGGACGAAGTTGGAGATGAGGTCGAGGACTTGGTGATGGTCTCAACGATTAAATAAATCGTAATACATAAGACCACATGTGTCCTGTTAAGCCATGCCAATCATCCCATCGTAACTTTCAATCCACTAAACATCTATTGACATCCAGTTGATTTCACCTCAAATCATCAATATCAAGACTTATCCCTCGCCCCGGCCGAAGGAGGCACTGCAGTCTCGTTCTCTCAGCTCTGTGGCTCCAATATCTTTCTCGGACCTCTGAAGGCGGGAGCAGACGCCAGGTGATGCATAACTCCAGCTGGCTCTTGCTTCCCGCCCTCTGAACACATTCCTCGTAACAGTCCACCTTTCGATTTCCCTGGACCCAATAGGACACACGCACTGTTAAAGCATCAACGCAACTGTACTGTTCCTCTCGTATGTGCCAATAAAACTGGAGCATGAATTCCTTCTCTCCGCATATTAGTGTACTTCCTTGAGATGTACTTCTGTAGACTGCTACTTTTCTGGCCTATATTACACTGCACCAGCATTCGGGAGCAAGCCAGCCTTCTCGATTCGACACCAATACTCCTTCGTTTCTCACCGCAAACACTACACTATACTACCGTTACCCCAGATATCCCCGGCGCGTGTGGGTCCTTCTAGAATCATTTCTAGAACGAAATTTCTCTGCTTCATTTTACTAGACACGCCATCCCTGGGTCCTCGCTTCCTTCACTGGGATGCCCTGACCTGGGGATTCCTCCATCTTTGGCATTTTGTTCTCTCACCGCAACTTTGAATGTTGTTATGTCCAATTTTTTTTTTTCGATCCTCCTTTTCTCCCCGTCTCCATCCGCTTCACATTGTCAGGGATAACCCAGGGGTTCGGCCACGCGGCATGACCTGCAGTTTGCTTAGCTTATGAGAGCATCGCATGATGTCCAAACTTGTAGGCAGGGACTGCGTGCTTATTTTCATGTCAGTTATGAAAGTATTCGTTCAACATCGATGGAGTTATCGACGAGAGTACGTTTTTTACAATGTGGTGTAATATACAAGTATGATCCTGCATTGGAAAGAAGCCTTGTCAAGCGCTACGAGGTTGGCGCTCTGATCGAGGATTTCTATTAGTACCCCTCCACACAACGCCAGGCTGGGAATTCCTTCAGTAACCAGTAAAGGTAGTTACTTCGTATTTTTCTCTCCCGAGAGATCCAACCACTCACAAGACTCTTCACATCGTGGACACAAAATGGGATTGGTTTCTTCGTTTTTATCTTTGCGAAATCGCCCATCGGCACCCAAAACACTCAAGCGCCCCGGTTCGATTGCGACCCACCTTCGGCATTCTCGATCCGCTGTCTCATTCACACGTGTGCGGGCCGGGATTCTCGACGAACTCGGTATTTTATGCCTTTGGGAGAGGAAAACAACAACGAAGTTGGAACCCAACTGAACTAGGAACCCCCTCTAACACGCACGTATCAAATTGGCAAGGTAAGGCGATCCCCGGAAATTAAACGAACAAGGCAAGGCTAAGGAAACTTATGTCGATGGAACCCTGGTTATAGTGTAGTGTAAGGTCCTGCCCCAAGACTGAATCCTTCGCGTTTTCTTGCCCGCCACTTTCCCCGGTCCCTGAACGGACCTGGAATGAAAAGATCCGGCGAAGCTGCCATAAACATGCGGCGTGGGGAAAGGAGCTGATGGCCAGTGCTTTCAGGTGTCTTGTCGCAGGCAGGCGACTACAAGCTAGTGCTCTTGATTGTGCTGACCTTTGCGTACTTTCGTCGTGTAAAGCCGGGGAATGTGGATGCCCGAATAGTGACAAACAGGCGTCACGGACAAGACCCTTCGCCATTTTCCCTGAGAGGAATATCAAATTCCTTCCATAATTCTTTCTCCAGCTCTATCATCTCTATCGAAATGCTGGGATTTCACCAGTGAATTTCCACCGAAGAAGTCGATTGCGGGCAAAGTACCCCCTATTTCCCATGAGAAAGTGAAGCAGTGGCGGCGTGCATGGGGGAGGGGTGGAACACTGAAGGGGGGAAAGGACCCAAAAAAAGCAAAATGCGGGAAGGAACGGAGGACAAGCAACTCTGCCGGACGAACATCCCTGAAAGCCACGCGCTGATCTGTTGCGGAGACCTTGCATAATCCCTGCAAGTTCTACCCCATGTTGCGTATGCTGGATTGTGGTTCACCTCACCAGCCCCAGGAGCGCATGGCAGGACAATAGATACTTCGTACATCAAATATGTACATTGGCGACTTCGTACTGTTACTTGGTACTCCGAATCCTTTGCCCTCAGCTTTCAGGTTTCTCCCTCATTTTCTCTTGTCTTTACAATCTTTCTTTTTTTTTCTTTCTTTTTATTCTTTGGTTTATTTCACCTTCACCTAAACGTCTAGATGACTAGTATAAATGACATACATCACGTGGCCAGACTCAAAGATCGTCTCTATCTTTCCACATCTCTTGGCTGATACCTACACAACTTACTTCAGATGGAGCAGTACGAAGTCTTCGATACCGTGCAAATAAGAGATTCCACACTGAATACCAAGATACAAGAGCCAATACATTTGATGCTGGGTTTCGCGTCTGCACTTCTGGCTCAGAGGGGCAAAGTGTGGGGCATCCTCCCTGAAAAAGTCGTCTGCGCTCCCTCCCTCATCGGCGCCCCAAACCATTCCGTCCAACCAGACACGCAAAATTGCAACAGTAATTCCACGATGCCCAATCATGAGTGGACGGACTCTATGAGAGATGACACACATAAATCTAGCTCATCGGAAAAGACCTCGACGTAGCGGCAATAGTTTACACGCCGTTTGTGGTTTTACCCCGACAATCGCGAACGTTAGTGGTGGCAGCAGACTGGCAGTGGTGGTCTAGACTTTTGCAGTTGAGGTCAAGGTATCAATATACTTTACTTCGTACCTCTTTACGTGATAGAGGAGGATGGCCTGGACCACCAAGATTGGTTCCTGCTCAAGCCCAAGAATTCCAGGCACGTTTTTGGGGGCGGGATAAGAGGGGTAGCTTTGATCTGGGCAGCCAACCATGAGCCATCCTTCTTGCAATAACTACTACGAAGGGGATTCATCCATGACATTCGATGACTGCCTACTACGAAGTAGTAGAATTGGTTACTTGGGATCGTGGGCCGCCCGCTGACAATTCGTCCAAAGGAAGTGTTTACTATTATCTCTTGTGACCTGGCGAACATTGGACCCTTCGGCATATTTTTTGTTGAGCAGGCGACCTTGTCCTTCCTGGCATCATCCCCTGCGAACCTGGGACAATCAAGTGGTCAAAGCCATCGCCTTACATACGGGGAGCAATGTTTCTCTTGCCATATTATGCACGAGACCTTGCCAGAGTTTACTATCGAATTCGTCTGCATCCTACCAAGCATCGGACCGCGTTGGTCCATCGTCCCTCGAGAGTGTCCATGCCACATCCTAGCTAACCGATCTTGGTGCTTTGTTGGCGGAACTGCTGTGGATTGATGCCACCTCGCCTAGCCAGGGATTGCATCCTGGCCCTTTCCAGGCCTTCCCCTTTTCATACGGAGTACTTCATACATCGCGAGCAACGGGGAGATGCTCCATGGCAGCAAACTTTTGGTGACTAGCCTCCACCGCCACAATTCGTTTTCTTGAAGTACTTGTAGGAAGGGGTAAGGGAATCGATATTTTGCCAAAACCCTTTCCAAATGCCACCCATTACTTTATTACTTTACCTGCTAGCGTGTGGCAAGAGACAGTGCCATGGTTGCACAATCGGAAAACCGGCCAGAAGACTTTCTATACAAAGTACGTCAGTTTGTTCAATTGCGTCCCAACCCACCGGGAGTGTGGAGGGGAGATAATACACTGCACGTGGGCAGTAAGGGATCAACCCCAGCACCGTTCCAACAAACAGAGCCACGACCATTAAAAATCCCCGAGAATGCCGACAAGATCCGAGACCACGCCTTGCTTTTTCAAGCTTCAAGCGCAGGACAATTCCTCATGGTGCACTAACTAGGATACTAAGATTACTCTAGCAGCTTGGTCTTTGAAGGTAATTTCGTAGTAGTACTGCTTTCCTCTTCCAAATCACATTCTAGGAGGCGCAGATCTGTGGCAACTCTTCCTTCGTAGTGGTACTAATCCTCCAACACCGCTTGCCATCCCAACGGTCGATGACGAGGCTACTTCCTTTGAAATGATCCGAAGTGACGGACCGGATTTCTTCGAGCTGCCTAGTCCTGGGAGTGCTTTTAAACAAGAAGTAGATGTTTATTTGATTTGATATGTGGCGGTGGAAGGTAGCGTAACCTTTCGGCTTTACTAGAGTTCTGTTGCCAATATCATATCGAAATGTCCCCGCGTTGTTACAGCAGCCCTTTGTTTGGTATCCTCCAATTTCTCCCGATTGCTGTCTCAGCCGACTGTAGTGATCAATAGTGGACTTCGGAGACGTGCTTCGTAAGTATGTATAGTTCCATGGGCATCCGCCTCTTTTCTTCCGCACAATTGCCGTGGGTTTCTACACTACTCCGTGTTTGAGATGGTGCTGCAACCTCTCGATCAGAGCCAGGCCCGCGAGCCGTTAGTAACGTCGATTGCGGAGACGCCATACATAGTAATATCCACAGTCCTTTTGTCAGGGTTGCCATGGAAAGAAGTACTAGTACTACTAGTACGGGGTACTCATCCTCCCAATTATCTAGGATGAGGAGGGGGTTTGTTATCATTTCTTGCTTCCCTGGGCTACGGAGTACTTCGTACTTGCTGTCTGGTTATCTTTTGGTTGCCCTCGCAGTGCTGTCAGGCCATTTTCCCCTACCCCATTCAGTGCGGGAATGAGTGCAGGCTGCTATTGTATGGGCTTGTGCACGTGCGATTGTACCAAACACTGCGTTTCTAAGTATTGTAGTACCTAGGGCGCCCCCGACACCCAGCTCTGGAGCAGTCCAAGTACGGGTACACCTACATCGCTCGTTTACGTAGTATTCCAATTGTCTTCTGTCGAAGTGGACACAGCAGAAATGGTGCTTTAACTGCTTCGTCCACTCCGGGATTAGACATAAAATACTTGTGGGCCCTTGAGAAGTACTAATCTAACACAGGTAATTCATGTACAATTGTAGTGTAGACCAAGTACTCGCTTACTTTGTAGTGGACTTACTAGGAAAGAGGTACTGATACTTCTAATTGTGACAACCCATGAGGAGTATTTGATGTACTTCGTACTTCATACCATTCGTACCTGCAATCTGCTGCCCAGGAAGGGTAGAAGGAAGTTTCGACGAAGCTCGCCTGTCCTGGGAACTCCTAGTTTTAGTGCTGCAATTGTGGGAGCCCCACCACATAGCATCGTTGCTTCTCTGCACCACTGCGCCATTGTACGCCCACACCTCGTGCTGCCTCGCATGTGGACCTGTGCACGCCCTCCCATCCTTGCACACCCCCCCTCTACCCCCTCTAGTGTACATCCACTACTTCTAGATTGGCCGGGTCCCCCTTCTCAAACCTTCGACGGGGCCATTTCAATCTGGGTGCTCGATCCTCCACCTTTCCCTCAAAACCTACCCGCTCTTCCATTTATGTCTGCCCTTTCTCTTGCCCCCTTACCCAGCCTTTTTTCGTCCCTTTTCCCTTATATGAGCGTACCCCCATCCCGTCTTCGCCACGTTTTTCTGACCCGAACCCTTCGTTTGGCGATAGATGGAAGCTCTCCCCCAGTTGAGCCGTCCCAGAACTGAAGACCACCATACTTCCTCGCGATCCTCTCACACCTCTCCCTCGACCCGGGCCCATCACCACTCCGAGGGCATCGGTTATCCTCCACGATCCTCCCCCTCATCACCAAGTCTTCAAGCTTTGCCGCTACATGGCTCTGGGACCACAATAGATTCAGCATTCTCCAACCACCACCGCCACCACACCGAATCGCCTACTGACCAGTCCCCATATCTGTCGCATCCTCCTCCTCAGCCTTCACCTCAACAAACTAAACCCAAGACGGGCGGCCTATTTTCCTTTGCCAGCAGGATTGCGACCTTTTCTGAACCCGTAATTCGACGTCGCCCATCCATCTCGTCTATTGCATGCTCCCCTTCCGGTCCTAGCGACCCCACCTCACCCTACAGCGAATCCACATTTACCTCTTTGGACCCTAGGACGACTTCGACCTCGCAGGCAAGGCGTCCCTCAAACCAGTCATCGTCGTCGTCGAATCAATTTTTCACGCATTGCCCTGAAGGACATCGTTCCAGCCAGTCCCTGCTGCTTCAGAAGGACAACCCGCCTTCGCAGCCATATTCTACAACAGACCCAAACCGACCCCCTCCCCTCTTGCTCTTGACCTCAGACAACAAGATGCACCAGACATCGTCGCGTCTTCTCCGCATGACGGACGATGATCGGCCGTTTACAAAGGTTCGTGAAGATGGCGTCGCTTTCAGACTCGTTTCTTATGTTGCTTCAATTGCTTCGTTCCTTTGTTCGTCCTTTAATTCTTCGCCTTCTCTCGCTTGCGCTCCGTTTTCCACTTCCAGCTTGCAGCTCCCTATTTTGTTACTAAGTCAGTTGCTTGCGTGCCATTTGGAACCCACCTCTACCATCGATGCGCATTCGCCGCAGTCCTGTGAAATCGATAGCTAACCTGGTCGGGTTTCCCATGTAGGATTTTAAGGATCTCTTCTCGACCCTGGTCGTCAGTCTTCTTCCACTTAGTGCACACAGAGTACGGTTAACAAAGGTTGAACACACCTTCCTCTCCGAAGATGCCATCAATAATCTCGGCTCTTTGAAGTTCTCGCAGTCCAACCGCATGCCTGATCCCAAGGACCCCACAAGAATCGTCACGACGACGACCACCACCACCTTCTCCATGGCCAGGGATATGGCTAGGGCAATTTGCCAAAGGTTTCTAGATGCGAGGTTTATCGAGTCAGCAGACGGCAGGCTCCAGCAAGTGTATTCGCCAAAGGGATCAGTGTGGCAGCTTACTGCTAAGGGAATAACCATCCTAGACCGATTCTGTGCGAGGAATGGTATCCAGCAGAAGCACGTCCAAGAACTTGTTGGCAACAGTGCGACGCAGTTGGTTATTCTGGAGAGAAACACCAGCACAGACAAACTCGTCACGGATAGGGGTACGATTGAGGTGATTTTCAGGAGGTTTGTCGGGACCCAGGGCTTCAACATCAAGCCCAACATCAACTCGGCGGATTCCGACTCCCTAAATGAGTATCGTGATGGTGTCACTGGTGTCAAGATGGCTAGCGAGCGCAAAGTCAACGGAAAAATATTCAAGGACACTTTCACGGGGAAGGCGGCGTGCGACTGGCTCATGGACTGCTGCACGACGGTAGACCGCAGGGAGCCCATTGAGGTCGCAACCCTCTTTGTAGCCTATGACCTCATCGAGACTATCGTGCAGGATCGAGCCTACATGGCGCAGAACCCCAGCGCAACCCAGTTCCAGCCTACAAAGCACGCCATTTACCAACTATCCACTAAGGGCAAGGAGGTCATCAACGGCAGCGGTTCCCGCGGAAGGTCCTCAGATAGCGAAGCCGTACCGCAGACGCGGAACGTGATTGCGCGAGACTCAAACACCCAGCGCCTTGACAAGATCCTCAGCGACCCCGCTCTACGACTCTTGTTCCGCGAGAACCTGCGTGAGACCCATTGCGAGGAGAATCTTTCTTTCTACGTTGATGTGGAGGAGTTTGTAGAAGCTTGCCGTTATGCCGTACGTGCGGCACAGAAGAACCCATCTTCTAGTGCCATGGACGGAGTCAAGGAAATCATGGCCCAGGCGTACGGTATTTACAATGCCTTCCTAGCTCCCGGATCGCCGTGTGAGCTCAATATCGATCATCAACTGCGAAACAACTTGGCTATGCGCATGACCAAGGCGGTGGGTCAGGATTCTGCCATGATCGACACTCTCAAGGAAGTCACAACCCTTTTCGAGGAAGCCCAGAACGCGGTGTTCAAGTTGATGGCTAGTGTAAGTAGTCCCGGGTTTCTGGCCTCTGTTAATAGCTTGGGGTTATTCTAACGCGTTTGTGTACAGGACTCCGTACCTAAGTTCCTCCGCAGCCCCAAGTACGAGTCGACTCTAAGGCACTACGATTTCGATTCAATACTCCCGGGACGAGCACCGGAGCGAAGCCTAAGCCGATCGAATCGCAGCTAAACTACTTTTCTTTCTCTACATTACTGAGCGCCGATGTTTCTCGAATTTCGTGTTGACGATACCCGTCTCATTTATTTTGATCATATCCCCATCTCGATCTATGCTTCCTCCCCCCTCTCTCGCTGTCGGCCGTTGGGCGGAAGCATCTCCCTCAGCTCAGCCATCGCTCTGCGGGAGAGATGGCAATCTGTCAGCCTGACGCCGTGCACATACCCCAAGTCGTTTACGGTCATTTAATTTTTATAGAATTCAGATCTTCTCAGCATGCATTGGGTACATTAGGCTTGTTTCCAGGAGTCTCAGCAATCGGACTTTTTTCCTTGCCTCTTTTACACGAGAACCCATTTTTCTTATCTCTCGCCATCGGCGAAACTCGTACAATAGGAGAGGGGCGCCTAGGTAGTTCTAGAAACGTGCCTTGATCGTTTCTTGCACCTTGTTTTGTTTTCTTCTTGTCTTTGGCTCTCTTTTATTCACGCCCCCACCTTCTTTGTTCATATATTGTTTGTTACCTTGCAGCCGGCGGTCAACACTGCATCTGGCTTTTCTTTCAGCGTTCATAATCCTGTTCTTTATCAGAAGTAAAATGGGATCGGCAGGTTAAGGCAGAACATTCAAGCCATTCCACGGAGGAAAGAGGAGGAGCTGGGCGGAATTCCATCGGCTGTTGTTATTTTTCGGTTTCATTTCTTTGGTTGTCGTTCTTTCTGTTTCCATTTTGTTCGCTTTGTGTAATGCATCAATACAGTGGATCAAGAGCGTTTAACCTAATGTTTGGTGTTTTTATTATATCTCTGCAGGATGTGTCTGATTTTGTGTCCCCAGGGTGGTCCTGGGTATGGAGCTCAGCTGGTCGCTGGCTGTTAGAATGTTCTCCAACTTGTCCAACAAATGGGAATCTCTTCTGGTTCCTGCAAGGATCCGGCTGGTCCGCTCCTACCAGCACGAGCGAGCTCCGAAAGTATGCCTGTGAGATTTGGAGGGGGGGCTGTGTTATGGATATTGTGCAACAGCAACATGCAAAGGGGGAGCGGGATTTGGAAGAGGGTAGATGGGATAGCTACAGGTGGTAAGCCATGGACAACATTGAAAGGCGTTGGTGGATATAAAGGACCTTGATGCCAGTAGAATAAGAACCAATTTCATGTCTTAGAAGAAGACACAAGGCCCTTTCTCGTTTTATTTCGTTCTCATGGAAACGCTTCAATAGTTTCTTCCCACCTATCATCCAATATCGATGTGCCAATCTCGGCAGCAACAGGCGAGTAGTAAATCCAAACTCAGTAAACCCAAAAAGAAGGTATCTCAAATAATTCAACTCCATATGCTCTCCAAAAAAAAATCCCTTACGAAGGAACAAATGTGATGAAATGGCACTGGTGAGATCCAAAGCAGCAATCAACACGCTCCTGCAGCGACCCGCTAATAATACAACTCCGTACCCGGGGGTTCTTTCAACACGGCACGATACCGGACCGGCCGGTCGTTTTCCTGTTTCTTCGCTAGCGGCGGCGCCGGTACCGACGACGACGACGGGGGTATGTAGGCCGAATAGGTCTTCTTCGGTTGGACCTCGAGGTGCAGCGACCTTGTCCGTCCGGCGGAAAGGATGCCCAAGGCGGCGAGGTCGACGGCGGCGGGCTCTTTTTCTTCGCGCACGCCCGGTAAACATCCAACGGCAAGAGAGGCCGGGGGTTCTGCCTCCTTCGCAATAATAGTCTTAGAATAAGCTCCCAGATGAGGCAAAGAATCCCGCGGCCGTGTTGGCGCTGGGGTGGTCAACTTTTGTTGTTGTTGCGGTTGTTGTTCTTGCGGCAAAGGCAAACTCGATTCCTTTCCGGCGGAGACGGGCGAGGAATCGAAGGGATTGGAGGCGGCGATGTCGGAGTAATCTTGGTATTTTGCGCGAGGATAGCGCGTCACGACGCTGACGGCGGGTTTGAGCGGCTGCCAGGCGGAGAAGCGGGCCGAGGGGGAAGGGCGTGTCGCTTCCTCGTGCGGGGTGGTAGGGTAAAAGGACGCCGAGGTGGGGCGGCGGTTAACACGGAGGGGGGAAGGAAAGGCGCTCGGGGGCCCCGAGGAAGGGGATTCGTTGGTGGAGGACTCCGGGTGGTTGTTTAGAGTTGGAGAGCTGGTGAAGAGCGTGGAGGGCGCGGGGAGGTAGGCGGGGAGGTTCGTCGTTAGGCGGGAGAGGGTGCGAGCGTGGGATCTGACTTTATCCTCGCCGCCGTCATATTCGTGGGTGATGTTGGTTATTGTTTCTGCCGTGGTAGATTTCGGACGGATTAAGTCTGTCTGCCAGGGGGGTAGTCTGTAGAGGGCGTGGTCGATGAGAAGGCCTTGGTCTTTGTCGTCCATGGATAAGCGGCGGGACGTCGTCGGGGAAGTGGTGGAACTGAAAGCGGGGTTGATAGGAGGACTCACCGGGTCGTAAGGAGGGGGAGCAGCAAGAGGGGGATAACGAGCGAGATCGGTTCCCGACATGCCGTTGGACGGATGAGGAGAGGGGGCGTCTGTTCCAGCAGCGGCAGCAGCAGCAGCACCGTTACTTTCCGGGACGGGGCTTGCGCTCGCGGCCGATGCAGCTTGGGCCTCGACCTTGATCGCATCCACGAGGGAACCATGAGCCTTCTTCAACGTCTTCTTGACAAAAGCGGCCATGAACACATTACACCTCATATCAACGTCCTCGCGCACGTACAACCCCGACAATGGCGCACCAATACCCAACTCAACAGGCTCCACTGGCTCGCCAGGTAAGGTCCCCGCGACGGTCCAGGTCTCGCGGATATTGAGCCCCATGGGGGCGTAGACGTGTGTCTGGACGCCCTTGGGCACGTTGTTGAAAGCGGCGGTGTAGCTGACCTGCCCGGTGACTATGCCGCCGGGAAGGTAGGAGATGCTGTCGGTGAGGGAGTACCAGGCGCAATGGAGCTCGTCGGGGGGCGCGTTGGCGGGGCAGGAGATGGGGTGGCGGGCGATGACGAGGGGGTTGAGGTCGATCATGCGGAGGTGGTCTTGGAGGAAGGCGATGGCGACTTGGCGGGAGACGCCGGGGGGGAGGGGGGTAATGGTTGTGAAGACGGTGCGTTTAGACATTGTTGGGGGAGGACGAGAGGACTGTGTAGGTGCGATGATGAGGGTGGAAGGATGGAATTGGGAGCTTGAATCTGGGAATTAGGAATTGAGAGGTAATAATAGATGTGTTAGCCAGGTCCTCGATGTCCTTGACCTCGTCTACCTCGCCCTGTCTCGCTTGTCTCGTCTCGATCGGGTTGCCGTCGGTCGTCAAAGCCGGCGGGCAATCGAAGGTTTAAAGTAAAGTTGAGGTGACAAGAAACAGGGTGGGGTTGAGGCTTGAATACCGGGTTGGAGTCGAGCTAATGCTGGTGCTGGTGCTGGCGGTTCTTTAGCTCCGACCGCCCGACTGCTGCTGGGCTGGGTTGGCTGGGGGCGGACGTGAGATTTGGTGGAGGCTCAGTGTTCAGCTCAGTGCTCCTTCCTGATGAATTGAAACGGGGGACGTCACCATGAATGAAGTCGGTGGCATTTGAGGTCTAGGTTGGAAAGGGATAGGAAAGCTATAAATCGAAAATTAAATAAAATAAATCGCTTCGGCGGAATATGTTTCGAAAGATCGAAAGGAGAAACAAGAATGTTGGGGGCCCAGCGTGCAGAATTCCGATCATGAAACACTCTCTGGCTCAAGCAGAAGGGGAGAGGAGAGCTCTGAACAAGCCACGATGAATTGGTTCAAAAAAATGAAAGACAAAAAAGCCCGAATATATGGCCTTTTCCAGAGATAGAAAAGAACAAAATCAATCCCACCCAAACAATTGAAACATGTTCCCGTGTTGTCTTGCCTCTTCGCCAATGGCTTCCATAGGCCCAAGCCCACCGGCTCCTCAAGAACCCGAAGCGAGACGGGAGAGACATCAATGAGGCGGAGCTTCTGTACGAGCGAGTAAGCGCACGAAGAGAGACCTCAAAAGGGTCTAGCCAGGAAGCGAAGCGCGCGCCACGAGGACTTTGCGCTGTTGCCCACCACCCTCTTCTCCCTTGTGTCTTCTTTTCCGACCCTTCATTTGCCGGTTTGGGTGCGTGCGGTAAGCGAAGCCTCGGATCTGGTGTTTCCTTTGGGATTCGTCTGATCCTATTATTAGCTGCCCGAAACTAGGGGTTGCATTGTGTGGCTGGACTCGTTGGGCATGATGTCCTTGAGATCCGGCAGAGTCAGACTGATGATTGAAGATTGGGTGGTGTACTTTCTGGATTGTTCATACTTGATGTTGCTGCATTCCTTCGTTGATGTATCAAATCCCTGCTCTATCAGAATCTATTGATGCATTGATCTTTTCTCCGCCCAAAGTGCCCTGATCGAATCGTCAATAGACCAAACACGCAGAAGCCATCTAAGATCTTCTATCAATGCAACTGATGCCGTGATCATGACATGGAAAAATCCCCCAAAAATACTCCTCCATCCCATCCTTCATCACTGATGCTAAATAATAAAAATACGAAATAAATAAGGAAGAGAAGCAAAAAAGAGAGAGTCCTCATGTTGCCCTCCCCTCAACCCCCTTCCTAAATCTCCTTACACCACCTCGCCAACACACCCCCAAGCTTAGCCCCAACCGAAATCTCCTCCAGCGAAACATCCACAACCCACATCTTCCCCTCCACCCCACCAACCGCCTTGCCCCTCCCCGCGCCCCCAATCCCCGACGGCACAAGCAGCCCCAAATCAATCAGCCTCTCCCACGCGATGACCGCCACGCCGCGTCCCCACACCCGTACGCCTCCGCCGACGGCCAACATGCCAGCGCTGGCAGACTGCACGCGCTGCCGCCCCATGAGCGAGCTGTACTCGTCGTACGCCATGGCGAAGTTGACCGTGTCTGCATGCGCGACGATGTCGAGACGCGCCGCTGCGATGAGGAGCGCGAGGTCGAGGTCTGAGAGCGCTGGGAGGAGGTGGAGCTTGCATGGGGGCGGCGCGAGGGGGACGACGGTCGGTGCGCGGGGGATCTGGAGGGCGAGGTTTGTTGGCGAGAGCGTTGATAAAGGTAGGATGCAGGTGTTGAGGAATCCCATGACCGATTTTGTCGTGTAAAAGTGACCCTTGAGAAGTAGTTGGAATGAATCTTGCTTGTAGAGTCGCTGGTCAAGCAAAAACGAGGGAAATGTAAGTAGAGATTCAACCACGCGATGAAAATCTTCCTATCGCTTTCACTTACGTCGATTTTCTTCCCCCAATACTCCATAAACTCGTCAAAGCCCTCAAGCTCAGCATCCATACCCTCATCGTACGCCTCGTCCTTATCCACCACTAAACCCTGACGGCACACCTCCCAGTAGGTCGCGATGTTACGAGGCGGTGCAATAAAGACACATCGATGGCTGAATCGACTCTTGACACGCTTCTCTAACATCTCGACAATGTCTACCCTCGTCGTACATCCCAGCACGGCGATGGGCGCCTTGCGCGCCTGAGCAATGTCGAACAGGTTATACAAGAGGGTTTGTCGTGGATGGTAGGCGAACAGGTCGAACTCATCGAGGACGAAGATGATCGCTTGCGAAATAACACCATCATCCTCACCCGTAATCTCGGACGGGTGGGAGAGAAGGGCGAGGAGAGAGGCCATTGTATCGGCATAATTGGTCTAGCAAGGACGGGCTACCCGTTAGCAAAGTCCATCATCTGCGAAAAACAAACCGCATCCTGGTTCTGGCAACACTAACTCGATGGACTATATCATCGTCGACTTCCATCTCTTTCCCAAGCTGTCGCCAAATATCCTTGACTGCAAGCTTGTCGTCCGTATGAATGAAACCATTAAGCCGCACAACGTGAAAGTCACCCCCATGCTTCTCGGACATGTTTGTGATGACATTCTCAATAAGCTGTATATCGTTAGCACCTCGTGATTCTTTTCGATGACAAGAAACTATTTGGGAGAGTTTTGGACCTACAGTTGTCTTCCCCAAGCCCCTTCCGCCGATAAGAAGCATCGAGTTGCCCTCCCCAACCGAGATGGTCTGTTCCACCAACTGGCTAACTTTGCTATAAGCCTCATCCAACCCCGTAAGCTTAAGCCGTCTCTGCCCAGTACATCGATCGATAAGAATGCGCTGAAGCGCCGGTAGATGCTCGTTGAGGTTCGGGATATCTGGGGCGTCTGACGGAACAGGCACAACGGCGTAGGTCAATTTCTGCGGCGTCTTCGAAATATCATCTTGAGAGCAATTCTTGCAAATCCAATCGCCCTCGGGGATGACAGGGACATTGTGGCACTTTTGATGGAATCCAAGGTCGCAATTGTCGCAAAAGATGATCTCGTTTGGCGGTTTCGAATCGGGCTTCAAGCAGATTTCGCAGACTTCCTCGTCCTCTTCTTCCTCCTGTTCGCGAGACTCTGGAGGTCGTTCTGATTCTTTCGTTGCAGCCTTCCCGACTGCCTTCTGAGGCATCTCCGTCTTCTTAGTAGGCAGGTCCTCGAAGAATATCTCGACATCCTTTACGCCATTATCAAGTCCAAAGGCAACACTCTTTCGCTGTCTCGGCGTATCATCGCCCGCTTTCCTCGATGGCGTAAGAATACCCTTGAGTGGAGTCCGCCCAACCTTTGTAGGGCTCTCAACCCGAGACTTCGATTGAAGTCCGCGACGAGGAGTTGCCGCAAGGTCTGGCGGATCCAAAGTCTTCTTTTTATTCTTGCTGCCCGGCGGCCGACCGGGTCCTCGCTTCTTCTTCGCTGTAGGTGTGGTCGGAGGTTCGTCTAGCTGCATGAGACCGTATGCATCGCCGTTCGTAGTAGTGTCCGCGGGCTCGTTCTCGTCGTCGACGTCCATGGCCTCGGTAGCCGCGGAGTTCCTTCGACTTCCTCGCTTCTTCGGTGTTCCTATTCCGTTCTGAGGCGCCGCTGAACTGTTCCTCCCCTTCTTAGACGGCGTCGTCACAGTCCCCTCTCCATCCGACCCAGGAAAATCATATACACTCTTCCCCTGCTCCCCTAGAATCGTGGCCCTCGGCGGCCGACTCCTCCTCGCTGGCACAGTCGCCGCCTTCGCAACAGTATCTTCCCCCGTCACCTCCTTCCCTGCTCTTGTAAGGGATATGGCGGCGGACAAGGTCTCCAGAAACGACTTCTTACGGACCCCACCGCGGCCCCCGCTGACGCCATTGACGGCTGGGGTCGCCACAGAATCATCTTCAACTTTTCGCTTCTTCGCAGCCGATCCGTTGGTCGTAGAATTTCCCGTCGATGCTGGCCTGCCGCGCTTTCGTCGGAGGGAACCCCCGTTCTCGTCCATTTGTGCTCAGTTTGGTCCCCTTGATTGCATTCGTCGTGTCGCCATTAGGGAGCGATAAAAAGGATTGATCGAGCGAGTGTTATGGTGCACACGAGTTTGCCGGGACTGGGGGTCGGGAAATATGAACGGACGGGGGCGTTCGTGGTCTTGAAGCTCAAGGAGAGAATCTGCAGGTCCTCTGGAAGATGCGAGCTGTCGTCCAATTGAATGCATCGCCAAAAGTGGTTTTGGCACTGACGCGCTGGACACGCGCTACAGAATTAAGGCACCTGGCACCATGTTGAATACAGTGTCAAGAGTAACATGACAATATTAAGCACTGTATTATTCCAAATTCACCTCGAGACGACGATCGCAAGATCATAGAAGTCGCCTAATATCAACAGTAGAAACAACTAACATAAAATGAAGATAAAAGCTCAAGTAGACAGAAGAGTAAAGTTTCTGTATATATTATTTATATATATATATATATATGAAGACTAGTTATAGGGAATGGATGAGGGGAGGGGAAAAAAAAAAAAAAAAAAGCTCGCTCGCGGTTCGCTCCCAGGGTCGAGATACGAAAATTGCAATTTTCTAACCTTCTGAGCGCTCCAATGACCACTTGGCCACTGGTCGCCGTGTCACCACTGCTTGAGCTGCTCGGTTGGAAATTCCTTCCATGCCGTCATATATAAAGGCATGGCGTGTGCAGATTACACATCAACCTTGAGAGGGAAGGGACGAGAGACGTTGGAGGCAAGCTTGAGTCGAGATCTATTGACTGATCCTTAATCTACCTGTACAGACTCTATAAAAGACTTTTTTCGAGACGAGACTCTTGAGGGTACTTGCAGGTGTACTCCTCGAGAAGGAAAACTCAGAAGAAAAAGAAAGCGGAAAAAAAGGACGAAAACAAGCGACCCATGTCCATCGAATGATCTACTTTATGTCCAAAAAAGAGCACTGGCTAGCCCTCCCCCTGAAAATGCCCCATTTCTCTAAACGCCTTAACCTGGTGATGAAAACAACAAAATAAATCAAACAAAGAAAAGAAAGCAACCCAGCCTCCATCCCTCATGTCATCGAGAGTTCTTCTAGATGCCAAACCATCCCTTGGCCCGTTCGTAAACGTAGAAGCTCACCGCGACCATGGGTATCACCTTGACGTATCCAATCGTCAAACCGACGAAGAAGCCGCGGAAGCCCTTCTCCCGGAATATTATCCCCGCCGTCTCCGCGACTCGCATCCGGTGACCGTCGCCAACCACGGCGCCGACTTGCATGCGCCGCCGGATGATCTCCATGGGATAGGACACTGTCTGCGAGATCATGCCCGCCAGCCCACCGGCGGTAAGCTCAGCCCAGGACCGCAGAGGGACGGCCTTGCCCTTGGGCGCGTTCTTGCGGCGCGGCAGCGTGGTCCACTTGGCGATCGAATGGTGCCTAAACAGGTCTCCGACGGTGTCGTGAGTTAGGAAGGACATGCCGGCGTACGGAACCATGCCAAGCATCGTAGGAGCGAAACCTCTGTAAAAGTTGAGGAAACCGCCGCGAGTAACCGCGGAAACCGCGGAAGAGGCACTCGTAGCGCCAGGGGGCTCGTTGTAGATTTGCTTGCTCATAGAAGCAAAGGACGTCCCGCCGACTCTCTTAGTCTCGAAGGCCATACGGACCCTAATAAGCTCGAGGGGGTATGTGCAGACAACGGAGGTGGCCCCGGCAAGAGATCCACTGATAAACCGACGGAACGGCGTCTCTTGGCCCTTATGCTGGATCACAACAGATCGGATTTGTTCATACACGAGGAATTTGATGGCCGCGTAAGGGAAAATTCTCAACAGGGTCGCGGAATGGCCGCGGAAAAGTCCAGTGGGTCCATCGTGGTGGTATATGTCCCGCAGAGTTGCCGCGACACCGGCCCAGGACCCCGAGTATTTCGCATATGTAGGATTACTGGATTGGAAGAGAATCTTGACTCGATCCAGAGGGGCGACGATCGTCTTGGCCTACACTCGAAATTTTAGATTAGTCTCAGAAGAAATGGCTTGAAAATTCTCCATTGCTGCTTGGGGAGGCAGGAAAAAAAAAGAAGAGGACAGAAAAAGCAAAGAGATATATATAACATACCGCGCAACCCGCCATACCGCCCGCAACTCCCGAGCGCCATAGATATCCAACAGTGCGAGTCTTCTTCCGGAACTCTACCGTATCATCGCCAGGAGGGGGGGTGGAGATGGTCGAAGGCTTCTTGGTCATAGAAAGGGACGTCTCATAGTTCTGCCCCTGTGTGCTCTGTGTCACCGACATCGACGCATTCTCCAAACTTGCGGGAGGCATTCCGCTGCCTCCCTTTCCCCCAACTGTGACGTTGGGAGGATGTAACGGTGGTTGAGATGGGATCGGAGCCTCCGCGCTTGGCCCGTCAGTCGCTTCGAAGAGAAGAACAATCTCGTCCGAAGAAGTCAGAATATGATCGTGTGGGGCTCGATGAAAGGAGGAATCTGGAGATCTGGAGTCTGGAGTCCGGAGTCTGGGGGAGGGGAAGGGTTTTTGGGGGACCCTAGTGTAGTGAAAATTGTCTTTCCGTATCAATAATCGTTCGTCCCCGGCAGACGTTCGGGATTGTGTGAAGGGCGATAAAGAAATGGGAATTTCGGCTTACGAGAGGGACTCAAAATATTAGAGATTTAGACGTCATGGTACAAGGACACTACCAAATTGAACAGATTTTGCGGGGTCATGATTGGCCAACACGTGCTTGTCTGGGGTCTCCGCAAGTACATACTGCAACATGTGTGCCTTCCCCAAGCCGAAGATTGCCGACCCGTCTTTTCTATTCGGCACAACCCCAACTCCAACCAGCAAACGTCTCCGAGGACTGACTGGACTGCACTGGACTGGGCCGACTCCGAAATGGTCGACTCCGTGCACATCTTGACCTTAGTGTAGGCCCAGGGGCTCCAGGGACGCGTGACTTGATCTCCAACATCGAACTGGGCTTAGCTCGCGCAGAACAAAAAGGAGGGGAAACGCATTTCCATTCCTCCGCCCCAACAAATGGAGCGGAGAAGTGCCCCACGTTCGTCCATCCTCTATGAGAACGAGTCCAAGTCTGTCGTGTGCGTCGATCTGCCCAGGTCCATCGAAGAGGCTCAAGCCCCGCACCACCTCCAGACGACCAATCTGCGGAGGCTGATTTCCTCGCCTCCCATCTCGACTCCGTTCCCGAACCCGGAGCCCAGAAATAATGCCACCGCCCACTTTGGGACCGCCTCGCCAGCTGCCCAGCTCTCGCAGCTGATGACTTGCGCCGCTGTGGAATCTGCGCTGCGGGATTTGGAGCTGAACTTTTCGGGGCCCCTTTGCTTACCGCGGGCAGTCACGCGACCCGGCCTCCAAACTTCGCCGACCACATCCGCGTCATATTTTACCCCGGAAAACTCGCATGCGCTTCATGGTTCCATAAAGTCGACGAGGCGGGAACTGGTATCTACTGCTCCGTTATTTGATCTCATCATTATGGACCCACCCTGGCCTAATCGGTCGGCAAAGCGAAAGAGAGGAGGGTATTCTACCTGCTACGGACGTGAAGATACCCGCAGAATACTATCGCTCATTCCCACCTTAACACAGCTAGCACCTGGCGGCGTTGTTGCTATTTGGGTTACTAATAGTCCCACAATGACAGAGCTTCTAACCGCTCACGATGGCCTCTTGAAACAATGGGGCCTGGAGCAGGTGGCAGAGTGGATATGGTTGAAGGTCACATCGGCCGGCGAGCCCATATGTGACGTGCAGTCGAACTGGAGGAAACCCTGGGAGAGACTTCTCATTGCGAGGAGGAAGGGCCAGGCCCACTCTACCCTAGACATTGTCGACAAAAAGATCATCGTCAGCGTTCCGGACGTGCACTCGAGGAAACCAAGCCTGAAGCGCTTATTCGATGAGATTATGCCTCCGGACTATCAGGCCCTGGAAGTATTTGCACGATACCTCACTGCTGGGTGGTGGAGTTGGGGCGATGAGGTGATAATGCATCAATCAGACGAGCATTGGACTAAATACCCAGACGTAGATGTGAGATCGGAAGAAGCAATTGATCAAGCAGACTAATAGATTCAAAAATAAAATGTCTATCCCAGTATACATTCAGAATATTGTACATCTTTCGGGCATCGTGATATAATGCTACAAGGTATTCCCCCAAGCCATGCCGACTTCTTGGTAAATCTCCGCTCTCCGCTTTCCATGAGAAAGCTCTCATCCAAAGTGCCTAGTGATCAAAACTAATCACTTATTCTTTCGTCTTCGCCGCCTCCTCTTGTTTCTCCTCCTCTTTTCCTTGCGTCTCGCTCGTCGCCGATTCCTTCGCCTTCGGCGCCACACTGTCCCACTTCACATCCAAAGCCACGCCATTCTCCCACTTCTTCTTCCCCTCCAACAGCTCCCTCGCCAACGCCCTATACTTCTTCTCCTCCTGCGTCAGCGGCCCGTCGCTAGCCAGCGGGATATTCCCCTTATACCGCTCCTTCCGGAGCCTGTCCTGGTCCGCAAGCATCTTCTCGCGCTGCTTATACAGCGCCGCGTCCCAGGGGGATAGGTCCTTGGGCACCTCGGGCCACACGAAGGGCTTCGTCATCTCGACCGTCATGTACTTCTCCGCGGGGGGGCGCACGTAGCGGCCGGCGTCGTTCTTGATGGGGGCTACTTGGCGGCGCACGAAGGACCGCACGGCCGTCACTTCGACATTGTAGAGGTTCCAGAGGTAGTCGCGGAGGTCGAACTTGGTGAAGCGGAGGGGGACTTGGAAGGTGGCCCAGTCGGGAGGCTGGTTGTCTTTGCGGATGAGCGTTATGACATGGTTGGGGCTGTTTTTCGCGGGTTAGCTATCACGCGTCCTTGGTTGACTCCTGCAGGATCCGTTTTTGACGGTCAATTGGTATGGCGCCGACGTACAGGAAGACTTGTTTTTGTCCGAGCTTGAAAGCCGGAGCTTTGCGGGCCACTGCGGAGGCCATTGCGATCACATTCGTGGGGGACGAGTATTGATACTGAATGTCCAAGCTAAGCAATGGACCAATTTTTGGGACAGGATTTTCCGTCGAATGGTGATGGAGATTTGTGGCTGGTGTGCAGCTTGTGGCTAGTGGGCTGAGTTTGGTGTCCTCGGGGATTGGTTGTGGCGTCGCTAACGACAAGTATAGTTATCTTCGTAAACAACGGCGACTTCATTGACTCGGAAATCTGAAGATCGAATATTCTTGAAGCTTCATTTCAATTACTCAGAACAAAAATCGAGAACACATTTCCTCATCGAGAATTTAGTGAAAATTGATTGTTGCGAACTCGATCAGAACTTGTTAAATAGTCTGACCCAGACTGGCCTTTCAAGTGGGTGAAGAGACCGATCGCCTCAAACTGGCATACTTCCCCGGCCCAGCCATTTGAATCGCCAACCTTAGAAAACAATGACGCAAAGACGGAGCTCGGAGCTGGTCCAGGTCAACAGGACCATACTCTCTGGCAGGTCTAGGTCTAGTCGCAGACCAGTCTTTCCCATCGAAATCGTCTAAAGTTGAGGCCTCAAGGAACAAAGTAACCCCAACCGATTTGGGCCTTTACAATCTTCCTTCTCTCGCACTTCGCCTATCATTGAATCCCTCCTGTCTCGCAAAATGTATGAGATTTTTCGTTCATAACTTAGAATACTAGAAATAGATCCAGATCCAAATGTATTAAAACGCCCCTGGTTGAGAAGATCTCCTCTCCATTATATACATATCACATTCCCAATATTAAATTAATAAGTCGTAACGCTCCCCCCCCTTGTTCATCGTCATCCTCTTCCAACCTTCCCTCGTGCGAGATATGCCCCATACCCTACCCCCAAGAGGGTTAACTTCTGTACAGCCAGAAATCTTGACTGAACTTGCTTCTTGTTGACCTGAAATGACTTATTCAGGAGCTTGCGAACCGAGAAAACTGGAGAGGGCGGTATTGGCAAAGTCTTCTGGGCGATTGGGGTAGTTCCTCCCCTTTGACAAGCACTCCGCTCTCTGTAGTGATCCCTCGTTGTCACGGTGGCAGAGCATCAATGTAATAAGACTTGCCCTACGGAAGGTCTGCGGTGACGGCCCAGAAAGCCACAACTCTTAACTTATAAATAGCCAGCGGGTACTCTCTTTTCTCGTGGAGAGCTATCCGAATCGGGCAATAATTATCCTTAGGCGGTCACTGCGAAAAGTCGTCATGAAGCCAGGGATCGTTGAGAAAGTTCTTTCGCCGTCTGTCGCTCCTTGGGACTCTATCTGAGCATTCGCTTCACAAACTCGATAAACATCCTCTTCTCTTCCCCGGCTATGACATCGATAGTGCCTTCGAAGCTGAAGCCTGGGGGTACGAGACTAGGATCCTTTAATTTGCCTGGAGAAACTGTTAGACTAGACAACGTTTGCTAAAAGAGAAACCAAACCCATACCATCACTCTCATAGAACATTGACGTCCGTTGACCCTGACGTAAAAGGTCGTCTGGAGCCTTCCCCAGAAGACTAGTGATTTGTGCGAGATGGCGCTGGTCATCATATTCGCCTGTAGTTAGATCTACCGGGTCAAAGAGCTTCTTTCCTTGGAGAAGATCCCACAGCTATTCCGAAAGTTATTTTCGTCAGTCGTCATCGCAAAGAAAGGCTTAAAAATTTCCATGTTTCCATACCATCACCCTCAAACTCCAAATATCCGCACTGTAAGCATACCCAGCATCGAGGACCACCTCAGGAGCCCGGTATAGTTTAGCCTCGATACAGCCAGAGTGTGGGACGTCTCCTCGGACAGACAATCCAAGGCCGGTGATCTGGACGATCGCCGTAGGTATCAAAAGCCGGCCGTAGTTATTCCGCGAAAGATAGATCGTTCGCCCATCCAGAACTTTCCGGGGTAAGGGATGGTCATACTCATCACGGACGTCGCGTTCCAGGATTTCTGGGTCCTCAAGTTTCACCATTATGTTGCCTGGTTTAAGATCTATTCTCGGTCAGAAAATGGCGTTTGCAGCGATAGAATCAGGCTCACCAGTATGTATCACTTGGCATTCCGTATGGAGGTAGTCGAGTCCCTGGAGGATCATCTGAAGTATCACCTTCAGAACGTCTGAGGGTATTACCCCGTCTACAAATCGACGGCAATAAAGCCAAAGCGGTTCGCGGAGAGGCTCGAATACCAAGCAGACATGATCTTGGCCACCATTGTCCGCAGCAAAGGAGTCAACCAGCTTCCTCACGAAGTGCCAGCCTTCATGGCGGGAATGTTGCCTTGATATGTGCTGGAGAACAGCATGCTCAGATTTAGCCGCGCCTTTACGGGTGTGGTGGTCTTTGGCATTTATCTTGATGGCTACATATCGCTCCTTTAACCAGCGGCAACTATCCTTCCTGTCAGAAGGGAGGTAAAATACACTTCGGATATAAGAGAACAGACCGATATAAATCCCTAGCAAGCTAAACAGTAGAGGCAGAGCCGTAGCCAAGTTTCGTTGCAAGCTGATACCTATTGTTGAGGATTTGGCCAAGGGAAGCTGGGTAACAACGTTCGGGACTATAGTATGGTGTCTTTTCTTCTTCGACCAGCTCTCGCGGGTTGAGGCGTGAGGTTAACGCCGGCGACGGCGGAAGGCAGCCGGGAACGCCCAGGTCCGCCACTTAGGGGTGAGCATTGGCGGGAAAATAAGACATAAAAAAGAAGAAGAAAAGATCACTAGCTGTTATCCTGCTCTCACCATCAACTACGTAACGAAATAGGTGCTCTGACCTAAAACATTACGAATGAAGCGCAAGAAGGCCACCTGGTCGACAGAGACGAGTTAGTGTTGGGAGATTGTGTGCGGGAGAACGCGGTGCAATCACGGCCCCGAATTCATCGATGTCAATACTGATCCAACTTTCAGCCACCGCCATGCAACCGATCCAAATGCACCTGACTCTCGCAAGTGAGCGGCTTCAGAAAATGTTATGCAACTCCGAGATATTGGTCTGCCATTACGAATTACGAATTAGCTAAAAAAGCATCAATAGCGCTATCCCAGACAGCTGCCACCACATCTTTGAGGATCTCCCACTAATACGCTGCAACAATCTTCAAAAGCAGCTACCTTGACTGCGACTTCGCCATTCGCTCCTCATAGCCTTTCCATAACCTCACTTCAAAGATAGCGTTTGCAGCATCACGGTAACGTCATGATCTGCGGCATCTCCTCGCCCATAGAGTTGTAAGGCCACGCAGAACTTTCCTAACCAGGTCGCTTGTGTCAATGCGAGCCTGGCGACTGTGGCATTGCTTTCTGTTCTGAACAAGGCGGCTATTTTCGATGCGCCTGAGTAAAACTCTTGTACCGTGAAATGGTCCAATAATCCCTCCTCCTCCAGTAGAAACATGACCAGAAGGTTATAGATCAACCTAGCTGAGAGGGGGATGCTGAAATCTCTTGCTGCTTGTTGGAGTTGAGGATCAACAACGGTGGAAGGCGGAGACTTCTGCCCATCCAAATCCTCACCACGTGTAAGGTATTGTAGGCTCCGAATGAATGTTCGGCGCATGTCACTGAGTTGTTGGAAGGGGGTGCCTATTAGACAGGCCTTGCAATCGCACACAAAACGTAGCGCTTGGTCGCGTTCACGTTTAGTCCTGCATTCGAAGCCCGAATTGTAACAGAAAGTAATCTCTTCCCCCGCCGCAATGTCCCTGATAGCGAAGCTTGCAATGGTGTCTTCGTTGGTCTCTGGAAGCTTGGAGTTGGGTAGACATGAGTGGTTGATGCGGGAATGAAGGGTGAAGAGGCCAACAACTGGCGGGTCATTAAGCTGGAGGTTGCCGCCAGATTTCACCGTGAAGCAGTTTTCGGAAAACGCTTCTATCATAGACCGGAAAGGCCTTGCGCCATTATAGCGGAGGCATAGAAGCTGTTGCTTCTTGTTAGGGGTCAACTTGTGAAATGCCGCCCAGACATCCTCTTCCGTGATCTCTTGGTGCCACTTCTGGATGACGAAAAGAGGCTTCTCTCTCAAGATCAAGGCGCCTTTCTCAATTCGCCTCGTGGCGATAGCACCCCATCCCTTGCCGGGTGAAGGTTTCAATTCAAACGGCGCATCGTTGGGCACCTGGAGGCTCTGATAGGCTAGAAGAAGGTAAGTTACACGCCCAACCAAACGCCTGAAGCCACTTACGGTGATTTGAAGACATGGTTATCTATTTTGATAGCCGCCTTGCTGGGGATATTCTCCGCGCCGGAAGGCAGACACTAATTGATATCGGCCCTGTCACTTCGAGGCAGGCATCCCACAAATCTGGTTCCGTGACATGTGGCACGTTGGATACGATGAGGACGAAGCCCTGGGGATGAAGCCCTGGAGGCCGAAAACCATTGATTGCAACCGGGTACTGACATGATCTAGTCACGTGGATTTGGTGAGACCTGAGCCGATGAAGTTGTTGCTCAAAAGGAAGGAATCGTGATACTCTCATCGAGGCAATGCGGCGTGACGGAACCCACGCCCATCGCATTCGGTTACCAGCCAAGACCAAGAGCCCTGGTCGTTTAGTGAATTCTCACTCAGGCGAGAGATAAAGCAGTCACATTTCACATCAAGGACTCGGCCTCAGCCTTTTCACCGTCTCTTCATCACAGGCCCAGACTCTCGAACGACCCGATGCCAACTCAGCCCCATAGAGCAGACACCGACGACAGACTAGTCCATACGACCATAGCTCGCAGACAATTGAGGGTCCCGTCCACTCCCCTGTACACAAGCTGCGAAGCGCCGGATTAGACGCCGGAGCAGTTGCCCTCTGCCGTCGAGTGGCGTTATATCTTCCTGTTTTAGAAATCTGATTCCGCACCCCATTATTTTTATCATTGACGGAAAGAGGCAACAGTATGCGACATGTTCTCTGAAATCTGATATCTAATCAAACACGAACCAGTTTGCGTTTGATGCGTGGGGGTGCAGATCTGCTCATCTCCCCAGTATCCACGGTCTCCGGGATTATCTCTAGGACGAGACGCACGTATAATGATTTAAGGGACGCTGGTGCCGTATCCATGACCTCTCATTCTCGTGGAGGCCGCGTTTGCCTGGTCTTCTCTGCAAACATGGCGCGCTCGAAGATTCTATATCGCTGCTTGGCCCTCCTCCTAGTCATCACCCTCGGTGCCAGTTCTGTTCTCCCACTAAGCTTAATGGTGATTCCTATCCTTTTACTATCTTTCTCGCACCCATCTTCCCGGCATGTTTCTACAACAGCTGTGTAAAACTTACCGGGTTGCTCTTCTCTTGGATACTTGCTAACCTTGCTCGAACAAAGTGACTCTAGCCTACTCTCCCTAAGCCGTCGTCAGGCGGACGAAGAGTTCCCAGATGGGACGCCGCAATGCGAACCATCCTGTCAGGTCAGCAGATGCGGTGGCGGCGTCTGCTCGGCGAATCTGTTCCTCCTCCGGTGTGATTTCGTCCTAGTTCTCTCCCCTCTAGCAGCGCGAGGGTGGGACTGGAACGAGATCAACGCGACCCTGGAGGCTTCGGAGAACCCACTCGTGAAGCGGGTCATTGGCATGCCACCTGGGAACCCTAACTAGGTTCCGCGCCCGAGCAATGCGCAGATCGCGGCCTACTTGCCGTTCACGTTTAATGGGGGCGAGAATGCCTATTTTGGGGCACCCTCCCCGACCGTCTCCGGTATAGAGATTCCCAACTTCGTTATCCGCTCAGTTGTGACACTGCTACGCTAGATTTCAGCTCTCCACCCCCATCCCCAATGGTTACAAGGCTTACATCCCGCCAACTGGCCCTCCCATCGACTGGAATCTCTTCAACGACGACGACAAGACGCAGATTTACATCATGACGCCGGTTCGAGATGGTCATTCAGCCTCCGAAAACAAGATCCAGTATGGAAATCGTGTACAGACGATCATCGATGCGGTGTCGCATGTCATTCCCGGCCGGTCAAAGGGGAGGATATACCCCTACAAGCGGCTGCGGTACCATATTCCAGCGGATTTTGCGCAGGTTAACACAAACCAGCGTGGGATAGCGCTATTCCAGTATGATCCAAATAGCAACGGCCAAGGGCAGAGGGGTTGGAGGCTTTTCTTTGAGAATTCGAGGGTCGATGGGAAGGTGTGAGCCTGTGTGGCATTGAGATATGCATCAAGTCCAACCGTATTCTGAGGCGTTAATCGTGAGAACTATCAAGAGCGTCCGCAACCCGTCTCGGCGGACAGGGATACTCGCCCAACCGATCAGGTTCCCTCCATAGTCGCAGACCCTTCCATTCTTGCTTTCTATGCTCCTTCGCATCAGGCCATATGGAATTCAGAATAGCCTCGTAGAATAGATCAATGTCATTGCTCAGCTTCTTCTCGGCCTCCTTCGTCTCCTCGGACTCGATCTCTGCTGTATAGTATTCGTCGCGGCCAGCCCTCTGGTTGCGAATTCGGACCCAGTGCCGGCCTAGGCACCGTGCAATCGTATAAAATGGCCTATCGACATATGCGCTCCCGAAATCCCCTGCACTAGTGGGGCGGATGCTAATAATTCGAGGAGTACGTTGGAAGGATAAGGAGTTGAAGATATCTGCTGCGACTATATCGTCCACAGCAACATTTATGAATGCGTCGCGGAGGTATTTAGAAGCTATATCTACGTCGCTTTCGGGTAGCTGCTTCTCGACATCAGTCAACTCTGATTCAGCTTCTTCCATCGCATGGAGGTTGGAGCAGTCTAGGAGCAGGCTAAGGCAGTCGAGATGAGGCAGCTGGCTGAGAGCTCTGTAAGTTCGCACCTCCTCCTCCTCATTGCCCTTAGATCGGGGAATAAGAAGTTCAACATCTTCGAGGCTCGGACAATCGTAAGTCAACTGTTCGATACGAGAGCGCGACAGGATATAAGGTTTCAAGTCAAGGTATCTCCCGCGTTCCGGGATAAGTCTAAGCCTCCGCAAGGATGAGCCGTGAGAAAGAACAGCCTCAAAAGCCTCATCGCCAAAGATACCATCAATTTGTATATTGATAGTGGTCTCAGCAAGCGCAAGAATGAAGCGAGAGCCGTGTCGAGATGTTCCTGCTCGAGGAAATCGAAAGAGGACATAGAGAGAGCTAGGGTTTGAAGGGACACTAGGCCCTGGCTCTTAGCAACTTCAGTGAGAATCTGCAGTGCAGCGAGACTTGTAGACGCGAAGAGAAGATGCAAAGACTGAAGTAGGTTAAAGTCTGTGTGGTTGCTCCAAGTCGTGACGATCTGGGGGGTCAGGCATTCGCCGTCTGCAAGTACCAAGCTCTCAAGTGCACCAAGTCCGTCATCGGGAAAACCGTGCGAATCGTTGAGGAAAAATCCTGCCCATGGGGGTCTCGGAGCTGATAGAGCCCTGTAGTGCTCGATGGTCGCACCTGGGCCCTTCGCCCATATAGAAACAGCCTCTAGGGCGCAAAGTCTCCCAGCTACCATTCGCAGAATTGCTTCTTCATTAAAACTGATGCGGCCGCGCGAATCAAAGCCAGATGCAGTGCCACGCGCTCGAATGCTTGACAGGCATGGCGATGAGGCGAGGATGTATTCGTCATGGTCGATGTCGTGGAGGCTGGACGCAGGCTGATAAAGACTGCGCAAACAGAAACTATGGACGTGTAGGCGGGGTCTCAATGCATGGGTGTGCAGCACTTCAAGTATACATACTGGCACCTGATCTTCGCATGCGTAGACGACGTCGTCGAGCTGGATCAGTTCCCCGATGAAGCTGGCTAAAAGGGACCATGCAGCCTGATCTCGCACCCGGTCTTGCCCGGCCGAGCCAGGCCCCGTAGGATCAAAGTCAACTGGTTTCAGGGCCGGCCCCCAAAAGTCGCCGTCGTCGTCGGGCGGCCAGTAGTCATGCGCAGGACCGTTCGCTCCCTGCAAGCTCGCCCGTTCACTATGGCCGCCACCAGATTGCCTTTCGCCAGATGCGACGCGTGACATCGAGCTGCGGATCTCGAGTCGTCTCACGTAGGGTAAATTGTCACGAGCTGCCAACACATCCGTCAGAGTCGCAATATCGCTGCGTAGCTTCTGCGCGCCTTTAACTGCGAGATGCACTGTTTGGAGGCGGAATCTTGTGGTTAAGACGGCGAACCGAGTACTCGTTAGGGAGAGGGCGAGCAGGCCGCGTCGTCCGGCCTTGTCTCGTGTTAGGTGCCCGCAAAGCTCATCAAGTACGTGCAGTGGGAGATCCTGTAGCCGATTTGGCGCCATCGGGGTGGGCGTCATAGTGCGGACCGCCATCTAAGGCGTGAAAACCACCGGATTGGGTTTCGATGGAAACAATCAAGACACAATTGATTCTGATTGGGATGGAATTGAGAGGAAACAAAACAAATTTAATAGAAATGAGATGGGATAGTACATCCTCCCCGCACATCACACAGGTGAAAAAGAAACAGGTGTGGCCAATGGTCTGTAACAGTTCCTGCAAGAAGCCGCTGCAATGCTTCTACAGGAGTGGACGAGTGTCGGATCTGTTGATCAATGGAAACAATGGTAGAACACGTAAAGAAGAGACCTCTAAATAAGGATAGGTGAAGAATCATGTGTCTAATATGGGACACTTGAGCATATAAAATAAGTAGTATAGCTGTCCGAAGTCACCATGCAAGATGATCCGTAAGAACAGGTAAAAGATGTCAATTAATAAAAAGGACTATAATAATATATGATGACTTGTCGAACTTGTCCTTCCGGGCTGAAGAGGACCCAGATCCTATGGAACTGGTGCATTCAGCGGATAAGCGGCGCGTGCCGTGGGCTCCCAATTCTATGTACGAACACTGAGAGAAGACTGCTGTGCACTCGGCCTTGCTTCTCGGCCTTGAACATCGGACCTATTCTCCGAATGGAAGAATGATGGCGGATGGAACAATGTGAGAGTAAGATCTTAACCGATAACGCTTGTAAGACGCAATCATAAACCACTTGATACATTCGAATCGAGCAAGTACATGCACCTGCAGAGCCAGATTACAGTATACACACATAGCGTCGATGTCCGGGCCAGGCTTCTCAGTCTCACTTCCGTCAAACTCGAGTGCCTCCCATATCATGTCCTTGATTCCTCATACCTTCAATTCCCCAACCACTTCCTTATATCCCTCCAGGATCTGTGAAGCTCGGGCTTCGCTCCGAGGCTTGAACGACATCTGGAACGGATCCGGCTCCAACAGGGCATGGCTATTGGTCGCCAGGGTGTCAATTGGGACCTCTTTACCCGTCCTGGGGCAAGTCTTGGGCGCCATGTTGAACCCCCAGCAGAGAGCCGCGCCGCAGACGAATAACTCGTCGTCGATAAGGGTGTTGCCTAGGCATTTTCGGCGGCCCCAGCCAAAAATGTGCAAGCCCATGCCCTCCCGGAAATTCGGGTACCGCGTTAGAGGTTCCTGATACGTGGGCCAGCCGGGCTCGAGCCATCTCTCTGGGCGGTAGCGCTCCGGGTCGGGATATTTGGAGGGCAACCGACTCAGGGACCTAATATTGACATCAGCATAATCAATGGTCCGCAGCGCAGCTCCACCGACATGCCATCTCTCAAGGGGGGCTCACCATTCGCACGCGATGATATTAGTGCCCTTCTTGATCTTCACACCTTGGTATTCATCATCCCTTTCGGCTTGGTGAGCAACGCCTGGAAGGTTCCGATTAGCAAAATATTCCACAGTGGTGATGGGCCAAGTGACACACGACACACCTAAGGGCACATTGGGCCTCCACCTCACTATTTCCTTCAAACAAGCCCTTACTGTAGGCAAGTCAGGGAAGTCCTCAATAGTGGGCATCCGACCACCACACACACGGTCAATCTCCTCCTGCGCCTTCCTTTGCCACTCTGGATGCAGCGCCATGGCCATGAGGAAGAACTTTAGCGGCCCGGAATTCGTAATAACACCGACCAAGTTCAAGAATCCAATCATGCAGCTCGCAAACACGGCCTGATCCTCGTCCTGCTCCACGTCCCAGTTGCCCTCCTTACGCACCTCCTCAAAGTACCGATAAGCCCAGGTATCAGCCGGCAGGTCGCCCCGCAGAAAACGTTCCCTGGCGATGTGGAAGCTGCTCAGCCACCAGGCGCGCTGCGTGGCCTCACGTTGGACTTCAAACTTCTTCCACGGGTTGAGCGGGAACGGGATGTGCCAGAGGGGCGTTATTGTGTTGGTTATGGGGCCGGAAACAGACATGGCATTCATCGTCTGCTGGGCGCTCTCTCCGTTCAACTTGCCTTCAAATGCCTGGTCCCAGGTTAGACGACACATGATGCGCCCGCAGTACTCGCGAGTGTTGGAGTAAAACCGCTCGGGGTCGACCAGCAGAGTGACGAGATACCGCTTCGTCTCCCGCTCAATGTGCTCGTAGAAATGGTGCCTGTAAGCCTCGGTCATGGCTGCGTGGACCCATTTGCGTTGTCGAGCCCAGGTGTCTGGGAAGTGAGCGAAAGTCAGACATGGGATTCTAATATCGGTGGGGAAGTCTCGAGCGGGAGCAGAATTGAAACTCACCATTACGGTCCATCAATGCAGAGTATGCTGGACCCTCTTTATGTCCAATGAGGGACCTGATCTGAGGACGGCCAGAGTAGATATTGCCCCTCTTGACAAGAAGCTCATGGGCAATCTGCTCATCAGACACGATAATGAATGTCTGGTTCAAGGCTCTGGTCTGATAGATAGGCCCATGGATGTCTGCCCACTCCTTGAACTTCAGCCATATTGAGAATCTGGGCACATCATGGACGCGGCCGACAATGGGGAATTGCTTAGGCCCAGGGAACTTGGGGGTAGGGGCGAGGCGCTTCCTCCTCCATGACAGTAGCTGCTGCAACACGGAGAAGAAGAGAATTGGGGCGGCGAAATAGAGCAAAGCCAACTCCATCTTGTTTGATGCTAAGACGGAAAGCAAAGAGCAGAAATTGGGGGCCTCTTGAAAGCCAAGGATGTCTCAGCCCGCTCGCCGAAGCAGTAACTGGCGCTCGGGGGCGGCAAGCAATTTCTATATGTGCTCACGTTCGAGGTTTCCCCCCTAAGCGGACTTTGCGATTCCCACAAGCCTCGTTCAAGGAGTGGCCACAGCAGCAGAAGCAGACACCAGGGATCGGCCCAAGTTTCGCAAATCCCCTTCCTGTCTTACTCACCACTTCCCTGTGCAAAGGGACAAAGCTCCGGGGATAGTCCGTCAGCTGCGGCTTACATGTGAGACTATCAACTGGGTTCGTGCCTTGATTAACTGGTGGAGGTTTGTGATATCCGCACTCGAGGCGGACTCCCGAGGTCAAGCTGCAACACTACTGTAAAGCCGGATGGCGGAGAACGTGGGACGAAGAAAATGGAGCTTTGAGACGGAGGAAACCCTGAACACACGTGCGGTCCACAGGGCCAACAACTTTCGTCCAGATATGCTTCCTTTCTCCGCATACTGATGGTTACGAGTAGTGGATTGCATGTGAATGACATATATTGCAGCCCAGTACTCGTCCGTTAACCCGGGCGGCGTCCATTTGCGCGAAGTAGGCGCCCTGTCGCGTACTTCCAATCGGCTTCGATAACCCCCATTATGAGACTCCGGCACCCAGAAAGGTCACCAAGTACCTTGAAGTATGGAGGTAAAACCCAGTGGTTATGGCCCAACGTTTTTTTGGTTGAGCATGATCAGAGATATAGAGCGTTTCCGCAGTGTACGTGTAATAGGACAGAAGCGGAAGCATCTCCATAAATAAACATCCGCGCCTAAGACAAGCTATCGGGCCTTTCTGCCCTTCCGAGAGGGAGTTTAATCTTCATCTTCAATGAGGGCCCCGAAGCGGGAGACGGTGGTCCGCCGCCCGTCCGGTGAGCCCCACTTTCGGCAGCGGTGTCCGGCCGGAGTCCCCGAGGTCATGTCATGTTGACTTGTAAGTCGGTATATTAATACCAAGCGAAGCTCCGACACAAAAATAATGATAGGTAGGCGATCCGAACTCAGGAATTGATTTTTGTTTCTTTTATTTTTCCTTTTTCCTTGCAGCTCTCCAATGGAAGGCGGTGACACATGAAAATGAGACCTTGGTGGAAAACAAGGACAGTCAGTGGTTTACGGGACTCCGGCATGGATGGAAAGTTAATTCTGGATAGCATATCGAAGCCTATGGCTTACTGCCTCATATCAGCTAATATAATGCGTCGACCCCGGACTAGGGACTTGTACGGAATCTGTGAAAGGAGTTATCCAGCACTTCAGCGGAAAATGACAACTATGAACTATACATCTATGACGTCCCTGGTGTCGCAGCTCCGCGAGCTGGGAAGGGCCATTCAAGCCGGCATTGAGGACTACATCGCTGAGCTTGAGAAAGCTACGTCCGAGTCAAGTTCCGCCCCAAAGGGACGGCAGAGGCCAACCCCGCCACATGCTGTGTTCGAGGCTCAGAAGTTCTTGATCAATGCTACGGGGCGGCTAAACTCTGTTTTGCTATCGCCAAAAGAACAGTTGGTTTTGCTTTCAGCCCAGCATCTCGAGGCCAGAGCGTTACACATCATTGCTGCCGCTGATGTAGCCGGTATCATCGAGAGACAGGGCGCAGGAAGGGGGATGAGCATTCGAGATCTAGCGCAAAAGACAGGATTGGAAGAGGGAAAGTTGGGTAAGAGCATGAAAGTCGTTTTTTCTCCCAGAGTCCACAGCTGTTGACCATAAATTCTCGAACAGGACGATTGCTACGACTTTTGTGCGATTTAGGCATTTTCAAGGAGGTCCGAGAAGATGTCTTTGCCAATAATGATACGTCAGCCCCGTTGGCCAGGGATGAGAATTTCAAGGCCTGGGTGATGACTTTGTAGGTCGAGCGACGTGCGGAGCAAGCTCGTCTTCCTCTTGGTCCCGATCTCCAATGGTTACGTGGGAGCTAATTGATACCTTCACGCCTAGTGGGCTCGCGATGTTCTCTGGCGCAAACGAGTTACCAACCCATCTCTTAAACCCCGACGGACGGGGCCACTCGTACGACTCCAGCACGACAGCGCTGGGTCAGTGCCATCGCTTCAAAGGAGGAGTATTCCAGTGGATTGGACAAAAGATCCGAGTAGAGGATTTGAAGCAAGGCAGGAACGGCGTTGGCGTCGCCCATGACTGGTGGCCATCGACCCATCCGCTAAACGGCTCATTGAACCGCACTAGCAACGAAAAAGAAGCTAGAATTATGAAAGATGCTAATCACGACACGGCTTCGTTGGAGAGTTTCCGCAGTGGATACCCAGGTGTGTATGGAACGCTTCTTCATGACGCGGCCAAAGGTAAGGCCGATGATGAGCTCGTGGAAAGACCTGAAATGAGGGTATTCAAAATGGCCATGGTTGGCGCCGGAGAGGCAGGCCTGATGGCCGAATACGATGGTGCGTTCCTTGTATTTGTTCCATCATATTTTTTTTTTCTCCCTCACTTACACTTTGCAGACTACCCTTGGTCGTCGCTTGGCGAAGCAACTGTGGTCGATGTGGGATCTGGAGTTGGAGGATTTTCCCTTCGCCTATCAAAACTCGTTCCCCAGCTCGACATTGTGTTGCAAGATCTCGCACCGCTTCTCAAAGAGGCCGAGACCGTCGTCTGGCCCAAGCAGCACCCCGACGCCATCTCGCGGAGGAAGGTTCGGTTCGTGCCGCATGACTTCTTCAAGCCAAACCCAGTTAAGGGAGCCGACATCTACTACGTGAGGAATGTCCTCCTTGACTGGGTCGATGCTGATGTTGTGTGTATTCTGGCAAATTTGAAGGCGAGCATGGGAACTAACAGCAGGGTGTTGATCTCGTAAGTAGTTGTGCTCACCAGCCCACCGCCATCTAGTGGACATTCTCTGAAGAGCCAGGCTAATTTCGTTTATCTTGCTCAATAATTAGAGAGATTATGATGCCGTCTGCAACGGCGTGTGTAGAGGAAGCGGACGTTAAAGGCCATTACCACCGATATAAACATATTTACGATATGGCAATGATGGTAGGCACTAATGGGCGTTCTCGCAGTCCAGCGCAGTTCGGAGAGTTGGCGAAGAGGGCGGGACTAAGTGTCAGAAAAGTTTGGAAATGTCGTGGCCATGGAGGCTTAGTTGAGCTTGTATTGCCCGGCTGTTGAGCCAGGGCGTTCAGGGGAGAAGTGTTGTCTGAGTGATCAGAGACAAGTTCAAATGTTACTCGCCTACTTGCTGCTTTGGGCAAATCTAAATTGCTTCTCAACACGTCTTGTTCGACCTTGGTTCTGCCCCAAGTTCCATACCCAAGCATCAGTTGACTTGATATGATACGCCTCCTACTCTTAGCTTGGAACCTACCAAAACACCAATTGATAACAATCAATATATATCCAAGTCCAAACATGACATCAATGCAAAGGTACTCAGTGCTCACACACCAAATATTAAGAGTGCGACTCTCCTCACCCTCATCCCGTAATCCTCTTCCAAGGCCGGTGGTGTGGTCCCTGGTGGTGTTCTTGGCCATTCCTTCGACTCAGCCAGGAGGCTGGGGAACGACGTCGACAGCAACCCAAGGGTTGGTAGCCACCAGCAAACCTCTGGTGCTGTAAACTTACGTCCTTACGTCCTTTTTATTCCATTCGCACAATTTTCCTCTTTTCTGGCTTGCCTCTTTGCTTTGTAGCTTCCTGTCCTGCATGATATCCCAAGGGGCGATGGGTATGTTCAAGTGGGTTCAGAAAGATTTCTCCAAGATTGAAGGTCAACTCTGGTGTCAACATGTTGGGCCCGCCTTATTCGGTGGGAAAGGAATGGAAATAATATAATTGCATTGCTCTGTGAGCATTCATAATATTGAAAGACAAAATCACTTTGTTGCGAGCTTGTCTTCTAGTTTACATTTCACGACCATTTCAGCGTGTAGAAGTCGTGATACAAAATCAAATCCAGATCAACCCAGTCATCATGATCACCTGTACTCCTTGTAACGCCTTAAACATCAACGCCATCAACGACAAGTCCCTTCTGCCAGGTCCAGTTGAGTCTTCGCGCAACTGCATTGGCAGACTCGTCATCGACTAGAGCTCCGACAACATAGAGAGCGGCATCAGTACCGGCGGAAACACCACTGGCAGTGATGACACGCAGGCCGCCAAGGCGCATCGCAGCGCGGCGAGCAATGTTCTCTCGCGTGCTGGAGCCCCTCAACGAAACACTTCCCTTTCTATACGAGAAAGTTCGTTAGTTTGAATTCAAGGCGAACGAAGTGGGAAGCAAGGAAGGCATCGGAACTCGGAAAACTTACCGGGCATTGGAAGGGCGGCGGGCATCCGACTTTCGGCGGATGTATGGGTTCTCGTCCTCGTTTCCGAGGTCGAATCGCAGATTGTTAACGACGTACCGGACGTTCTCCTGGACGTCAGTACGTTCGTCAAGATCGCGAGTGGCAGCACGGCTGCAAAGAATTTCGAACTTGGTCAAGTAGTCGGGGTGGGTGGTAGCCGAAAGGCCGGCGAGGATTCCCTTCTGGGCAAGGAAATGCGAGCCAGTGCAGACAGACAACAATGTCCTCTCTCGGACCGGATCTGCCTTCTGCAGCTCAGCAAAGGCTGAGATGATGCCGAGAGGTTCGGCATCCTTCTCAATGATCTCATCAGTGTTTCCACCGACGACTACAAGGACATCGTAGTTCTTGAGATCTTCGTATGCTTGCTTGTATGGGATCTGGCTGACGATGGACACGTCTTGGTCAGAGAGGACAGTCTTCTCATCGGCGGCGATGGTGCAATCGAAGGCCTTCGACTCTGCATTTAGGACAATTGGTTAGCTTGGCGGCAAGACACGGTGGAGAAGGGGGAAAAACGAGGCGGGGAGGGCATACCTGGGTCGTTGACATCGTGGAGGGCGCTATGGAATACCTCCCATGGGCCGGCCCAGTCCAACAAGTCGAACTTGGGGTGGAGGGCAAAGAGAACCTCGAGCGGCTCATTTTCATCCACGACCGCCGAGGTCTTATGCGCAGCCATCTTGCCGACTATAAAATATGTCGAGGGAATGTAGTGAATTGGGAAGTGGGAGACGTCAGGCAGTTCACGAAGAGTGCCAGAGAAGCAGTGCTGCTGTTGGGCAGTGATGATATGTTTGGGTGATAATTGTGAGTGGTTGTGATGATGGTGATGGAGAGTGCTATGAAGATGAAGAGGGGAAGGAGAGAAGGAGAGAAGAGGAGGAAGATGACAGCTCTCAATTGAGGAGGGGTAGGAGCAACGTTTATACTCGAATTGAGTTGGGTGAGGACAGGTAGGGTAGGTGCGGACGAGCTTGCTTGTGTCAAGTGTCAAGAAGGGAGGGCTGATCGACTCGAATTCCTCATAGCTCCCAAGCCAAGTGGCATTGAACATTGAACGGACCGGACGACACCGTTTTGGTGGGGTGCATCGTCTTTGTTCTCAGCTACCCATGCTTCAGTGGTCCCCTACGCCTGCCGACAGGTATTGCATACCGCGTGTAGCAGGACGAGTATGACGGCAATGAGTGGGCCTGGAACAAGGGGAGAGTCACACGACGCAAACTACTTCGTACTTCGTACACTACTTCGAAGTGAAGTCATCTGAGTTGTGGTTGCTCCAGGGGACTTGACGAGGTACGCCATAGCTTTAGGGGTGAGTCAATTGTAGCTACATTGTCGAGTGGATTCTCTTCTCATTAATCGAACGATCTTTGGGGCATGCCACTGAAGGGACTCAGCTCATCGGTCGGGTCAGGAGTGACCTGGGACAAACTAACTAATCCACTCGAAAATCTCAACCCAATTCATTGCCTCTTCGAAGGGTCTTTTCCCGACGATGCAATCTTCACTCTCTTCAGCCTGAGCTTCCTTCCGACACTCAGAATGAGATCGGTCAACTTTGACTTTGGCGGGGTTCTGCCAAACAATCTGGTAACCCCAAGTACCTCGCACTTACTTCATGTTCTAAGATGCGGGGTTGAGCACTAATTCTGAATTGAGCTTAGCCAGCGCCTTCCATAAGCTTTGAAAGCAACCCAGACCCTGTATCTGGATCACTCAGCTGCAGGATGCACCCATCAATTGTCTCAGCGGATCCCGGAATGGCAATGCTGGGTAGGGACGGGTGGCACAGGTCGACGGATATCCAGGGTTTGGGTTTTGGCCAATGACAATCTGCAATGTATTGATACAAGAATTCTGCGCTATTGTTCCACTTTAGAAAAAGTATTGAGTACATAACCGCACAAAGGCGCTCAAGTGGATGCAGAGTCTCCATCTTGATGTCCCTTTTCATCATCCCGTTCTCCCGGCGTCGGAATCAGAATTTCCTAGCTCCGTCACCCCATATTTCGTGAAGCTCTCCCGCCGTTTTCAGTATCTTGGAATTAGATATCATCGCCGCCTCATTATACCTCCACTCGATTTGCAATGTTTTCTTGAGGAATCATGGTTAGCCCAGGGTACGTATGAATAATTCCCAGCCATGTTCCATCACGAGCTATTCCCCCCACCTCCCCCCCTTCCTGAGGGGAGTCAGGCAACACACGGAGCTCGCTAGCTCGTGGCCCCTATCTCCTGTCTACAAGTCTACAATGCGCCTTGCTAACGTGCAACCTGCTTGGTAGGACATTAAAGTCGCTTTCCAGGGCAATCAACTCTCATATCGCCAATCTATCCGTCCCGTTACCCGAGGATCTTACCGAAGCGATCGACAGTTACCTTCACAAGCACGAAAAGCATGATGACTCGAGCTCCGAGAGACTCCAGGAGGAGCTTTTATCGGTCTATCAGAGATACGTGAAGGACCGCACAGATCTCCTTGCTGGCTTCATCGCGATCTTGTCCCGGCTCGTGCCTATGCTCCAAACGCCTGCGCGAATTGGACAATGGTGGGATCTGCTAAATGATAAGGTGGAGGAGAATTTCTCGACCGAGAAAGGGTTAATGACAGAATGCACTTCGGCAGTGCATGATCTTCTGGCGTTGGATGATATAGGCTCTGGTGTTGAGGGCAGCCACGATGTCCTCAACCCATTCGCTGAGCGCCTACTTCGCACGTGGATAGAGAATTACCAGGCCAGCCCTGCCAAAAAGAATGCCGAGCCTATCGAGAGGTCTGCGCGGGAGTCGCTGAGATATTATGGAAGGGGGAAGCCCAAGGTAAGATAAAAAGAGTTCGAACCGGTGGTGTTTTCTTTGGAGAATTTCTCACATACTCACATACTTTCCCTTAGGACTTCCTTGCCATCCTAGACAAGTTCTTCGTAAGAGCAGAGTACCGGATCAAGATAGCTACCCTGCTTTGCGACTTCATCGGGCAGCAACCCCCTCACCTATACCAAGTTTTGCAGACACCGTTATTCAACAATATATTGAAATGCCTTGAGCTCGATACGTCAACGACTGTTGTATCGACAACTCTAACGGCGTTAACGATGCTGTTACCTCAAATGCCGAGCTCCCTCGTTCCGTATCTACCGACTCTCTTCAATATCTATGCTCGATTGCTGTTCTGGCACAGAGAAAGGTCAAGCAGCCCTCACTACCCCGGTGAGCAGAGCAGCCGGAAGCCTCTAATCGACCCTTCCGGATGGGACATTTGCCAATATACACCAGATCTGGATGGCAATGAGATCCCTCTCCTACGGGCTTATTTCACTATTCTTTACGGACTCTATCCTATCAATTTTATGGACTATATTCGAAAGCCACACCGCTACTTAAGACATGCCAATGCCCCTAACGCCGACGCAATCGAGGTGCAGCCCAGTGAAATCCGGCATCATTCGGAGATATTTCGCCGGGGCCATCTGCTGCACCCAAACTTCTACCATCTCACCATCGAATCCGAAAAGACAGACCACGGACGTTGGCATTCCAGTGAACCAGCGGAAGTCGTTGCCGAGTGCGCGGCGTTGTGTGTCATGGCCGATAACCCTACACACGAAGCAGCTCTGGGACAGCCGTCGGCTGCCAGGACCTCGAGTTTGTTTTCCAGAGAGGACGGAGTGCTCCGGGACGCACCCAATCGCGGGCTCTTAGGGGATCAGAATCTCGGCGAGACCGTTGAATCATCTGCTAACAGCCATAAGGCGCTAACAGCCCAACGGCACAGCTCTCTATCAAGCCAGCAATCGCAAAAGGACTCGGTTGATGCGCGACACCGAAGCCTCAGTGGAGCTGATAGCCCGACGCTACCTCCTCATCTTGCCATTCCAAACTCGCGCCCCCAAGCCCAAAAGCCCGCCATCGGCCAGACCCTTACAAATGATAGCGTACCGTCGCTATCGCTCAGTCACCAAGACTCGAACTCCGAGATTGCTCCTGTAGCCCCTCTCCCCCTCGGTGGCCCAAAACAAGGGGGCCAAGGGGGCTTTCTGGTTTTAGCTGGGGATCCCAATGCGCAGATATCGCAGCTACATCGACAGGTCCTCTCGCTGCAAAACGACTTAGCCTTTGAGCGATACCTGAAACAGCAACATGTGGCCCACATGGCGGAGCTGAGGCGACGCCAGATGCAGGAAGCGGCTTCCGAGGCGGAGTTGCAGAATCTCCTCATTGCCAATCGAAATTTAAAGAGAGGCTTCGAGGAGGCGAGAAAGGCGGAGATGCAAGTGAAGAAGGAATCCGAGAAGAGTCGAAGCCTCGCCAAGAAGTGGGAGGCCGACCTATCAGCGAAACTCAAAACCCTGCGCGAGGAGTCCAAGAAGACGAAGGCGAGGATTGGGGAGTTGGAACGGGATCTCGAGGCTGCGAGGAAAGAGTGCGATAAGCTCAAGACCCTGGTTTGCGAGTTCGAAGTTCGCGAACTTAACTGGAAGCAGAGCTCTCAGTCTCACGAACTCGACAAGACCGAAATCGATAGGTTAAAGGCCGAGGTGGCAAGACTGACTGTTGTCGAGCGAGATTTCCAGGGTAAGGAGGCTGAGATGGAGCGAGCGGTTGAGGCGGCGTCCAACGCGGAGAGCCAGGTTGAGATGCTCGATCAGAAGCTCGCGGCGCAGGAACATGCCCTTGAACAAGTCAAGAAACTCTACGAGTCGCAAATCGTCGTGCTCAAATCCAAGTTGATCGAGACGCAGGAAAACATGAACAATGGGAAGAGAGCGTCGCCGGCAGCGAATGCCGCTGTGGAGAGTGCACTGGCGGCTAGTCGGGCTAAGCAGGCTGAGCTGCAGAAGCAGTACAGCCTCCTTATGCGTAAGTACACGATCCTCCAGTCGTCCCTCCTCGACATGAGATGCGACCCGGCCATGAACCCCGTCAAGGAGACGGGGATGTGGTCGGATGGCGACGGCGAGGGATCGCCGCCCATGTCTTCGAGTCCGACGCAGACCCGATCGCGGACACAGCGCCAGTTCTCTGACCCCGATGCTTTTCCCGGTGGGGGCGCGTCATTTAACGCGACACCTCCTCTCGATCCGCGGGGCGCGGGTCAGTCCGCAGTGGGAAGTCCTCCGGGGGTGAGCACGCTGGCAGAGGGTGGCGTGGCGCTGCCGGTAATGTCCCAGAGTCCCGAACTGCGGTTCCATGGTAGGGGTAAGTTTTTGCCATCTCTAACCGACCATCCATTGAGAGACCCCGGTGTTAGGGTTAGGGTTAACGACGTGATATGTAGGTGGTGTCCAGAACCGGATCCGCAAGGAGGGAAAGGACAAGAAGCCGCAGGAGAGCGACAAGAAGGATAGGAAGGCGAGCGGGCTTAGAAACATTAAAAATCTTATCTAAGTACGAGGTGGGAACAAGTATCATGGCAAAAACGGAACGCATTTATGAATTAGGATGAACAGGACTATGGATGATTTTCATTTCTCTAGATTGGGGGTGGGATGACTTGGTGCCGAGGTGTATTAGCAGTCACGTAAAAGCGACAGAATTACGAATAGGCTGCAAAGCCAAAATGTCTATAATGTATCACGGCGTCCATCTAAGTGCTAAGAGCAATGACATGGCGTTCACAGTCCCGGTCCGCATGGAAGGTGACGACTATACAGCTGACGTGGGATAGAAGGGGTTGTCAAGAATGGTGAGTGTCATCGATATATGTATACGTTTGAACAATCTCTCACATTTCTCGCTGACCAAGCAAGGAGATGAAGTTTAAACTTATGATTCTATAAAAATAAAAATAAAAACCCCCGATGCTTTCCCAATGTTCCCCTGTGTTCCTCATTCTGGTGCCTGAAAGTGTATATACAATCGTGATCTATTTTAAAAAAGTCGAGGTTTAATGATCATGCGCGTGGAGGTTGGAAAATGAATGAGTCATGTGCTAAAAGTGTTTGAAAAAAAGGTTGTAATACATTCGTGCGTCGACGTTTCGGTTTTCATTGCAGGTCGTTGCAGTCTGCGGTCCCGTTTAGAATACGGCAGCGGCAACGATGAGGGCGACGACGGAGGCGAGCACAGAGTTGAGTTTGTTGGAGCTGCCGGCGCTGGGGGCGGCCTGTTGGTCGTTGGAGCCGGAGCTAGATCCTGTGCCAGAGCCCGATCCCGATCCCGAATCAGATCCGGAACCAGATCCAGATCCAGAGCTAGAACCAGATCCGGAGCCGGAACCGGAGCTAGAGCCAGAGCCCGAACCAGATCCAGAACCAGTTCCTGAGCCGGAGCCAGTATTGGAGGCAGGATTGGAGCCAGAGCCAGAACCGGAACCAGAGCCCGATCCGGAGTCGGAGCCGCCATTGCTCCCGCTATTTCCTGAGTCTGTGGGGACTGGGGTATTAGTTCCATTACCCGTGCTTCCGCTGCCACTTCCACCCGTGGGGGTTGGAGTAGTGTTTCCACTACCCGAAGAGGGAGAGGTACCGTTGCTACCGCCGTTGTTGCTGCCGTTGTTGCCACCGTTGTTATTGCCGCTATTGTTACCGCTGTCATTACCGCCGCTGTTGCCTCCATCATTGTTACCGCCGTTGTTGTTACCACCGTTGTTGTTTCCGCCGTTGTTGCCGCCACTACTATTACATGTGTTAGTTGTTACCATACTAGCCGAAGGTGCGATATGAATATAACCAGGGATGGAACTTACGATGAGCCATCGCAAGAGAGGTCATATAGTGGCTTGGAGTTCAAGTCCTTGATAATACCGAAGCTAGGGTTAGGGGTAGTCGGGGCAGCATCGAGGAGGGTGTACCACCACACATTCGTGTTACCGAACAGGGGGCAGCCAACATCCTTCCAGTATTTCCTAGCATTCTCAATCGAGGGAACAGCATCGCCAAAGTTCTTTCCGCTCACAGGCCAACCGGTCTCCGTAATCCAAACCTCCTTGCCGCCTGCAGCAGCCCTCGTAGCACCAAGAGCATCGTTGAAGAGAGCAGCGCCGTTCGAGATGGCGTTGGCATGCGTATCCTCGAAATAAGGATACCCATCAAAACCAAGCCAATCGCAAGCGTCAATAACAGCCTTGTTAGACCCGTTCACAAAAGCGGTCCAGGTATCGACATGGCCGATCTTGACGCCGGAAAGGGCCGTGCCCTTGATGAGGTCGCGGACGGACTTGATGTAACCGACAAGGGTGTCCGGGTTCGCGCCGGCGAATTCCTTGTTGGCGATGCCGGTTGGGGAGATGCGGTAAAGGTCCTCGCTGCCGACGGAGATGCCGGCGACGACGCCGGATAGGCTGTCGCCATATTTCTGGATGGCTTTTTGTAGGGCGGCGAGCTCGTTGTTGAAGATGGCTTCGCCGGCGGAGGCCCAGAGGCCGAGGAGGAGGCTGGTCTTGGTGCTGATTGCGGCGGGGATGGCTTCGATGGGGTCGTTGGCAGTGTTTCCTTGCTATTCTACGTGTTAGTCATTTTTTCATCATTTTTAATTTTCTCGCTTCATTTTTATTATGCGTACGATCATGGTATAGAGACGAGCACTGTTAAACGCGCCATTGGTACCGTCGAGGCCTTGCGCAGCTTTAAATTCGGCCTCGAAGTCGGACTGGGACTTGACCTGGCCGGTTGTGAAAGTGTTACCGTAGTTGAAGCCCTGGATGGCGGCGGCGGCTGTCGAAACGACGGCCGCGAGGGCCAGGGAGTTTGCAACAGAGTGCATTGTGCAGGTTGTTTTTAGATTTTGTTTCTCTCTCTTAGAAACCTGAAATGTGAAGCGAGAGTGGGATCCCAAGTGCCAAGAGAAGTAACGGGAGGTCGAATATATACGCTTGTGGTATTGTACTTCGTATTGGTGATCCTTTTCTAGATCGGTTGCCCCGGACCAAGTATAAGAGTCAACAAAGGGCTCAATATTTTAATCTCGTAAATAGCGAACGTATGTGGAGGGAACGGGAGGAGAAGGAATGTCTCGACAAAAATGGGCTGAAGAGGTTTCTTTAAGATGTTCCACAAAGAGATCAATGATCCATTCACTTCTACGAACTATTGTGCTATTTAGCTCCACCAACCGAGGGCAACAGAGAGAAACATGCAGCATGGGGTTTTTAGGCGAGGCAGAAAATACGAGGTGGCACCTCGCATGCAGCTTCGGACTGGACAACGAAGGTACAAATCGAGGGGTTTCGATGCGTCGAGGAAAGGCTTGTATTTACGAAGTATTGCGCTTCACTAACTCGACTTCGGCTGGACCTGGCGGATCCCCTCGATTCGGCAGCCGGTGGCGTATTCCTTCCTCATTCTCAGTCTGTGTATGGCTCAACTCGGGCACCTTAGCTCTTTGGGATCCGCTAAGACCGGCTTGCTCAGCTTCGGTTTTCAGGTCCGGCCCACTTGGGCTCTGGTGATGGGCGATGGGCTGGCGATGGGATGACATCCAGCCTGGACCTGCATTGGGCGTGCGTTCAACCAGGTCCCAAAAGCGCTTCTGGAGGCTGGGGGCCAATTCAATTAGAGGCGGGTTCCTCGAGATGACGTATGGGTAGCATCGATCAATGGATCGGATCATCAATTGATCAATCGGTCCAACTTGGAATGAGGTGTTGAGTGGTAGTAACCGTGACACCTGATTTTCCATTATTGTTTGCTTTTCTCCCTCTTTGATGGATTTGATATTCTCGAAGCGGTGGACAACTGCAACCTCAACCTCGTATTGAAGACGTCATGGGGTACAATTGTACCACTGTTTCTCGTGACCCGACAGACCCACACGGCAGCCGGCAAACATCAATGATCAATTCAATCATTGAACATCCCGTCCTGAGGGCATTGGGGTTCTTTCATTTTCATTTTTTTTTTTTCTTTTCTCTTCTTTTCTTTCTTTTTCTCTTTTCCCTCAAACCATCTAAACTAAACTCCTCCAACCCCTTGCATGACTGCTGGCTGGTCTGACCAGTGATAGTCTCACTAATGATGTACTTCTGTGCTGGAACTGCATCTGCGGAATGCCAGCGAAGCACCCAGCGCCATCATTGATGTGCTCCGACCGAATCTGGCGAGTGGTGTATGTATGCGTACCTGTGAAGTAACGCCTCAACCCCTGAGCCCTTCCATTCTTCTCGATGGTGGCGTACAGCTTCTCCTGGTGTTACGGAGTACGCATCACCATCGCGGCTTAGTGCCTCCACTTCCAAACTTTGGAGCCCTGAAAACGTAAAACATCGGATGTTTGTTGGTTGCAGGTCTGCTGTGTGGCCCGGTGGCTGTTATGAGACATACTGGTTGTTGGGCTCCTGGAAAGTCAAGGGCGAAACGGACTTTCAAGTTGGCAAGCACGAAGATACGTTGAGGCCTACATACTCGCATAATAAGGACTCAGAAGCGGATGCTGGGATCACGGGCAACTAACTGTGCGGATTCGTGGTTCTCAACCCACACACGACAGCTTTCCAAACATATATGGAAATAGCACGGCATTCGTTGCACTCAAAACTAGGGTCCTGTCCATTCTTGAGTCGGATCCGGCCACTGGCGGGATTTCCCTACCTGCCATCTTTGGATCGCGATGCCGAGCCCAACGTCACAGCCTCGACCTGAGCCGTCCCATCAAGGTTTAAGGGTCCTTCCTCCGTACACTACGAAGTACGCCAAATTAACACCGGCATGAACTTGGGATCAACCCGATCGCCCGGGAAGGACCCTTGCTAAAAAATTCCGGGATCCAGCACCTCTCAGCATGGAGTACTTCGTATATTAAGTAGATATAACATGAAATAATTATTGACTTGAGTTCCCGGCGCCTTTTATTTCCCGGAATAGCAAACTCAGCTCAATGAACTGCTGTGAAGTAATAAACCCGTCGCCTAATATACAATGACGTTACCTTTGTATGCGGACTGGTCTTATGATGTAATTGCTCGTCTGATGGATAGAAATCAATTGATATTATTGAAATTGATTGATTGAGGCAAGGAATCGAGATGCGGCTCTCTCTCTGTCTCATCACCGCAATTACTTCATCGGAACCAGAACATGGATTCAACATGGGTCTTTTCCATCCAAAAAGATGGGCGACCTCGAGATTTCAAAAGGTTGATTGGTTCTTCTTTGCCATGCTCTTCGATCGATTGGCGGAATGTAGTGCTGCGATTGTCCTCGATTCGATTTGATGCGACATCGGTGGGGGAAATTATGATTTTCCCCCTAATCAAGCTCAACTGTGGCTTGATCTTGGGACCTCAGCCTTGATTGCTCCGCAGCATTTTTTTCTTCTTCCCATCTCCTCTCCTAGTCTACGATCTCGTGAACGTGAATGTGGAGCCGGATGCGAGTGTGACGCGAAACTTCCTTTCTCCTCGATTATTTTTCTCCCTTCCCGCTTCTTCAGGGCAAAACTAGCGTCACGGCGACAAAGGGGATAACACACCCACGCGACCACCCTGTTAAGCCCGATCCGACGACAAGATCCAAGATCTCCGACATGATCTCCAACAGATCCCGCTGGGCACTCTTCGTGCTTGCCGTGTTAGCGCTCGGGGTATCGGCCAACGTGACGTCAATCGAGAACCTCAGCCTGGAGACCCTCGACGAAAAGCTTCAGGTATCGTTTTTCCACATGCAACTCGTCTTCCCCCCCTTCCCGCCGCCTGCCATCTACGCGAAGCAGCGCACGCGACAAATTCCCTGTAACCTCCCCCAAAGAAATCTTCCCTCGGCTTACCGTTTTTTTTTTTTTTTTCTCTTTTAGACATGCTCCATCGTTCAGGACCTCAACGCGCACAAGGCCGCCCGCGCCCAAGAACACTCTACCTTCATCTCCCGACTCTTCGCCGTCCTCTTCCCTGGGAGCCCCGCCGTCAATGCGCTCCTCGCGACTCTATACATCTCGGGTCCGCCCAACTTCCTCCTCGCCCTCTGCCCGACGAACATTGACCCATCCTCGCTTACCATCATGGTGGCCTTCGCCGTGGGAGGTTTGATGGGCGACACGTTGTTCCACCTGCTTCCCGAGATCTTCCTTGGCGAAGAGGAGCATGGTAAGGTCAAGTTTGTGCTCGTCGAGCCGAATAGGAATCTTTTGCTCGGGTTGGCCATCCTTGTGGGTTTCATGACGTTTGTGGCTATGGATAAGACTTTGAGGATCTTGACTGGCGGAGCTGGACATGATCATAGTCATGGACACGGACACTCTCACGAGAATGAGGTAGCTACGTCTGCATCATCCTCGTCTGTTGATACGGGCAAGAAGGGTGCCAAGTCTCGCAAGAAGGGGTCCGCCGAGGCCGAGAAGGACCACGACCACGACCATGCTTCGGAGGGCAAGGAAATTAGCCCTAGTATGAAGATGGGTGGTGTCCTCAACCTCATGTGCGTCAGCAAACCCCCCTTACCAGTGTGTTGTAACGAGAGAGGAGATGATAAGCTGACAACAAATGAAAATAGTGCCGACTTCACGCATAACATCACCGACGGCCTCGCCATGTCAGCCAGTTTCTACGCCTCCCCCACCGTCGGCGCCAGCACCACCCTTGCCGTCTTCCTCCACGAGATCCCCCACGAGGTCGGCGACTTTGCCCTCCTCGTCCAATCGGGATTCTCCAAGCGGGCCGCCATGGGCGCCCAGTTCGTCACCGCCATTGGTGCGTTCCTCGGTACCTTGATCGGAATCTTCATCCAGGAGTTTGGTGGTAGCAATGCGGAGGACGACATGTCCATGACGGGTGGTATCTGGGGTACTAGCTTGGTGAGTTGCAGTTTCTTCTATCCGCCACACCTTCGTCTTGCTCCCCGGCTAGCCCTACAGCACAAGTGATATTACCTTCCCTCCGCGCATTCTGGTGCGAGCGGCGTAGTCGACGACCTGCATCAGTAGTGCGGGTCCGGGAAGTGAGGGCGGTAGCATTCATCTCGTTGCACAATCCTTCGGGGCAGACATTTAGGGCTGGGAAATCGGAAAAAGGAAAAAAGCTAACAGGGTAACCTTGCAGACCTGGGGTGACATGCTCCTTCCTTTCACGGCAGGAACGTTCCTCTACGTCGGAACCGTGGCTGTCATCCCCGAGCTCCTGGAGACGGGTCCCAACAAGGCGCTGGAGCTAAGGAAAACGCTGGGCCAGTTTGCCGCGGTCGCATTGGGCGCCGGCATCATGCTTTTCATCTCTTGGCACGATTAGAAGGGCGAAGCGTTGGATTGTGAGAGATTGCCAGGATAGAAGTTTTAGACCAGTTGGATGGCGTTCTTTTTTTTTTTCCTCCGGGGAGAGAGGTGATACCAGTTTGAAGAGGTGCTGGCCGATGATGATCGTGAGCAGCCTCTGATATAATGGTAGTTATGGCCATGTGGACACCTAGCATTTACATGGAAGCTGGCGAGATGTTTCCTTCAATGGAAGATGGGTTCACCCCTCCATGGTGCATGTTCGACCATGGGATGTATTCTACAAATCTAGCCGATGTGGTGCAAGTGCAAGTGCCATTCCCATCTCGGCGGTTTTCTAACGCCATCAACGACATTGTTTCCATTCCAGGACTTGGAGACTTAGCGAACAAAGTCTGGCGCCATGATATGATGCAAGAAGCACGACTGTCGGAGCAACCACGACCATTTTTAAGGCATAGGGTTCGTAGGTTCCCGCCTAAGCACGCAATATACCTTGGAACTTGATGTCTTCCCCGCGATGGCGCGGCAGATGCTTGATGCGGAAGATATTGAAGCTTATCTGTCCGGCTGGATTAATAATGTGACGAACTGGTGAGGATATTCGAAAAATGCGGAAGCGAGATATCCTGGTGTGGCTTGGACTAAACTTCAATGGTACACTTGCACGAAGTATGCTCCAAGATCGTAGGAAGTTGTGACACCTTTGCCAATATTAATGAAGTCAATTATTCAGCGATTTACCGTTTTGGATATTCGAAGCGAATCTAAGTTAGGAACCATCGAGAGAAGTAGGCGAGTGAGTAACACGGTGATGGTGAGCTCGAAGCTGGCGTAGCATCAATGCAAGAAAGGGTTGCAGGAAGAGAACGACGAAGTGTGGTTGGTCTGCCCCACACACCTTCACTGCCTTGTCGTTGACATGGAAAAAAAAGACTGTCATTCAAAGGGCGTTTTTGCAAGCTCGTCATTACCCGCCTCAGCTGAGACCGACCGGGGGTGAGTGTGAGTTCGGCAAGGTGTTGATGTTACACCTCGGGATGCCGACAATTGCACAATGCAGACAAAGCAAAAGCCACCAAAAATTTTCCCGCCGTTGAACCAGGGGAGGCCACGCGAAAGAAATATCAATAGCACCGGACGGCAGCCTAGAGCCTAGTCGAAGACAGCAGAAGTGGTGTGTACACCAACTGTGTACACCGCGCTGCGAGGTGTACGAAGTAGTGTACTCATACTTGGCACTACACAGGCCTAAAATCCGAAATCGATTAGGCTTTTCGGATTCTGTAGTGGTGGGGTGGAATAGGAGAGAAAGTCACTGTACATCCCGTCGTCAGGAGGGCAGAAACAAGGTGTGAAGGGCGCAGAAACGACGGAAACGACATTACACCAGGATCTCTTGACTTCTTTTTTCTCGGTTTCTTCTCTTTTCCTCTGCGCCCAGCCTTTTTTTCTCATGTGGCTTTTCTCCGTCACCACGACTAAACGGGACAAGGGAGATGAAAGAAGATGGTGTGATGAGAGCGACATCGGATGTACAATGTCAAAGTAAACATTGGGAAGAAAACAGAAAACACGTCAACCAACCTGCAAATATCGTCAAACATTCATCTGTCTGTCCCAGGTGATCGATGGGGAAAAGATGGGAAAAGATGCTCGCGAAAATTCTGGAAGGAAAAGGCTACCGTCGGCTGGAATCGGCATTCATATTTGTCCTCTTTCTCTTTCTTTCTTCTCTCTGCGTTCCCCGGAGCGAGCGAGTGGTCCCTACGGGTCCGTAACACGGGCGGGTCCGGAGATGGACCGATTCTCTTCTAACAAAATCCATAAAAATTTCCATTCGGGAACCCACTTCTTCCCGCTCTAGGTGCGACGGTGAAGGGGGTTAAAAGGTGTAGTGGTAGTGTATATACCATAATTACGACATCGTAAGGCTACATAGGGTTCCAAAGGTTCCGAGCAGGGATCTAGAAGGAAAAACCTTTCTCGTCACGGCCGCCTCTTTTGTGCTATTTGGAAAGGCCGGCTGGCGTCGGGAGCAGGTGGAGCATCACGGAGAAGATCTAAAGAAAACAAGAAAAGCAAGATGGGATCCCGTCACCGCTTTACTAGTAGGAAGCGTTGTACGAAGCACGGGGTTTATGGCGCGACTCTATCGATCCTTTTCTGGGTCTGGCGAGCGGGATCCATGTGCTTGGGGGTCATGATGTTGCTTTCGGTTTCAAGCTTATTGAAAAGGGATCCCAGGGGGTGGGGGCAGAGCTTCTTTCTCGAAAGACTCGGCTACTCGCATCGTTCAGACATCGTTCAGATTGTGGAAATCAGGAAATAGGACCTTCAATTGTAGAGGAACCGAACTGAAATGCCTTGTCGAACTGCCGTCAAGAATCTAGGGGGCCGAAACCTCCGGCTTCCGATATCGACGCTGGGTAAGATCGAGAACGGGAGTTGGTCTGCAATTCTCTTGTAGCTCGTATGACTATGACTACTATCCATGCCTGTTGCGATCAATTGATGGTTGGTGATGGATTGATGCAATGCTGTGTGGTGGGTCAGGAGCACGAACGCATCAATTGATCCGTCCATCTGTGCTTCTGGTGTCACGCCTGCTTGTGCTTGTAAGTGGTACACTACCACACCCTGCAGCCAGGCATGGAAACGAAACGTGCATTGGCTTGGTTTGGAACAATTCAGATTGGACATCCAAACTGTACGCATACTAGTAGTGCAATGACCAGACGAGTGACTATTCTCGAATTACACTCCAGTGGACCACGCTATACTACTTCTTACACTATGCGAGCGCTTTAGGGCGTAGAATCGACAAGATGACTCTTATGGGGAAGCACTACGCCCCCGTTAACGGCGTCAAGGCCTAGCGGGCAGCGCAAAAACACCATGAGCCGAGGGACCATTTCAACGCAAAATAGCAGGGGAAACGCACTAAAAAAAAAAAAAGAAGAAAAACAGCGGCAGTCAACATCATGTGAAGGGCGTTGCCAGGTGTAAGCATTATGGTCCATGAGCTACAGTACTTCAAACGTGAAGTCGTTCGTTCACGCTGTTTGTGCAAGCCAATGTACCTCTACTTGACAGCAACAGGAGCACGTCTCAAATGGCTGGACACAGCTTCCGTAACATGAACCCACCAAGACATCATCAGGAAGCAACAACCACAGGGCCAGGGCTCAGGCATGCCCAGTGGTGGTGTCTGACTTTGTAGAGCGTGCGCACGCCCTTCCGCCCAGTTGGCTGGGAATTTTATCAATCACGTTCACGTCAAATGCCACCGCCAAGCCCCCATCTACGATTTGACCACAGCCCGGTCAGACTCCGAACCCGATTCGAGACCGCCCTCGAGGGTCCGGGTCCGGGGACCCACTGTGGAAACCACTCTTGCACACACCCCCTCACACCCCCCCTTGTCGCCCTGTTGCCCTTGCTCAATTCCTTGGGTGTGTCGCCATTTCCCATTACGCAAGGAGAGCACGTTCTTGATTCTCCGGTTCGTGTACTTTAGAAAATCTCGCTCACTCCTGACGTTCTCGAGGAACCCTGGTGCCTCTCGCTTGTATCAGAACTATACTACAAGGAGATCGCAATGCAACCTTGGCCTGATATATTTGGCCAATGTGACTCAGCCTTAACATCTTTCCAATGCCGCAAGGGGTGCAAAATGTAAAATGTGGATCAGTGTCATCGATGCGCCCTTCTGCGCTTGCAAGTTTCCCAGAGAGAAAAAAAAAAAATTAGCATCAATTCAATTGCTAATAGCTCCTGCCATGTAGTTCGTATCCCACACCAGCAAGGTTATGACGCCTTTTTATGACAGCCCATCCACACTCATTTTGGGTATTGACGGGTTGTACTGTACCTCCCGTACACTGCTAGCATACTTCGTACATTGCTCCGCTTATGGATTCCATTATTCATTTTTGCGCCTTTTCGGCTTCTTCCATCCTTGTTCGAATGTGAGTGAGCCTTTAATGGTCTCGGCATGGAGTGGAGTACACATCCTACAATTGTACACGCCCTTCCGGATCCGGCTTCCGCAGGCGTCTTTTGACATATAAGTTGACGATGTCCGCCTCGATGCCTCAGTGGCCGCAAGAGTCTGTAGAATATCCAACCGCAATATAATCATCGTCTCGTTTCGAGCTTCAAAGAGAAGGCACATTACTTCCTTCACGCGCATTGAATCAGCAAAAGCTACGCACTTACACATCACACTTCAGAGACGGTTGATCACCCCCCAAGTTACTGAGTTCCCACTGAGGCTCTCTGCCGCCAGCTCTCTCCCCCTCTCTTCCCACCCCACCCCTCACTGTTCCCGTGCCGGATCTTGAGAGCTGTCCGGCACTGATATCTGCCTCATTGTATCACCACCACAACAACAACACAGATAACAAACGCCACCATGTCGAACCTCTTCGAAACCGCCTCCTTGGCGTCCTCCCTCACCTGGAAGGCATCCAACCCCGTCTTCCGCAAGGCCAGCGTTTCCATCCAACTCTGGAAGCACTGGGAAGAGAAGATCTACACGTCTGGCTCACCCATCATGGGCGAGGTAGTCATCACTCCCTTCCGCGACACGCGCTTCGAAACCGTAGAAATCACCTTCCTCGGCATCTCGCGCACCAAGCTCGTCGCGACACAAGTCCCCCAAAGGTCCTCCCACGTCTTCCTTAAGCTCACCATGCCCGTCTCCGACTCCAAGTACCCCGTGCCCCGCGTCTTCGAGACCGGCCGCGCCTACGCCATCCCATTCAATTTCGTCGTGCCGAGCCAGCTCACACTGAGCGCCTGCAAACACCCCGCCGACTCCGTCTACGTGCAGGATTACCACACGCGCCTGCCGCCGACCATGGGGTCTTGGTCTAGGGATGACTTCGGGCCCGAGACGGCCGAGATCGAGTACTACGTTCGCGTGCGCGTTTTGGGCGAGCCCGCCGAGGGTAGCAGCAGGCCCGAGAAGATTTTCGAGGCGCAGAAGCCCGTGCTGGTGTTGCCTCCTTCGCCCGAGGATGCGCCGTTCAATGTGACGTCTCAAGATACCAACTATACCATGTCTAAGAGCAAGAACCTCCGGAAGAGCATGTTCTCTAGCAAGCTGGGCAAGTTCACCGCGAGCGCCGCGCAGCCTCCGGCCGTGCACGTGGGGGCGGATGCGAGGACTGCTTCCGACACGGCGGTGACCGTACAGTTGGGCTTCGAGCCCGTGACGTCCGATGTTGCGCCGCCCACGGTGAAGTCGGTTTCGGCGAAGCTTGTATCTACAACGTACTACGGTGCTACACCGGCCAAGAACCTCCCCGATATGGGCGGCAGGCCAGAATACGCCATAGAGCCCCCTCGGCTCGCTTACAAGACGAATGTGCCGCTCTTCAACACAGACATTGACCGGGTTACGTGGCGACTACAATGCGCCAACATGAGGCGAGATTCGGGATACTCTACGGACAACTGCGAGAGCGACAGCTCCACCGGGAGGAAGTCGAAGAAACGCTCTTCCAAGGCCGACAAGGTATCGCACGCCGCTACTCTCTACATCCCCTTCAAAGTGCCGTCCAAGAACAAGGTCTTGCTGCCGACGTTCCACTCGTGCCTCATTTCTAGGGTGTATGCGCTTAGCCTTACCCTGACCGTGGGCCCCACTAACACGACGGTGTCACTCATGGTTCCCCTGCAAGTAGCCGTTGAGCCCTCCGAGGAGAGCATCGGGGATGAGGATATTGGTGAAGATATTGAGGAGTATCTCACTCCTCGTGTCATTAGGGTGCCGGACAATGATGACATTGTCCGACGTGCTCTGCCAGGCTATGCCTGAGATGTAGGGGCAAAAAAGATGAAAGAAAAAGAAATCGGCGAGTTATGTCATGTGTAACGATTTCCTATGTTTCTATTCGGTTGGTTTCTTGCATTGGGTCTGTTCTTTTCTTTCTTTCTTTCTTTCTTTCTTTCTTTCTTTCCTTCCTTCCTTCTCTGTCTACTCTTCTCTGTTCTCTCCCGCTCAGGTCTGCTGGCGTTTTGATTCTTCTGAGATTCCCTGTTTGCTTTTTCAACACATAAGAGAGCGGGTTGGCATAAACGGACTCTGGCAACTTTCGATTTCTCTTTTCAACAATGGTTTTTTTTCGGTTGACACGCAAACGCGTGATGTGGTGATGTTGACCAGCAAGGAAACGATTATACCCGAATTGATAGACGGCTGGACTGGAATGCTGGTGCTTTTATCATAGATGATGACCTGTTTATATGCATCGCATCAGATGCGGCATATTGAATAATAAGACTAATTGAATTATTACATTGAATCTGCTTCGTTATCGAGACATCGTGATGCAAGAATCGTAACTGGGGAATTTAGGTGCAAGTTGCAAATTGCCACGTGCCAGTTCGATTGATTTTGGCAATACCGTCGCGGAAGGAGCACCCATTACTTCGTACTTCGTACTTGGTACTCATCCGCAGGTGCTACTTGATGATTTCTCCTCTCATCTTAAGCTTAAGTCAAGATCCAAAGCCTTCTAAATTCCGGAGGGAACGCATACACGGTCTAACAGTCCACGGTCTCGCAAAAGTAACACTGAACCCTATCTGATATTTTACCCCAGACCTTGTGGATCTCTTGGCAGGCTCTGCCCCTGCAGCAGGCAAGGGGCGCCCAATCGAACCTTTCGAAGCCGGACCTAAATCTCCAAAGATCCGCCCTCAGCAACGAATGATAAGAGGACCTGGATGCTCGCGTCAAAAAACCGAACCAAGATTTGCCAGATTGCTTCACCGATTCCATTCTTCGAAATCCAGAACTCTCTTCTCCCTTCGCTCCTTTTATCCTGCTAGCCATCGTCGCTCTCTTAACTTTTGTCGGATGAAACGGACATCCCTGACGTAGAATTTTCCAATTGATCCTTTCCTTCGAGACACAGCTCCCCCTGTCCCCGTCGTTACTACGCCAAGAGCCGCCGATCCTAGTCGCCGTTGTCTAGATTCGCGACGACGTGCCACTCCCGGCCGAAAATACAGAGAATCGGCAATAGTCCAGGCGGTTTGTCCTTCTCCTCGCGATAGGCGCTCTTTATTTGCTCTCTTAATTCTCCTTGAAGCGCTCTATCCATCCCGATTCGACGTGTCCTGGCGGTTATCGATCCTTGCCCTCCCCGTACCCCCTTTTTTTTCGCCCTGCGAAACGAAACCAAGCCCATTGACGAAATTCTCCGACGTTGAGCGAGGTGACAAGGAAGGCCTGTGGAGTCTTGAACTGTGACACGGTACCGCGACAATCTTGATCTTTCGAAATCGGCCGCTTAATGTTTGCGTATTTATGATACCTCTTGCTACTCTTGCACTGCGATCGGCATGCGCAACTTCGCCTCTACGGCCCTGGGGGCGCTTGTGTCTTTGTCCTATATCCAAGCTTCCAATGCCTTTTACATTCCAGGTAAGAGAGGAACCCTGCGACGTTCCTACGATTAGCCTGCCCGCCCCCCTCCCTTCGCTTCCGTATGTTGATCGTTGGATTCCCTAGGCTTCTCGATAAAAAGCTACAGCGATGGCGAACAAATCCCCGTCCTCGTTAACAAGGTGTACTCCGACAACACCCAGCTCCAGTACGGCTACTACGACCTCCCCTTCGTATGTCCCCCGACAGGCGAGCAGCACTCGGGCCTTCTCAGCGGCAAGAACGTGCCCCTAAATCTCGGCGAAGTCCTCCGCGGCGACCGCATCAAGACGTCTGATATCGATCTCAGGATGGGCGAGGACAAGGAATGCGCCATGCTCTGCAACCTCGAGCTCAATCGCGCCAAGGTCGAGCGGGCGAAGGAACTCGTCGAGGATGGGTACGTGGTCGAATGGATCGTCGACAACCTCCCCGGTGCGACGAGCTTCGTGACCACGGACAAGTCGAAGAAATACTACGCCGCGGGCTTCAAGCTGGGTTCGATCGAGGTTGGCCCCACGGGCGAGGAAAAGGTTCTTCTGAACAACCATCATACGATTGTCATCCGGTACAGGAGAGCGCCGGGTCGCGCGGGGGATCAGGGCGGCAAGGTGGTTGTTGGTTTCGAGGTCTACCCGAAGAGCATTGGCGTTGAGAACCCCATGAACGATATCGGTTGCCCGTTTGACATGCAGCACATCACGCACAATCTCGAGCTCCGACTCCCGCCCAGGAGTGAGGACGAAACCGATGAGGATGCCGAGCGCTCGCTCATGTCGGTCCGCTACACTTACTCAGTCTACTTCCGCGAAGATGAATCGATTGAGTGGAACCGACGGTGGGATCTCTACTTTGTCAACCAGGAGGATGGGAACAGGATCCACTGGCTCGCGATTGTGAATTCGCTCATCATCTGCGGGCTTCTGACTACGGTTGTTGCGATTATCCTAGCCAAGACGATTCGCGCCGACATCAAGAGTTACAAGGATATCAAGGCCGAGGAGGGCAGGTCCAAGTTCAAGCTCAAACCCCTCCCCTCACCAAATGCCGGGGAGAAGACTGGGGGTGGTCTCCTAAGCCAGGGGCCCACGGAGGAGGACGATGATCACCTCGACTCCGACGACGAGGCCTTCGAGGATGCCAGTGGATGGAAGCTTCTGCACTCGGATGTCTTCAGGACGCCTGCGTATGGATATCTCCTGGCAGCATTGGTGGGGTCAGGAATGCAGTTGCTTCTCATGGCTCTCGGCCTGGTTCTTCTGAGCGCGTTTGGCGTGTTGAACCCCAGCTTCCGCGGCGGCTTCATCAGCGTCGGCATGGGTCTGTTCATCTTCAACGGCTTGTTCAGCGGATACTTTTCGGCGCGGGTGTTTAAGACGCTCGACGGCCAGAGCTGGCGCCGCAACGCGCTTGTCACGGCGCTCTTCGTTCCCGGTCTGCTGTTCGTCATCGTCTTCATGCTGAACTTATTCGTATGGGCGCAGGCATCCAGCACGGCCATCCCCTTCGGCACGCTAATTGCGCTCATCGTCCTGTGGTTCTGCATCCAGGTGCCCCTCGTCTACGTTGGCTCGTGGTACGGCTTCAACAACGCGGCGGCGTGGGAGCACCCGACGAAAGCGACGTCGATCGCGCGCCAGGTCCCGCCGCAGACGTGGTACCTCCATCCGTTCCAGACGATCCTCTTCGCGGGGCTCATCCCCTTCGCCGTCATCTTCATCGAGCTGCTCTTCGTCTTCCGGTCGGTGTGGCAGGACAAGAGCGGGTACTACTACGTCTTCGGGTTCCTAGCCGTCGTGTCGTTCATCCTCATGGTGACCGTGGCCGAGGTGACCATCGTGTCGGTGTTCTTGCAGCTCTGCGCCGAGAACCATAACTGGTGGTGGCGGTCGTTCTTGGTGGGCGGGAGCAGCTCGGTGTGGGTGTTTGCTTACTGCGTGTGGTATTACTTTTTTAAGCTCAATATTACGGGCTTTGTGAGCACGATGCTCTTCTTTGGGTATAGCTTCATGGCGTGTTGCATTTATGGGTTGTTGACGGGGACGGTTGGGTTCCTGAGCGCGTATGCGTTTATTAGGAGGATTTACGGGTGAGTTTTCTTTTGCTTCAGTTACTTCTTTTTCCCTGCTTCCCCCTTTTTATGGCGTTGCTAACTGTTTCGTTTTCTTTGGAACAGCGCTATTAAAGTCGACTAAGACAGCATGCTTTGGTTGTTTGAATAGTTTTCAGTGTTTTTCAGGTTACCCTAGAGATGCTTTATTATATATTTACGCCTTTCTTCTTGGTCTGCATCAGCCGCTGGCGATGGAGCTTTATTCGGGGGTCGGATGAAATGGGTCTCGATGATGCATGAACACACAAGCGAACGGAGACGGGCGTTTACTATTATACTGTTATTACTTCCTGGGGCTGAGCTTGGTCTGGTCTTTTTTCTTCTTCTTTTTTTTACTCGCTTTTAATCATCTGAGACGACTCTTTCTATTTTCTCCCTTTACTTTCTTGGCCCCTTTTTCCACTTGTGCATGTGCGACCAGGTACGGAGATCCTTCGCACGAAGGAGACGGTGTACTTTTCCACGCATGGGCGAGTGTATGTGTGTATACGTATTTGAAGAAGAAGAAACGAGGCTTGGCTTCCCTTGCCTGGGAGATGGCGTTACAATCGACATGTTATCATTCCCCGCGACCCCGCGACCGAGTTAGCTGCTCACTTCATCATCGTCTCGTCCATCGTCAATGACATTAGCGTGACAACAGGGCGTGGGCCCCGCATGAAGTGTGGAGTGTAGTGCGTGTCAAGGATGCCAAGGGCGCAAGACTGCGCGGGTCTGCGCGGGTCTTGGTCTTCGGGAGAGAAGTGCGGAATACATCCCATCGGAATCAAAACGGAAGGTGGGGTTATTTTGGAGGGGTCGAACAGGAAGAGAGAGAGAACAGAGAGTCGCGGAGAGAAGAATGGGACGACACCGGCTCGGGAGTGGTCCGCGGTCATCTCGCTGGGCTGCAGGGGAGGTCTGGATTTGTTGATCCGGCAATTGATTGATCAATTCCAGAATTAACTCGTTACGATACGGAACGATACCGGCGGGGTCTTGCGAAGCTTCTTGGTGGCAAAGAACGTTCAGAGAGAGCTCTAGGGCCAATTGAAACCGCAAACATACCCCGGCTTAAAGAGAGGAGAGAACAAAAGAGAGACGTGGAGGAACGGCGACCTTTCCCTATGGAGGCAGGTCAATTGAATGCCTGGCTTAGCGATTCCGGGGAGCCGGTGGGGGGGAACTTTGAAGACTGGAGAGACTATATGTCGCCGTTAGCTCCAACCCCAATATACCTACATCCCTATGTCCCCGACTCCGATGCTCCATTCTTTTTCTGGGTCATTTGTTCTTCTTCTGTTGTCTATATCATTCATCGCATTCCTTGTTGGAGCTTTCTGGATTTGCAGCTAGCATTTAGACACATTCATCTCACTTACACACCATAGATAATGGATTCCAACCAGTTCCGCGAGGCCGCAAAGGCCTCAATTGAGGATGGTAAAAACCCACCCTGATCAACACTCTCTCATCTCCTCCCCATTCGCATTAAGGGATCTTTCGCTAACATAGGAAATCTATTCTTCCCTCCGCCGCAGTCGCATCCTACTATGACAGCCTCCCAGACCTCAAGGTCGTCTCCTCCGTCCAGCCGGGCTACCTCCGCCCGCTCCTCCCCTCATCACCCCCTCTCCAAGGCGAATCCTACGACGCCATCCGCGCCGACATCCAGTCCAAGATCCTCCCAGGAATAACACACTGGCAAAGCCCCAACTTCATGGCCTTCTTCCCCTGCAGCGCCTCCTTCCCCGCCATGCTTGCCGACATGTACTCCAACGCCTTCAACGGCGCCCACTTCAACTGGATCTGCTCGCCTGCCGTTACCGAGCTCGAGACCATCATGATGGACTGGCTGGCCCAGGCCCTCGCCCTGCCCGACTGCTTCCTCAGCACGGGGCCGACGCGCGGTGGGGGCGTCATCCAGGGGACGGCTTCCGAGGCCATCTTGACAGCCATGGTGGCCGCGCGGGACAAGTTCCTGCGCTCGCGCACGGCGCATCTCGCTGAGGATTCGGAGGAGAAGGAGGAGGAGACCTGGCGGTTGAGGAGTAAGCTCGTGGCGTTAGGCTCGGACATGACACATTCGAGCACCAAGAAAGCCGCCAAGATCCTGGGCGTGCGCTTCGATACCGTCCCCGTGTCCCGCGCCTCAGGATACGCCATGACGGCTGAATCGCTCGCCAACAAGCTCCGTGACCTCCGCGCCAAGGGCCTCGAGCCGTTTTACCTCACCGCTACCCTGGGCACCACGGATACCTGCGCCATCGACGACCTCGAGGGAATCGTCGCCCTGCTAAAGGACGAGTCGCTCAACCCGGACGACGCCCTCTGGGTCCACCTCGACGCCGCGTATGCGGGAGCGTCCCTCATCTGCCCGGAACACCAGACGTTCAACGCCCACCTCGCGCACTTCCACACCGTAGACTTCAACCCGCACAAATGGCTCCTCACAAACTTCGACTGCTCCGCCCTCTGGGTGCGCAACCGCGCCTGGCTCACCGAAGCCCTCTCCGTCAACCCCGCCTACCTCCGCAACGACCTCTCCGACGCGGGCCTCGTCACCGACTACCGCGACTGGCAGATCCCCCTGGGCCGTCGCTTCAGGAGCCTGAAGCTCTGGTTCCTCATGCGCACCTACGGCATTGAAGGGTTGAGGGCCCACGTCAGGGGCGGCATCGCCCGCGGCGACCTCTTCGCGAACCTCGTCGCCGGAAGGAAGGATTTGTTCGAGGTTATTGCGGGCCCGAGCTTTGCGCTTGTTGTGCTTAGGGTTGCGGGCGGCGCTGATGAGGAGGAGAGTAATTTGTTGACGAAGAGGGTTTATGATGCCATTAGCGCTGAGGGCGAGTTTTTCCTTACGAGCTCTGTGCTTAAGGGGCTTTATGCTATTCGGATTTGTGTTTCGGGGACGAATGTTGGGGAGGATGAGGTGCGCAGGGTCTTCGACGCCTTGGTGAGGTGTACGGAGGAAGTGACTGGGCGGAAGAAGCAAGAAGCGGCTTAGATGAAGGTGGACCTGGGGGTTTCTCAAGAAAGGGAAGAAGCAAGCACACTGTCACTCATGATTTACTCGGTATAGAACTGATCGCTTCTCAGTCTTGGTTTTATAGTAGTTTTTACCATTTTCGGTAATCTACGATATGCGCCCATACAATGCAAAAGACATTATCTCATGAGGAGAAAACTAGAAGAAAGGAAAAAAAATGCTCTCAAATACTGGCTCTCCGTGGAGCCATTGTCCTCCTCAGTGCCTTCTTGGCCTCCGTCTCCTCCACCAGCGGCAACACGCCCTGTTCCTTAAGCTTCTGCAAATACTCCTTGCCATATTTGTATCCCGTCTGGTAGATCTCATCAAACTTGCCAAAATCGAGTGTGCCGTAAGGGTCGATAGGAGGCCGCATATACATACACCCAGGCATTGCCTTTGCGCGCTCCAAGGCATCGACGCTCGAGACGTACGCAAGTCTCGCTTGGATTTCCGCCAGCGTCGGCGGGTTCGGGTAAGACGAGAACGGATTCCAGCGGTTGAGAATAACCCACATGCCAGACAGCGAGTCGCCGAACTTTTGAGGGGTATCGTCGTCGAGAGACCCGACATCTACAGCGAAAATTGTGTCGGCCCCCAACGCCCTCATGTGCGAGACTGTGAGGTTGTCAATGTACCCACCGTCGAGAAGCATGCTGCCCTCGTCGCACAGCGGAGGCAACAGACCCGCGAGAGACATCGATGCGCGAATGTATCGCCAAGCGTACCCGCTAGTGTGAAACTCGGCCCGACTCTTGCTGATGTTTGTCGTGTTGCAATAGTATTCAAGCCAAAAGTCTTCCATCTGCGCGTTGCCAAATGTCTTGAAGATGCCCCGGTTGAACTCGTGGCCGGTGGTATAAGACACGGAGGGGTAGGTTAGATCCAGGGCCATTCTCCAGATGCTGGCCATGCGCCCAGCAAACTTCTTCGCCAGCCCGAAGATGGGCACAACATCGGCATGCCGCGCATACAGAGCTCCGATAAAGGCTCCGATCGAGGTACCTCCAATCATATCGATCGGAATTCCAGCTTCTTCCATTGCCCGGATGATGCCAATCTGAGCAATGCCTCTGGCACCTCCACCACCAAGGACGAGGCCCACCGATTTTCCACACAGCTTTCTCGCTAGACGATGGAAGTCTCCCTTATACGGCGCTTCCAGAGAATAGTATGAGCTATGCCGGATTTTCTTGGATGTATACTTTTGAATTTCCGCTTGTAGGATTTGGACTCGTTCCTTGATTGCCTTGCCCAGCTTCCTCACGGGCGGGTGCTCTGGCACTGTATTGAGTCTGAACGCCATTTGAACGTGATAGTGTCCTCCGTTGATCCACACACGGTTTCTCAACCATGCCCTAGTCAGTCCCTGGGGTGAGTACCTCTCGGCATGCAAGAGTACAAGGGTCTTTCTAGCCGTCGACTTCATGCCAAGCATAAAGCGCTCATACTCGCCAATCTCGGGAGAGCCCTCCGCCAGGCCGACAAGCAGTATGCTATCGGCCTGCGAGATACACGTCTGCGTCCACGGAGAATTCACATTTGTGTCTATAGTGAAATTAGTATAAAACAGAACTGCTTGGGAGTACATAATCCCGGAACAATAAGGAACTTACCTGCGACATATAGTACGAGGCTGTACTTCTCCTCGAGATCAGCCAGATATTGAGATAGTTTCAGTTTACCCATCTTGTTAAACGCATGCCTGCCGAGATGGCTCAAGATCGCCTCTTGGTTCAGGGACGTGGCACCGTTTGGAGGACCAACTTGGGCGAGCGCGCTCATCAGCCTATTTCCAAACTCTACGACCGGAACTCCCGAGGTGACCGGGAGGATCGCAACGGTCCGCAAATTGACAGTTGACGAGCCCTTGAACGATGCTGCAGCGGCGGCGCTGCCATCCTTGAGAATAAACTTGGACGGGTCGTCGAATAACGTCCTCATTCGCGAAGCAATAATCTTCGAAATTTTAATCGTAATGTTAGGATGCTCTTGCGCGAGACTGTTGAAAAGCGTGCGTGGGAACTTGACGAGTTCCGCGTCTCGAATGGCATGAAGCGTCCCTGGTCGCGTAGACTCAGTTAATACCTCCAACTCGCCCACACTCTCGCCCTGACCGTACTCATCGCGGACTTTCACGCCGCCTTCCTTCTTGTCCTCAACCAGACGCAAACGTCCGTTGAGGACGATATAAATGGCTTCACTCTCGTCGTTCTTGCGGAACATTACCTCTCCTGCGTTAACTTGCACCCACTCCAGTGCGAAATCGATATGAAGAATCAAGCGGGGCAAGAGGTTTGTAAGTCTCTTTGCCATGGTAAGGAGTGCGATGGGATATTTATCGACGATGCGCTCTAGCGGCGCGCGGGGCAGGAAGCCGACATAGACATCCGTCTTTGCGACCACATCGATGAACGACCTGTACGAGGAGACACTTCCAATGTAGCCGGCCAGACCGCCTGGTTTAATGAGGGCCACGCTCCGGCGACCGCGGCACCCGTTCTTCTTTGGCTTGTTGTCTTGGGCGACGTTATCTGATGGGAATGGTGGAAATGGGATCGTATCTTCATCACCAGCGCTTGGTCCAGAGAAACCACCGGATGTGTGTCTGTGGGGGTCTGGGAACATATCAATCGAGCCTTCATCGTGTGAGGAGCATATATCGAGGAAGCCGTCGATAACGTAGTACAGCCCTGGACTCCGTTCGCCCTGCTCAATTAGCACGGAGCCCTTTGGGAAGAAGACAATCTCGACTTCGTGCTTCATGTCCAGAGCTAGCGCATGAGCACCTGGGGGGGTGCCCATAGCGACATTTGTCGATGCCATCGACTCGGTTTCGCCATCAGCTGACCCGTCTAAGGGACCCATGAAGCCGAAAGCATTGCTGCCGCCACCACCTACACTGCTGAAAACAACATTGCGGCTTTTGTGGTCGAAAGAAGGCAGGCGAGGGGATCCCTCGGAGGACTCGGGCTCCCTCCGGCTGGTCGTCCCAGAGCCAAAACCGAGTGCCTTGAACATACATTCCAGCACAGACACGCGGAACACATTGTCTTCATCTATGGACTCTCGCCCATGGTTAAACGGGCTCCGTGGCTTACCATCAAATGGATCAAATGACCTCTGAGGGACCGTCCCATTCACCCCCTTCGGCTTATTTATCTCTTTCCTTGGAAGATCTGGTGTCGGGTGAGACAGGAAGTCGGTGGCAGTTGATAACCGGCGCCCTGCGTGCCGGTCCAATTGAACATTAGATAAAAGGTCTCCTGGGCTCGGAGAATGGTAAGGCGGGGTCTCTCGTGGCGGAGATATCGTCATGCCACTAAGCGAGGTGCGATGCATGGACATAGACTGGAGCATGGCCTCTTTGCGCAAATTATTGCTGCTTGGTGTGCGACGCTGCCTCGCAGTGGCGTTATGTAAGGCAATCCCCTTGTCCTGCTCGTCTTCGCCGATGCGCTCTCTCTCGCGCTCGAATTTTTGCTTGAGACGATCCAACGGCTCACCTCGAAGGGGGTTTGGTAACTGGCACATGGTGTACCGCACCACACTCTTTTCAGTATGAAGAACTTCTTCAGTCAGGCCGAGGTAGTTGTAAGCAGTTGCCAGCGTCACTCGAAGGAAACGGGTGAGGATCAGATGAACAATTTGGGCGGTTGCTTTTGGATAGGTTTTGATTAGTCGACGGAACGCACTTGCTGGTATGATGGCAATGGTCGTATCAACGGTGGCACGAGCGATGATGTCGGGGTGCGCAGAGACGGAAGCCGCTCGTCGGCTTAAGGCCGGCCGGATCGGGGCATGGGATCTCCCGTCGTCAAGGGAAACATGGGTTGCCTTCGGCGTCTTAGCTTCAGACGGATAATGGAGACCATCTGTCCCTTCGGTTGGAGACTCATGGTCCGGCAATGGAGGAGTGATGTCTTTCGACCCAGGCGGGTCAGGAGTAGGTACAGAACTGCGCCCCCGAAAACCAGTCCGCGAAATGTCCACAGATGAAGGACTAGTATTGGCCAGCTCATCCTCGGGCCCTCGCAGTCCGACGTCCTCTGTGAACAATGACATGATTGAAAACAGCGATGACATAGGAGCACCATTGCGCACCTCAGTTAGAAGTTGGTATCTCTGGTGGCCCGGACCGGGGTATCTATCGTCCTCACCGGAGGAGTCGTAAAAGGTGGCACTGGTCGTTTCCCCAACCAGGGGCCTCGGGCCAGACTTCACAAAGATGTCGACGAGGCCATCGACAACAAGGCAGAAACCTTGTTCCTCCTCGAGGTTTAATGTTTCACCAGCGATGAGCTTTCGAGTCTGCATACTTCGAGTCAACTCATGAAACACCGGACGCTCAAGGTAGCCGAATATCTTAATAGCACTCAAGAATTCGTCCAGATAGCTCCCTAAACCGTACTTGATACCCTCTTCGTGAGCGCTCGGGAACATATCGACGTCGGGCTCCTTCCTTTGCGGTTCCGGCGGAAGACGAGAATACATGTTGAGGAGGCGGTATCTAACAACCCAAGTGACTGCTGAGATTATAGCAGCCAGAATGAGGGCCCTGCGATGAGCGCATTGTCAGCATATATGTAAATATATTCTAAATGAATTCGGCTCTGAAAGGGCTTACAAAGTTGTAGCGTTCATTGTTATCGTCCAGCTAGCTGAGAACAGGGAAAATAGAAGGGTCGGGATGGTGATCGTGGTCAGCCGGATAGTCCAGTACAAGATCGATGAGATGAGGTGAAGAAGCGTGAGTATGAAGCGCCCGACGAACCCGGTCCAGGTCCCGGAAGGGGCAGGGTTGGCATGTTCCGCAGCTGCCATTGTGGCCAGAGCGGATGAGTTAGAGACATCCATCGCGTTTGAGAAAGGTCAGGGACTTTCACAGAGATGTTGGTAATAAGAAGCTCAACATCGCGCTTTCGAAGGGTTCGGCGCTAGCTTGTGACCTGTAGTTTAAACGTATGTAGCTTGGATAGGAGAGCCTATCATTCATACGATTCCGATGAGTAAAGCCATCTGCGGTCAAGCTGCGATAGGCCCTTCGGGATCACGACAGGTCAAAAATAATCACCAGGGAGGAAATCCGACGCCAGCGGAGGGTAAGGAAAAAAGAGAAACCACAAAGAAAACAAACCCGCGGAGGTGCAGGCGACTCGTGGGCTCTTGAGAGGATGTTAGACAAGCACGTGGAAATCCAAGGAATGAAGACTCCAAGTCTCGATCAGAAGCTCAAAAAGGAATTGGAGCTAGCCGATACTGGCCGGTAGTTCTGCATATTGCCGAGTATTAGGCGATATAGAGGCCAACAGCAGGGGAAATATAACACTGCAGCCAGTAGTGGGGCCCTTCCAGACTTGGCGGCTTGATCAATCTGAGGGATGACCTCACCACCTTCTGAGGACGCCCCGCCTCTTTCCCGACTGGGAAGCAATGTACGAAGGTACGCACCTGCGTGGTTATCTCGAGCTTCGAGTCCGCCACCCCACTTCCCTTCTGGTTTCCTAGGGGAGCATGTGTTAATTTTTAACGCATCCCTCAATTGACTTCGTTCAACTCACATTCGCAAGAGTACCGTGGCTATAGCTGAATTTGCCTTGCCATGCCCTTTGGTCAGCTCGTGCTAGGCAGCCCTGGGGCTGGCAAGAGCACGTACTGCGATGGGAGTAAGTCCTTGGGCTTCCGCATCTTGGAGATCCCAAAACGCAGCATAGCTAATTCCGCGTTAAAGTGCACCAGTTCCTAGGCGCCATCGGCAGAGCGTGCTCAGTTGTCAACCTCGACCCTGCTAATGACCATACCAATTACCCCTGTGCGATCGACATTCGAGACCTAGTGAAGTTGGAAGAGGCGATGGCCGATGACAAGCTTGGCCCCAATGGTGCCATGCTCTACGCTCTCGAAGAACTAGAGAATAATTTCGAGTGGCTGGAGGAAGGATTGAGGGAGTTGGCCGAAGACTACGTTCTGTTCGACTGCCCGGGTCAGGTCGAGCTCTACACGCATCATCCGTCTCTGCGAAAGATTTTCTTCAAAATCCAAAAACTGGGGTATAGGGCATGGTGATCTCTCAAGCTCGCCCTTCTCTCAAGGTCGAGGTAAGAGCTAACAGTTTCACTGTGTTGCAGCTAGTTGTGGTTCACCTGACCGACTGTATATGTCTAACCCAACCGTCGCTGTATATCTCGAATCTTCTCCTCTCTCTCCGGGCAATGCTCCAAATGGATATGCCCCACGTCAACGTATTAACGAAGATCGATAAAATCTCCGACTACGATCCGCTTCCCTACAACCTGGAGTACTACACAGATGTCGACGACTTGTCGCGCTTGCAACCATATCTCGAGGAAGAGACGCCCTCCCTGAGGAGCGACAAATTTAGCAGACTTACGGAGGCGATCGCCGGAATGATTGAAAGCTACGGCCTTGTCAGATATGAGGTACTCGCTGTTGAGAACAAGCGCAGCATGATGCATCTCCTTCGCGTAATCGACCGCGCGGGCGGTTACGTCTTTGGTGGGGCTGAGGGGGCGAATGATACCGTATGGCAAGTTGCCATGAGGAATGAGTCTTCTATTATGGACATGCCGGATCTCCAGGAAAGATGGATCGATAACAAGGAAGCATATGACGAGATGGAGAAGCGGGAATGGGAGGAACAGATGGAGCGCCAGGCCGAGGCTTCGATGGACCTGGACGATGAGTGAGATGCTGCCACACAGCTATGGATAATAAGGATGCGTCGAGTCACTCCAAGGCTCGGTGGGGTTAGTACGGATATCCCCTCACTGGTTCGAAAGACTCTTCTTGATGAGTCGACGAGCCTTTACATTGTGGGTAGTAGGGCAGAGAGGCGTGTCCCTTCTGACAAATCCTCACGAAGGTGCTTGGCGTGGACATTCTGCGCCTACATGCAACACCTCCAAACCCTACCGTGAGCCCTACGCCTACCGCCCAATGGCACCTGAAGATACTGCCTTGAGTAGGATAGGATAGCGTCTCCCATTTGCAAACTTCGACGATCTGTGATCAGAGGAAACACACGATGACCCAGGGGATTAAGATGCTTCCCCGAAATGAAGGATGCGAAGACCATCTTGTCTTGTGGTAACCGGGCGTGTATATACTCTGCATAGTGTAGTGTCAAAATAAACGCTGTTCATGTATCCACCTCCTCGGTATTACTCCGTGTCGACACCTCCCCATGCCCCAAAGTGGCCCGCTCAACTTCGAGCTCGCGGCTCGAGGGGGTGCTGCGTCCATTCTCTAAGAGCGCGGTTCGGAAGTAGAATTATGCATTGATGGCTGTCTCGTGTCTGGCACCGCATCTTCTCATAAGTATGGGAAGCTGGCCGCTGTCTCTGAAATGGACGACGCGTCAGGGTACTGTGCTCGGGAATAGCCAAACACGCGGGCTTCGTGTAATAGAGTAACGGCGTGTTATAACCATGCAAAATCCGTCCGAGATTCTGAAAGACTTTTCGACGCCTTAGCCAAAGATGGTGAGGTGATTTCAAAGCTCGGTGTTGTGAGCGCTCATTCAGCCTCACCATCCGATTCACTAAGGGATTCATCCATAACCTCATCCGCCATGGCGTCAACCCCATCCTTGCCGGGTTTCTCAAGAAGGGAGATGAGGGAGCCCGAACTACCGGACACTGCATCCTCGTTGGCTGCTAAGATGAACTGCCTCGCGCGTCGCACAGCCTCCTGCTCGGCCTTGCGGATGGTGCCGCTCACACGAACGACCCTGAATATGCAGCTGGAGCCCTCCGGAATGGGAATGCGGTTCATAAACGTGAGAGCTGCCCAGACCATGCGGTAGTGAGTGCGCGATGTCTTGACGATGAAAGTAGACGTCGCGCGAGATAGATATTTCACTGTTTCTACCGGTTAGTAGAGCAGTGCCGATGAGCCGACATGTATGTCGAAATATGGGAAAGGCTCCTCACCAGAGAGGTTGCTTTCCATGGCACCAGAGCCATAGTCCCCGAAGAGTGAGGCGACCGCATTCTTTATGCCACGAGCGAGTGAGTGGGCATGAAGTTCGTCAACTGTTGGCCGGTGAAGCGCGACGTAAGCTGGTACGTTCGGCGAGACTGGTTTGGAAGGATCCGGAGGGTAAAGAATGTTCACTAGAAGATATCTTTCTTTTGTTCGAACCATCTCAAAGGAGTCGTGAGGTGAATGCAGAGAATGGGTGAGGGTGTCCCAGCCTTGGAAGATTTTTGCAATTGATGAATCTATACTTCGTGATTGATGGGACAATGCGATGAAGCGGTTTGATCAGAACAGTTTCTGCGGCCTAATGCGCCCGGTAATTCTAGTAGCTTGCGACCTTCTCAGCACTAGCAAGTATCTGGTTTAGTGATTACGAGCGCCAAATTTAGCGAGGGTGGTCAGTGAAACACCGCTCAAGCTCGAGTCAAACCCACTACCACAACTGGCTGAGCTCGAACCAATCAATCAATCAAATCCATCGATTTGATCGATTGATCTGGGGAGCTTCTAGAGGCGTCATCATGATGAACAGAACATATAACCATCCATTTACCTCCCCACAGTTACACTCCTCCCAGTCGGAGACGAACTGGCCATAGTCTTGTCGAGGGTGCAAAATCTCGTCGTCTCTATTCCAAAAATCCCAAATTATAGAGGATCTCACCCATATGAGTAGTAATTCCAACCCAGCATTTATAATGAGCTCCACTCCGCTTCGGGCTGCTATTCTGATAGTCTCCACGACTGCCGCCAAGGACCCGTCCGCCGATGCCTCCGAATCAGTACTGAGAAATGTTTTCGATTCGGAGGAAGGAAAATGGCAGGTCGTTAAGACGGCCGTTGTTCCGGATGTAACAACTCAGATACAGCGGCAGCTCATGTCCTGGAGTGATGGGCCTGAGAAGGTGAACCTCATTGTTACCACTGGTGGCACTGGATTTGCGCAGGGCGATGATACACCCGAGGTATGACCACAACCGGTGTGCGAATGGAGCTGCGTACAACAAGGACAGGCCCATACTCCATCTAGTTGCCTGGATAGAATCAAGTTAACCGTTAATCTGCAGGCCGTTGCTGCTGTCCTTCACAGGCCAGCACCTGGTTTAGTGCACGCTATGTTGAGCAGCTCCCTGGCAGTCACTCCATGTAAGTCAATTCCCTGAAATGCGTAACAAGATACCTCGTGTTCTCATCGGTTACGTAGTTGCTATGATGTCAAGACCGGTTGCTGGTGTTAGAAACGACACTATCATCGTGACTCTCCCCGGATCACCAAAAGGTGCAAGAGAAAACTTAGAGGCTATTATCAAAACCTTGCCCCATGCCTGTCTTCAAGCCTCTGGCGCCAATTCTAGGACCCTACATGCCGGTGGAGTCAAGAAATTAGAGGCGGACGCCGGGATATCTACGCAAGGTGGCCCCTCACCCCATCAGCATCACCGCCATGGGTGTTCACACTCCCATGGACATGGCCACGGCCACGGGCATGGCGGGCTCGTAAGACATACTAAACCGGGAGCCAACCCCATGTCGAACGACCCAAGCCTGGGACCGAGCCGTCGGCAGAGAGCTTCTCCGTACCCCATGTTAGACGTTTCGGAGGCCCTCGCCCTGATAGAGGAGCATACCCCGCGCCCCGAGGTCGTGGTAACCAAAGTAGACGTTGGGCTTGTTGGCTCCGTCCTGGCAGAGGATGTTGTCGCTCGAGAGAATGTTCCCGCGTTCCGCGCAAGTATTGTCGATGGGTATGCCGTCGTTGTACCTTCCGACGGAAATATGAAGGGCATCTATCCCGTTACGGCGGTCTCGAATGCAGCACCCGGTGAAGAGAAACCTCTCAAAGAGGGAGAGATCGCCAGAATTACCACTGGGGCTCCGCTTCCTATCGGAGCCACTAGCGTAATCATGGTCGAAGACACTGTTCTCAAGAGCATGACTGATGACGGGACGGAGGAGAAAGAAGTTGAGATACTTGCCGAGGGGGTAAAGGAAGGGGAGAACATTAGGGAAGTTGGTAGCGATATCAAACAAGGCGCAAAGATCCTCTCTAAAGGCGAGAAGGTATCTGGTGTCGGCGGAGAACTTGGTCTCCTTGCCGCGGTCGGTGTAGCGGAAGTCAAGACTTATCGTCGGCCCGTCGTTGGCGTGCTATCTACAGGCGACGAGATTGTGGAGCACGATAGGCCAGGAGATCTCCGCCTCGGCGAGGTGCGAGATACAAACCGCATCACGCTGATGTCAGCTGTTCGCCAGTGGGGATTCGAAGCGGTTGACCTTGGAATCGCCCGCGACAAACCAGGCACTCTCGAACAAACCCTCCGAGACGGCCTGCGACGCGTTGAGATGATCATAACCACGGGTGGCGTCTCAATGGGCGAGCTTGATCTTCTCAAGCCGACTATTGAACGTGCCCTTGGCGGAACAATCCACTTCGGCAGGGTCAACATGAAGCCCGGCAAACCAACCACTTTCGCTACCGTGCTCGTGAAGACGAACTCTGGCGAGAGAATAGTCAAACCAATCTTCTCCCTTCCAGGTAACCCCGCGTCGGCGCTCGTCACATTCCATCTCTTTGTTCTGCCGTCGCTCCATCACCTTTCAGGGGAATCGCCTGCCGGCGTTCCGAGTGTGCCCGTCACTCTTTCGCATGATTTCCCTCTCGACAAGGGTCGTCCGGAATATCACCGCGCTTGTGTCTCGGTTGGCCATGATGGTAGGCTGTCAGCTAGCAGCACGGGTGGACAGCGGAGTTCAAAGGTGGGAAGCTTGAAGACGGCTAATGCGCTGCTATGTATGCCGAAGGGGGAAGGGTCGATGAAGAAGGGAAATACTGTTCAGGCGCTTCTCATTGCCCCTATTCAGCCATCTTAAGTGAGCTCCATTATCAGCAGGGGGTTTGGCGGGAGTTTGTCGGTCATCTTAGGCTAGACAGTAAAGTTTCAATGTCTGGTACAGAGTCACTTCACACGATTTTCCAAATCCTCGTTCTGGATTAGCTCTTCATAAAGATGCTGAATATGCCATGCCGCCCCTTTCTTCGGAGACAAAACAAAGCCACTTGCTCTCCGGATCAGCGCGGGGTTGGATAGCTATTATATACACCCGCCGCGTCGAAACCATGATAATCGATACTGGTACACGTAGTGAGGACACGCGATGAGCTCTTTCCGTATTGCCCATTCTTTCCCAAACGCCAGTCAAAATGATAATAGTTGCTGCCATAGAAATGCTGATTTAAAACCCGTACATATCTGGCGGATCCAGATTGTCACCCCCAGCCCATTTCGTTTTTAGTTTCTCCAATATCGCCGTCTTAGCTCTGATGCTATATCTTCTCTCACGCCTTCTGGCCGAAGTCGCCGGCCTTACCGGAAACCAGTAGCCCAACGATGAGACCGAAGAGACCGAGGACGGAGCTGAAAATCTCGACGACAAGAATCTTGACGAAGCTGAAGAGGATGTGTTAGAACAGCTATCCAGAGACCGAGGGGAGAAAGGAGGCTCTTATGTCAACATACAGCGAGGCATCAGCAGCATCGGCAAGGGCAGCACCGCTACCGTTGATACCGACAGACACACCGCAAACGAGGTTACACATGCCCACGGTGATACCACCCCAGAAGATGCCATACGCAACAAACGCGGTATTCGGAGAATCCATCCCCTCTCCGTCGAGAGCGTTAATCTTTGCCGTGAAGACGATGGACATGATGAGGCCGTAGATGGCGACGACTTCGCAGAAGATGATGGAAATGAGGTTCTTGGTTCGGATTCGGGGAGCTTTCACGCCGGCGCCGAGAATCGAGGATCCTGTGATAAAGATACCCCTTCACGAGGAACCAGGGATGTCAGTCGTACGGAGTTCCCACCGGGGTTAGGGGCGCGGGTTAAAATAAAAAGCCCGCTTCTCATTTGAAGTCGAAACTCACCAAGCAGCTCCGACGACGGAGAGACCCATGCAGAGAGCTACACCCGTACTCGCCCACGCCAGAGGAGATACAGATTCTATAAAGTTGCCGGGGCTGAAGGATTCGCCGCTACCGGTGAAGAGCATATCTAGGGAGCAAAAGCTCGTCAGTGTTCGTCCTCAGGCGATTCATCAAACTAGGAGCTGGACGGCATACAAGCTCCAACCACCAACAGGGCGAAGGCCAAGACCCCGGAGCCATAATATGAAGGACCCATCGTGCTGCTGGCCTCCGGTTGCGCAGAAATATCCGGTTCGACCTCGAGAGGATTAAATTCGGTTGGCGTCGTTCGGATGGGGTTTCGTCTTGCGTCGCCGAGGGGGGCTCGAGCAGCTTGTTCGTTGATTCGCGAAGCAGGCTGATCGAGAGAGCTTTAACACGAATTCCCTTCCCTTCGAGATTACGGAAGCGGGAAGGTACGACACCGTGCATCGAGTACAATTGTACTTAAAAGGTAGCCTAAACTATCACGTGACCGAGGACAGTCAGCAGTGATGGAGGGAAATCGTCTTGAACGCCATCTGCCTGAACACCCCCACCCTCAACTCTCCCCCTTTCCAAATCATATAAATACCCGATTCCCACTTACCCCACAACACCACTGACCACCACTTCATTCGACGATCGCGACGGCGGTATTGCAACTTGTGAACAACGCACAAGCACTTTTTTTAAGGAAAAAAAAAAACTACTTAAGAGAGACAGAGCCAAAATGGCAACGGGCGGCCAGTCGTTCTACGAGCTCTATCGCCGTAGCAGGTACGGTCAGCTGCAAGCCTTTGGCTAGCCTTTGGCTAGCCTCGTCGTCACAACCACTTGGCCTCGAGCTCGCTCGTCGCCCTGTATCAATTTTCTGTGCTACACCTATCGTAAAACTAGTGCTGACTTTTGGGGGAAATTAAAATGCAGTATCGGCATGGCTCTGACCGATACCCTTGATGATCTCATCAGCGACGAGCGGATCAACCCTCAACTTGCTATGAAGATCCTGGGTAACTTTGACCAGGCCATTACCGAGGCGCTGCAAAAGAACGTCAAGGCACGCCTGAGTTTCAAGGTCAGTTGGCTTGGCTGCGTATTCTCTTTTGACTGTGCGATTCGTCGTCATACTCATACTCCTTTGTGCCAATTTGCAGGGAAGCCTCGACACATACAGATTTTGCGACGAAGTGTGGACTTTCCTCATTCGAAACGTCACGTTCAAGATGGATGGATCCAGCGTTGCTGTCCAGGCCGACAAGGTCAAGATTGTCAGCTGCAACGCCAAGAAGCCTGGGGAAACCTAGAGGGCACGACACGTTAAGGCGACCCTCACAACGGTTGATCTTAGGGCGATGTTAGTCGAATGCCGAAGGCATATCGAACAAGTTTGGGCAACGTTGTTCTTATTCCGTTCAAGTACAGCAACAATTGGCATCAGGGTTCGGCGTTCAGGCTCAGCGAAAGGGTAAAGGGTTTATTAGTTTGGTTTGTTTATAATTTTCTTTTCTCATTTGCAGCTCTGCTCGCATGTGACACTTTAGACCTTAGAATGTACAATTGAAACGCACCCTAGTCGTCTCACTCGTGCTCTCCAAGATGCCGCATTTTGTGCTGTGATGTTCTTGGTCCAGCAGTCGCTGTGATACCCGCCAGTGCTGGCATTTCCGTTTTCGTCTTTCCGCCATTATAAATAACTGCGTTCCTAGTGAAATGAAATCTGTCGTCGGGCTGGAAGAAGACTGGTAATGGAATGAGAGTGTTTCCGGACCCATGTTTCATCATTGAGGCTCTGCTTAGCGGCCATTGTTCAATGTTCATTGTACGCAGATGTGGTTACCGCAGCGGCAGGATCCACCGTAGCCGCGTCCCTATTGGCAAACTACTCCACCAACATCAGCCCGCCGCAGCCGAGACAAACGTCACTCTCGTTGAGAACATCGATCTGATAATACATACACACTCTCTTCCGTTCTAAACTCTATCCCGTGAACATGGTCCGCCGGCGCAATCCTCCGCGCCCATCCTCGCCATCGCCAGCTCCTGCCAAATCGAACGCACAGTCGAATAAAATGACCCAGCGCGATATCGGAGAACAGCAGCCGCTGCTCCCCAGGAAGCCTGAGGAGAAGGCACCAAGTCCGGCGAGTCGCTGGATCCTCTTAGCCATTGCTAGCGGCGCATGCGCTGCCTTCAACGGCATGTTCGCGAAGCTGTAAGATTTCCGTTTTCACGCGCAGTTTGTTTGAGCGAAGTCTTCGTGTTTTTTTTGAAATTGTCGACTCGTCCACTTTTTCATTTTATTTTTATATTTTATATTGAAATTTCATTATTCTTTTCTTTACCTCGTAAGAAACTAAAATGGTGTAGGACGACGACGGAATTAACTACCAGTCTCGCGGCTCATATCGCGCATGCCCTCGGCCTCACGTCTCGCCTCAACATCGTCGAGCTCGTGATTCGATGCGTACGTTCCAACTCCTCAATTCATGTGTTTGTGCTACATATGGGATCCCATTGCTAAAATTAGAGAACAACTTCCCAGATGTTCTTCGGACTGAACCTAGCATTCAACGGCGTCATGTGGTCCCTATACACGTCCGCTCTCGCCAAGGGCAACTCGACGACCCAGGTCTCCATCATGAACACGTCTACTAACTTTATGGTCACGGCCATTCTTGGCTTTGCCGTCTTCTCTGAGGCGCTTCCGCCTCTGTGGTGGGCTGGTGCGGCGTTGTTGGTGGCGGGTAATGTTATCCTGGGCCGGGCCGAAAACAACTCCTCGTCGGCATCAGATGGCAAGGGAGAAGAGCCCGAAGCTACCGGGGAGGATTCTACTGGTGGGATCTTGTCCGGTGAGGGTCGCGAAGAGAGGTGAAAGAAGTCATTTTGGAACATAAAGACTTGTAAAATGTTGATATGCAATTTGTCGAAACTTATACACCGTCGGTCTGAGAATAAAAAGACGCTTTGTAACCCATTTCCTAACTAGCCGCCGATTCACGCTGCTAAATAACTCCGCTAAACGCCCAGTATCCCGAGAATACGTATACACAATTATGCAAAACCAACAAGTAATAGCAAGGCATTTGTCGGAAATGTCCCGCCTCATCATGACCGGCTATCCAATTCCAAGCCATCATCATCCACCAACTCTTCATCGCCATCCATAATCTGCCCACCCCTCGCCCTTTCGTCAGTCGAATGTCCCAAGCGGATCCTCCCCCGAGAGGCAATCGACACCTTATCCGACACCCATTCCGCCGCCCTCAGCAAGAGCTGCCAAAGCCGCTCGTGGCTCTCCTGGAGCTCGTGGTCGTCGCGCGGATGTTCCGCCGCCTCGGCCTTGAACTGATACTTGAGACAGTCCTTGACCGTTATAAGGCCGGTGAGTTTCCCGTGGTACTCGACGAGGATGACCCGCGGGCCGATCTTGCGGAAAAGCTCCATGACGGTTTCGAGGGGCAAGCGGGGATGTACGGTTACGGGCGTGGCGTCGACGTAGCGACCGAAGGATATGGAAGTGGACGAGGTGGTGGAGTCGGTGCTAACCATGACGGTTGGGGTAGTGGGACCGACCGCGTAGCGCGGTGAGGTGGTAGAGAACACGCAACGCGCACTCGGCTCGAGGCGGCGCTCTCTCTTGGCCTTGTCGATGGCGTATCGAAGTTCAGTGCGGCCAATGTAGCCTACTAAAGTCTTGGAGTGGTCATCCTGCACAATGGGAAACCCTTGATACCTGCCATCGGCGAGAATTTGCTCGACATCCCCTAGCGTCAAGCCCGTGGCGGGGAGCGAGACGATCGTCTCAGTCATGGCGCGAGACACGGGCACGCCAAAATTGTGTTCCTCTTTGCTGTCCAGGTACGGCATGCCACTAGCCCAGATGGCTTGGTCGGCAATGCCCGCCTTACCGAAGCGCTCGGAAACAGCTTTGGTAACACCCACAACGATCATGGTGGGTAGAATGTAAGTCAGGGCACCTGTCAGCTCAAACATGATAACTACCACGGATACCGTAATATGCATAATACCGCCAAGGGCGGCAGCCGCGCCGAGAAGAGCATAGGCACCAGGTGTGATGCATGGCTCATCCGGCTTACAGGCCGCGAAGAAAACGCTTGAAGGGTTTGCCTGTTGCATTCCCTCCACGATGATTCCCACGGTCCTCCCAAACAGCGCGCCGATAGCCATGGATGGTACGAAAATGCCACAGGGAATTCTGGCGCCGTATGATACAATGGTCAAAAAGATGCGAAGAAGAGTCGCGATGACAAGCGACATAACGTTCAGGAATCGTTGGTTCGGATCACAAAGGCCGTGGTAGTCCTCTCCCTCGCATTCGGAGAAGAGGATTTCCATGCTCTCGGTCATGTCAATCCGGACGAAGGGGTTCGGATAGCAAAGAATAGCAGTGCCCATAGCCAACAGAGAAACCTCGAGAATAGCGTACTTAACCAAGTACTTCTTTCGAAATGCTTGGGCGCGGAGGTTCCATTTGATGACGAACGCGCCGTAGAGACCTCCGAAAATTCCGAGGATGATGAAGAAAAAGATTTCGAAGAAATGCCATGACCTGTCGTACGTGACTTGGAACATGACAAGCTGGCCGGTTCTGAAGGGGTTCAGGGCTGCCAAGATCGCCGTAGCCACCAGGGCACAAAAGTAGCTTCGCCATATGGTCTTGAGGGGGAAATAGCCCGACATCTCTTCAAGGGAGAATATGACACCTCCGATAGGGCTGCCGAAAGCGACTGCCACCCCAGCCGCTGCACAAGCGCAAAGAATCTCGCGATAGCTGGATGCATTACGCTTGTACTTGTTGAACAGTCTAGAAATGACGCTGCCGGTACACACGGCATAGTGAACGCTGGGCCCTTCTTTTCCTACCGATATACCAGAGCCGATGGTAAGGGGCAGGGTGATTGACTTGATGATTAGTGTCCAGAATCCGAGGAAGCCTTTCATGACGAAGCCCGCAATGATAACCTTGATCTCCGAAATCCCAGATCCGGCGGCATAAGGCGCGAACGACTTAACAAGGGTTGCGGCCGTGAATGCGAAACCGCCCTGCATACAGTCTTGATTAGCGCACAATCAGGTTGGGGAGCGGGGGTTTCGGGCAATGACGGACAGAAAATAGGATATAAAAAATGTAGTTTAGGGGTTCGAAGCTCCATCTGTGCCAGTCGGCACATCCTCTGTTCTCCCCCCAACAGCAAAAGCTCTCGTTGAGATAGAAACCCGATTTGCAGTAGCCAAGCCTGAAATCGGCGAGCCACTCCGTTACTATACTAAGGAAAGCTGCGTTGAGGCCTATGGCGATACCAATCAGGGTGATTACTATCCAGCCCTGTATCGCATCGTAGGTAACCCATAACCGCTGCTTTAACCCCGGAGGGCCATGGTCGTAGAGTCCGGCTACCTGTCGCCGCTTCGCTCTCCGTCTGGCCTGTTCGCGCGCTGCGTCTTGCACCCAGTCTATTTTCCCATATTTTCTTTAGCAAATTCGGGTCTAATCGGATTCCTAAACAGAGCTTCGCGGTCGCATACCTATCGTGGTGAAGTCCTGAGGAACCATGAGCAAAGATTCGACGCGGACGCAATGCAGGGAAGGATCTTGATGGTGACGGTCACTTACCTCATATCTCTTGATCTCAGCTATTTCCTCCTCAACCGGTTGTTCACCGGTATCGGTATGATCCACCTGTCCCCTTTCTGCGCTAGACACGGCATGCGACAATCTGCTCGACACGGACGGCCGTCGCACGGCAAGCCGCGGAAGCGTAGACGAGAATGATGTTGATCGAGAGCTCATTATATTGGAAGGCGAACCATTCTGCGCGAGGATTTCGGAGGATTTGCGAGTCGAAGGAAAAGAACGCTCGGGACGGGTTCAAGTCGAGGGATTGTCTTAAGTCGCGGGTGTGGTCGTAATCAAGCTATGGGATGGGTTATTCCACTCCGATGCCTCGAATCGAAGCAAGCATTCGAAGAAGGCGAGGATCAATTGACGCGGCTGGACGAATTAGGCTGACGTTTTGAGCTGTCCTCTGCAGCTTGCAGGTGGGTCATGCAGTTTGTACAAGTCTCGGTCTAACAAACTTGGTCAATCCTGGTCCCAGCTCGGTTGATAGGTGCGATTAGTGCTTGCGACCCCCAAGCCACAGCGGCAGTTGTGCACTGTTCTCCCTAAAAACTTAATCCAGCCCAACTGATACGCCCCCACCGTCATTGCGTAACGCTTTGTTCCCAGGCTTCAGGTTGCTCCAAGGCCTGAGGCGGATGAATAATAACCGATGCTGAAGTTGATGCTCAAGCCCACTCCAAAGTTCACCTTCAATCCACGAAACCTGCACTTAACGCGCTTGGGATTTCTTAGCGCGTCCTTCTGCTCAACCTCACCATCGCCCGTCGGCTTGAGCTTGAAATCTCCTAGCCAGGAAAATATCCATCAATCGCGAAATCCTACACATCGTAGGTTAGCTTCCCCTCCTAGAATCTAACCCCCGACATCATCCCACGGAGAGCATGCCTTACAACACCACTGCCATTCCTCCACGGAAGGAAGCGGAGGCCACAGGACAAACTCAACTGCCATGTAAGTTGACGACGGCCATCACAGAAGCGCGCTTTCTAATACTAACACTACCGTAGTATCGAGGGTCAAGAAAATTATTGGAACAGATCCAGACATTGCGATATGTTCTAACAATGCTGCCTTTGTCATTACCCTCGCTGCTGTGAGTCTGACTCTATCTCTGAGGCTCCCCCGCCATAGCTAACGAGGACTTCATAGGAGATGTTTGTCCAGCACCTGGCAAGTGCAGCTCACGACGCCACGAAGCTAGACAGCAAACCAAGGAAGAACATCCAGTATAAGGACATCGGTGAGTTCTCGTCACATCGATACCATGAATGGGCTTCGCCCCAGACTAACGTCGACAACAGCCAATGCCGTGGCAGCGAATGACAATCTCGAGTTCCTCGAAGATGTTGTTCCCAAGACTCACACGTACAAGTCTATCAGGCAAAAGGCACAGGAGACCAGAGCCAAGTTGAATTCGGAGTTAGGACTTGAGGACAAGCCCCTATCGAACGGAAAGAAGCAAAAGCTCCAAGTCAACGGCGCAAGGGTGATGAATGTCAGCAGGGCTACAGATGAACAGTCTGAAGACGCCAATGCGCAACTAGAATGGGAAGCGAGTCAAGCGGCGGGTGAGGACGTGCTAATGAGGGACTAGGGACCCTTCGCGGAGCTACTTCGACCTTCACGTAATAATTTAATGACACGGTTATGATGCGTCTTGGGTGGATTTTGGCGAGAGAGACATATTGATGCCTCGAGCGCTTGGACCGGTTTCATCGATAATTCTTTTATGAAATCTTTGGGGTATGTATGAGCCATTACGCCTACATCCTTTTTAACCTTTTTTAATTTTCTCCGCCCTTACATCGCCTTTTCTCCATTCATATAACAAAAACAAAAACCATCATCACTCCTCCATTGCATCGGGATCTGTGTGAAATCCCGGCGGTAGCCGGCCTTCGTTCAACATCTTTTCGAGCCGGATAATCTCTTCGAGACTTGACGCTTTCCTGATCATCTCCTGCAACCGCTTCTTCTCCTTGTCCGTGAGCTTTATCCTGGAGAGCTTCGAAGTGTCTGCAACTCCGTCTGTGACAGCCGCGCCGAGACCACTGGACTTGATCCCCATAATCTCTGTCGCCAGCGATGTTGGCTTCTCTTCCGTTCCAAACAACTTCTTCGCGTGTTGCCGTTCCGCATCCTTCACCTTCTGGTAGTCCAAGAAGCGGACTGTAGGACACCTCCAGATAACCCAGTACCGATAGTGCTGAGAACACATATAGCAGTCAGTTAACTTCGCCTACATCATCCAGGGCCAGGGGAGTCGGGGAGCAAGCGCACCTCTTTCTTCGCGACGGGGTTATCCTTGAGGACCAAGTGTGTGAGCCGCTTGAAGGTCCCTAGCACATCTATGTCCGCTAGTTCGGCGAAATTGTTCGAAGCGAGCACGAGGTTCTGTAGATTGGGGATCGAGCTAGCGATGGAAGACTGAATGCTTGATACCCTGTTTCTCGCGAGCAGTAAAGTCGTTATCCTAGGCGACAGGGGGAAGTTCCCCAGCACCTGGATATCGTTGTCTGTGAAATCTATGGAATCATGGGGCTGGCCCGCATCTCGTAAGTAGCCATTCTGTGTGGGTATGTGGGATGGAGGGGCAGAGACTCACCCCCGCAGCTCCCAAATTCTCAATAGCAGGGATTCGGTGGCCTATTCGTATGCGAAAATAATCGCTATCAACTCTGCTCAATGATCTAAGTGTAGCAATCTGCTCTTTTCAAAAACGCACCTCGAAGATCCAGCTCTCGCTCTTTGAGTGGGTTGAGGTAGGAGAGGGAATCCTTGATGAGGTCGGCGGTCAACCTCATCTTGGCGAATTATCGTTACCTGCGTTTAGGGAAAGGAGTTCGAGCGGGGGATGAGGGGACGATGAGGGGCGTCTCGGGTCGTGGGTCGCGGGAATCGGAGCGTTCGAGTCGGGCTCTTGAATATGACGTCCAATTTCTATTTCGATCGCGTGGGCAACTGCTTCAACCAAACCATCAAAATATTGATGTGAATTGTTCGCTGTTGGCTTAGAAGCTCCTGCTTATGAGGATTTTCCGAGGAAATCCCGAACCCTCCACGGTTTCAGGCGTGAGGTACCTCGTAATTAGTGTCCTGCTTTAGGGATCCTGCGACCGAAAGAGCTCTGATCGATGATGAACATAACCACCTGGCCTAGTGAAATACCATCGGATCTCAGCCAGACACAGGATTCTCGGCAAAATAGTAATGGCGTTCGCCCTTGTGCCGCTGAAGTCCTTATACTATCAATAACACAGCATCTCGGTTGACACATCCACGAGTCGCATTTGGGTCGCGGCGACCCAACCCTCGACGACATGGACGAACGAGCGATTCTCGAGTTCTACCGTTTGCAGACGCTTTACCCAACCGAATGGCCCGAAGAAAACAACAGCGATGCGTCCGATAGCGAAGATGAAGTCAAGAAGAAGATGCAAAGACGGAAGTCGAGATACCAGGCGCTGGAACGGACGACAACCCGCCGAAGCTTAATCGGAGCGGAATCTACAGGCAAAGGCGCAGGCGGAGGCGGAGGCGGAGGTGCCTTGGTGCAGAAGGACGAACCTGATCCCTTAGGAACAACCGATAGCGTTGTAAGAACCTTGCGGCAGCTGGGTCTGCCGGTCCAAGAAAATGCCCGGTTACGTGCGTGACCACTCGACCACAAGCCCTTGAAGATGGAGTGACGCTGACCGTTTCCAGGAAACCGATTCCTCCTTTCCTCCACCACGTTTACTCCCTCTCTATTCCTTTCGCAAGTGCACTCCACGGCCGACAGTCAGAGGCTCCTAGACGGCCTCAACGTGCTTACGAGATCAATCGACGAGAAATCAGCATCGCTTAAAGTGCTTGTTGAGACCAATTTCGAACGTTTCGTCAAGGCCAAAGCCACGATTGACAATGTGTACAAGGAGATGAAGTATAGGGGCACTGAACCTCCACCCACGGGTCGACCACGTGGCCATTCGAGACGCGAGAGTAGGAACAGTTTCCGTGCCAGTGGTGTCAATAATCCCCTCGTCTCACCGGTTAACGACCCACGAAAGAGGAATGCTCTTGTTAAGGAGAGCGAGTATGGTGTACTAGGGATCAAGACCCCGCTTCTAGATGTCACCGCCAAAGCCGAGGACGTGTGGGGCCCCGCGCTCGGCGGGCGCGAGAAGGAGGAGCGTTTAAAGACCATCGCGGGCAACATTGACCGTTTCAAAGACTACACGGAACTGAGTTCCGCTGTTGCGGATAGCATCAAAGGAAAGGATTATGAAAGTCTCGTGGAGGAGTACAACCGCGCGAGGAGGATAGCAGATGACGCCAGAGCGCTGGCTCAGCGATTGGGCAGCACAACGCCCACTGACTCGGAGCTTTACCAGCTCATACTCGCCTGCCGGATGTGGCATGATGTGGATGAGCAAATACAAGTATTTAAGCGAGAGGTCTGGAGAAACCTCACGTCGGTCCAGACGATCGCAAAGGCGGACAACTTGCCAGGGCACCCCGAGGATCGACACATGGAGCTCATCTCTCTTCTCCTGGAGCTTGGCGTCGATGATAACCCCATCTGGCTCTGGCTCCTCAGCCGCTACGACTTCCTCAAGGGGAAGATACAGGCCACGGCCGATAGAGCCAAGGTTGAGATTGAAATCCTACGCCGTCGGCTTGCGAGCTCGGATAAACCGAGCCCACAGGTTACTGCGTCTTATTTGCGCTCCATGAGTCGCCAGCCCGTCCATAACAGACCATCCTCGCTCGACTCTAGCGACGTTGTTGAGCTTTGGGAGAAGATGTTCAGCTTTGTTAGCGCAATGCTCTCGCAGCAGGGTCTATTGGGAGAGATTGTGGGCTTCTGGCACATGGTGAGGGATTTTGTTAGTGGAACTACGCAGAAGACTTTGCCGGTCGGATACAACGGCGAGTCGAAGCAATTCCACAGGCTATCTGCCGAGGGGACGGTGTCGTTAGAGAAAGCAATCGTTGAACTGGTTGATATCGTCCGGGAAAACATCTTCACCTTTTTCGCGGGGCTTCCTCCCGAGGACATTTCACTTCTGTTTTCTCCTCTGCCTCTCTCGCCGAAAACTCCCGGTGGCCCGTCCTCGATGTCCGGATCTCTATCACCCGGTGGGCCCCGCGACCCGCGATTTAATCTAGATCCGAACAATCTCCCACCGCCGTCACCGAAACGAGGTGAGGCCTGGGAGAAGTTTGCGTTCTGGCCTCCATGGTCTAACTCAATCAGCGGCGTTCACTACTTGTCCAAGATGCTCGCCATTATTGGTGCAGGGGCTGCAGAGTTGGCGACTATTAAGCCCCTCGGAAGCGCAGACGGAGCTGCCGTCGAGAGACTGAAGGCCTTGGTCGGCGCGGCAAGAGAGAGGTCAGTAACGGCTCTTTGCGCAGCCTGGAACAAGGACGCCGAAAATATCAAGTTTGTCGAAGACTGGCATAGGGGTGAGTCCGGTGATGTGACGCGCATGCCGGCCAGTTTCGCTGCTTTCGAGGGAGCCCTCCTCGCCGGCATGCAGAAGATTCTCTACATCTCGGAGGCGATGGCTAAGCCGGGCGCGGAGTTTATCGTCCTTCCACCACAAGCCAAGCTGTTGCAGATGGTCCGGAGTCAGTATGTCACCACGCTCTATAAAGCACTGAGCGGCATGGTAGAGAATGCCGAGCGGTCGTTGAAGCAAGCCGATGATGAGTGGACTACGGATGTTGATAGCGCTGCTACAGCAGCTGCGACAGTCTCCGTGACAACTGGCAAGGGTACACTGGATCCGAGCGATAGGGTATGTCAACTTCCAACGCATTCTCTCCCCTTTCTCCTAACTATACTCGTACTAACATGGAGATCTAGAATGTCCGCATGCTTCTGACTCTTAGCAATCTTCAAGCCCTCCGGTCTCAGGTTGTGCCGGCTCTCAACACCCAGTTTGAGAATGCCTTCTCGGTCAAACTTACGGATGAGTCCAAGACCATCCGCGACGTACTGGGCCAGATTGACGCTCGGCTCTTCCAAACATATACCCGCCCAGCGGTCGAAAGCTTCCGACGCATCATCAAGGCCGGCATCTCAGATCCTGAATGGAACCCACCCCCTGGCGTCAAGCCCACCGCGGCCAAACCCTACGTCTACGAGGTTCTCCTCGGTCTCGTGCTCGTCCACTCGCAAGTATCAACCACCGCTCCCTCCCTCACCTCCCAAGTGCTCTCCTTCCTCCTCGAGCAAATCAGCCGCGAGCTCCTCGACACATACCGCACGCGGCCCAAATACACGCTCGAGGCGCTCATGCAGGCCACCCTCGACGTCGAGTTCATTGCCCAGACGCTCAGCCAGTACACCACCGACAGGGCCTCGGAGCTGCAGGGGCAGGTGTACCAGGAGCTCGATAGCCGCACGGACGACAGCACCCGGGCGAAGCTGCAGGGGGAGTTGCCGGAGATGCGGAGCGTGTTGAAGAAGTTGAGGGAGGCGAGTAAGATGGAGTTTGCGTGTTTTAGGAAACCGAAGAGGCCGCAGCAAGGTGATCGGCGGGATACTGCGATGAGTAGTTGAATATAGTTGTGGATCTAGGAGTAGCTTTTTTTTCCTCTTTTTTTCTTATTCTCCTCTTGGTCGGTTAATTGTTTTGGAGAGGTGCATCTCTGTGTATATATGAGTAGATACGACGTGATGGCAACGGAGAAGTGCCCGATAGTATCTAAATCGCTGGGCCAGATGATGTGTAGGATCCCTATGAAGCTTGTCTTTATCCAGTCATCCTCATCCATAACACGCTCAGGCTCAACGTCTATAGATTCGCCTCGCGAAACCTCCGAGTCGAAGTCGATAGGAGCAGAATGGTTACGGCGAATCCTCTAGAAAAGTGGACAGCCACGTCGTTGATCACAATATTTGGCCAGCAGAGTGGCGGGAGGACGGTTTCATCGTTCCCCTTATCATCAGCCTTCGACTTTTCATTCACCTCCGGTGTCGTATTCTACCCCAAACAGCCAAAGATCCGTCCTATATTAAGCATCACCGCAGGTTGCGGTCCGCCCTCACTCACTCCTCATCCACCTTTTGATCAACCGAGACATCTCCAGTAGAAAAACAAAGAACGTTTTGGTATTTTTTTCTCCGCCATAAAGAAGAAACAGAAAAACACGAAAATCGTAACGCCCCCCTTCATTTTTTTGGTCCCTTGTTTTCAAAACTAAATCCTTATTCGCCGATACGCCCTTGTCATTCCACGAGAGTTGAAAAGATCATGGCTCGAAGGTCTTGCGTCCCGTTTTTTTGTTCTTTTAGTTTCCCTTTCATTATCGTGATCGTGAGACACATCGGGGTTTCCTCCTGCGTCTATAACTACCTAGTAGTCACATCCCTTCTCTTTTCCTCTCTTCTTTTCTTTTGTTTTTCTCTTATTTTCGCCGTCGTAAAAAGGGGGGTTCGCTGTCTTCAAAGCATTTCGTCGTAAGCCCTCGTCGTCGATACCAAACCAGTTTTTTTTCCTTCGTTTCGACACAACTAATTCCATTACCGCGTTTCGGTACCACAACAGTTCATTATATATGGTGTCCTATAAAGAAGACACCCTCGTAGCATTCGATTACTCCTCCATGTTCATACTGCGGGCTTGGGCAGCAGTAAATGAGAACAGAAGGCCAGTTCTAACGAGCGGGAGTCTCCGGGGTCGAACTCCGGCTTATCCCTTCGAGACTGGACAACGTCAACTAAAAATAGGGGGACAACTATTAGCTCTGAAAGATAAGAGAAGAAATGTGGGGAGAAAGAACCTGTATGGTGAAAACTTACAGTCCAGATCCAAATTACGGAAAAAAGCGGCAATTACTGGGTCTGCCTCGTTGCACAGAATCAACTTTCCGCTCTCGGCACGGTCAGTTGGCGGCAGCACGCGGCGAATGATCAACAACAGCCGCAAGAGATTCGCCAAGGTCTCTCCCTGGGACGTAAAGCTTCCGGGTTCGCGCTCGAGCGGCCAACCAACGCGAATCTCATCCTGTTCCCAGGCTTTAAAACTCCACGTGCTCTTCTCCACGCAATTCAGGAAGACGAGCGCAGTGACGAACATGGGAAATCCGATCTTGATCTTGCTGTCTTGGAGGATTCGTTGCATGCCGTTTAGCAAAGTCATCGAGGTGGCGTTTGCTTTCCTCTCGGCGGCGGCATTCAGCTGGAGACACATTATTGTGTACACGTCCAGATCCGGTTTCTCAGATGTCTCTCTAATGTATCTGGGCTCCGAATTGTCTTCGCCGGGACGTTTCTCTATCAACTTCCACTGGCGTTCTCGGTCGATAATTTCAACAAGGCCCCACAATTCTAGTGCCCGTCGAAGAAGATCACCGCCGGGCTCCTCAACCAACTGCGCCGCTGTTTCGAGCAAAACGCGAACAAAGTGGGACGGCTCGCGCTCGATAAGGACGGGCAGAACCTGCCGCATGTAACCCTCAATAACATTGGGGATGTCCTCGGCCTCGCAATCAATCATTACCGAGCGCGTCTTCGTTTCTGTCTCTGCGCTCTCGGGTGGCGGAGAAGACGGCGGTGTAACCAAGGTCTGGAACACCGGCAACAGTATATGGTGGCCAGTGTCAGGAAACTGCGACGCTTCCACAATAGTACCGGTATTCGCTATCCGCAAGGATGACTTCAAGAGGTTGTACCTCCTCTGGGCCAGAACCACCTGCACGCCGGCCGAATACAAGTCCAGTTGCTCATGCAGGCGGGTCCGAACACAGCCGGAGCGCCACACGCGGGGAGAGAGGACCTTGCGGCAGGTATCGCACGGGCTTCCTTTGCCGCAGTTCTTGCGAAGGATCCGGCACCGTATACAAGCCCCAATCTTACGGACTTCTTGGACTTCCTTCCGCCGAGTAGGGTCGAACCTGGCTCTAGAGTGGCGGGGCCGGCCATTCGCCGAGCCGTCGCCCGTGTCCATCCTAACACCACCCTTCTGCAGCGGCACGGGGGCCTGAAGAGTCTCGTGGTGGTGATGTGCTACCGCCGTAGGGCTAGTAGCCAAGTATGTTATCTCACCCCATGGGGGGCTCGAGGCATTCTGAGGTGGCAGAGGGTCGGTTATGGCATGGCTCGGCTCGGTAGTTGGGGCAAGAGAGGCTGTAACCTCCTCAGCAATAAGCTGGGGGTCAAGAAAGGACGGGTGTAGCCGTGCAGCCGCAGCCGCGGCAACCGAGAGGTTTGTCGAGTCAATGCTGGCTTCGGGAGGGCCAGGGAGGGGGAGGGAGAGATGGGCAGCATTGGTGGGGCTCGTTTCTTGTGCCGCGTCCTGCCGCGCTTCCGAGGAGCCTGGCGTCGACGTCGATGAGACATCTGGGAGAGCTAAGGGGTATAAAGATTGGTAAACTTCATACGTACCTTCTCCCTCAGGCGGTGCCCCACCAACAGCTCTGACTGCTTGCGTGGGGTTCCCGTAACTAGTGGGAGGATTGTCCAAGGTAAACTGGGCGCCAACCATGTAATGTGAAGTGGACGGCGTAACTGGACTCGACTCGTGGTCTCGGTTGTCGTGCTTCTCACTCATGTTGACTCGTCTCGACGCTTCCGCGAGGGCCTCGAGCGCACTCCAATTGGCGGTCATGGAGGCATCGGCGGGGCTGGCACCATTCTCACCAGCTCGAGCGCCATGTTTCCGCTGCAGAGCCGCCGGATTCGGAATGCTATGTAGGGCCAGACAGGCCTGTATCCGGGCGCTCTCGGATATGGCAGGACATTTTCCGGGTTTGGTTATGTGGCTCGTAAGGCTATCGATTCTGCCCTTGGGAAAATCCTCACCGCAAAGCTTACAGGTGTGGGGGTATCGATTGCTGTTGTCGGCGAGTTTGGGGCCGCGGTGGAAGTAAGAGGCAATGACCTGATTCGGCTTCCGACCCATGGTAGCCGAGACAGCAACTTCTAGACCAGTAGACAGCCGGATTCGATCACAATTGCAATTGCACGAGTGTTTGATGAGTCGTGCAACTGTTGGGGGAGTTTCTTGAAGGACAAAATTCTGCCAGACTTGACCGCCGTGAAATCTTTCGTCTTTGGTGGGATTCGCTTTTTTTTCGGGGCAGTTCTTTTTAGGCGGTGGGCGAAGAAAAAAAATCTGCCATTCCTAGCCACAATACCCCTCAATGCAGAAGCAATGTACAATGTATCTGTGTACCTGTGTACACAAAAGCCACAATGTGGCTTTAATCGTTTCACGTGATTTTCGTCGATGGGAAGGGAATAACGACCACAGGCCAGATCAAAAATGAACTAGATAGACGTGTGGGTCACTTTTAACTATTTTTAGGCTCGGAAACCCTCAAATCTTTTTCATCCCATGTTTAACGCATCAAGAGCGATAATAGCGTATAATAAGGTACATACAGGTGGGCCTATGCCCTAGGTCGTAGCGGAACCTCGAAGTCGAGCGCGAACAGGAGCCGCAGCAGGGGACCTGTCAGAGTCGAACCTGTTCCTTATCCAGGTTTGGATTGTTGGAGCGGGACCGTTCCTCACCCCACCTTTTCGACATCAACCCATGACCGAGGGAAATAGGGAATGGATCGGTTGATTCTTTTGTTGGAGAGCGATGACCGATCCCGAATCCACAAAGTACACTTCACCCGGAGAGAAATTTATGCGATGACTGCGATGTGTTTCCGCCCTAGCACTTATGCTACGCTCATAGATTATGGAGTGATTGTCTGCTCCACCTTTGCACTACGAAGTAAAGTTCTAGATCTTCCCAGGCTCGTGTAAAGAGATAATCCAATCTAAGACTTCCGATCACTCTTCCGATGCAGGCCAGACCACTGTGTTGAAAAGGGAGATGAAAGCAAGCTTCAGATATCACTTCAAATACTGGTCAGAGCTATGGATGAGAGAAATGTCCGTTGTTTCCTAATTAAGCAGGACTGGAGATCCTCATTGGTTGGAGAAGTCTCCTCCCAGCGTCGGACCAGTTCCTCAGTCCTGAATCCCAACCCTAGATCGGGAACAACAAGTCAAGCAAGAACAAAGGAAGTCTCGATGTCGAGAATGCATTGACACTAGCCGAAGTCTCGGACCTTGGAAATAAAATAACGTTCGGTGTGCCATTTGATCACAGTGACTAGCCTTTGCCCAAGGAAAAACTTGGCCCTGGTGAGATTAATGTTGTTAATTGTCCCCTCCATTCCATTAAAAGCTCTCTTTTATGTCCTCAACTTGTTTCCGGTTGATCAACAGTTCCGACTTTTGTCAGTATGTCAGTGAGGTTACCTCAGCTTTTTTGGGAGTTTTGGGAAACGAGCATCGGCCCACCCATTTCACTTCTTCTTTTCTGTTTCTTCTTATGTGAGATACTGTGGCCGCGCCGCACTGATCCGTCTCAAGATTTCCAATCGGAGCATTTAACAACCGAAAACATCAAGTATTCTGCTAGACGTAGGGTCACGATCGGCATAGACCACCCGCTCGAGCCCACAAAAGCCACAAGTCGGTTGCCTCCGACATACGGACCGGACTTCGTCTTAGGATAGAGGAGACAAACCCACACTCCGAGCCGTTGGGCAAGCAGCGATGAGAAATCGCCAAAAACTGGGAATTGGGCTAATATCTAATGGATTTGGAATAAGGGTCCAAAAGGAGGAATTCCTACTTGCAGACTCTTCATAACCGTGAGGATTAAGACGGTACGCTTCCTGACTGGCACGAGTACCTGTCGTTCAATATTAAGGGAGTATTGATATCGCCGAAGGAGGTATATGGCTCCATAATTTTTCCCCACGCCCAGGAGATGCCAGTGAAGGGTGAGGTTTTGGGGGTCTCATTTTATTAGGATTTGGAGGAATTATGGCGAAAATAAATAATCTATCTTCAAAAAGCACAGCGTTGCTAGAGAGAAAAGACTCGTCTGCCTCCTAGAAAACGACACTGATTAAAGACCTATTGCTGGCACAGAAACATGCCCAAATCCCCAGAGCCATTCACCTCTTTCGATCCCTACACTAGAGTTCGAAAACGCTCCTGCAAAACTACAACTCAACAGCAAACCGCGTCCTCAAGCTCTCACCATAGCGATAAAACAGCCACGGGACGGGAGTGAATGCGAGGCAGATGAAGCCCAAGACGCTATTTCCCCAACCCAATCCCAATCTTTCGTACAAGGGCTCGGCGCTAAGATCCAGAAACGCTCCGAAGGGAGATCGGACGAGCAAGTTGGCTGCAAGAGCTGATGCAGCAGCCTCAGCGCCGAATGCATCGACAAGGTATACCTGGCCGGGAATGACCACGAATAGAGAGCCGAATCCTATGATGAACGTTCCCAAAATTGGCAGAATCCAGTGAGTTTCGTACTTGGCGCACCAACCGTACATGAACAAACCCAGAGGGCTGATGGGGCCAATCCATTTCATCAAGATAAGACGGTCTTCTGGCTTCGCTTCGGCACCCTCTTTCGGTCGAAGGAGCCTATCGCTGAGAATTGAGAATACGGCCAAGCCAACCATCATACCAATTCCAAGACCAAGATAAGCAAGCCCAGAAGTTGACGGACTAAAATGGTAGACTCCCTGGAAAACCATTGGAAAGGTGGTAAAAAGTAAAAAGATGAGGCCGAATAGTATACCCGTGTAAAGCGATATGAATAGAACGATGGGAGAGAAGAACAAAAGCTTCAAGGGTCGAACAATAGCACGGAGAAGCATCTCGCGTGGTGTCTCCTCCTTCGATAGCTTAGGTCTTAATTTCTCGTTCCCGGCAGTCTTGCGCAAGCGGGCTGCCTTCCACTTCAATAAAACCGCGGCGTTGGTTTCCCTCATGAATATGGCAGTCCCTATAGCGATGACTCCAGACTATGTGAAGAGGATACAGTTAGAGATGGGCGGCGAGCGCTCGGAACAGGGCAAACTCACCAGAATCGAGAGGATCCGAAAGGTCCAGCGCCAGCCGATGTCCTCGGACACGAAGCCACCGATGATAGGCCCAACAACCTATTGCCAAAGCTTTAAAATACAAGATTTCTTCCAAAGAGGAGAAAGGGGGGTCACTTACAGGCCCCAAGATTGGGCCTATCGCAAACAACGCCATGGCTTTGCCTCGCTTCTCCTGAGGCGTGACATCCGCAATTGTACCGCCTCCGATGCTCATGGGACCGGCAGCAGCGCAGCCGCAGAAAAACCGGAAGACGAGAAACATGGCAGTGTTTGTAGCAAAAGCGCAACCCAGAGTAAAGGCAAGGTAGACGACGTTGCAAACGAGGTAAATGATCAGCCGGCCATACAGCTCAGATAAAGGCGCAAGAATTATAGGACCCAAAGCGAATCCTAGAACGTAAAGGCTGACGGTCATGGCTGCGACCGTGGAATCGGTGATGGAGAATTCGGAAACCAACTCTTGTACGCCAGGTGCAAACATGGTTGCGGCCAGATTTCTAATGACACAGGTTCTTATGAGCATATTCGCAGTGATGACCATTTGGAGAGGAAGAAACCACTAACGCTGAGAGGGTGAACAAGCTCACGATAGCCACGTGCGTATGCTTCTTTGCCGGCGACCAGTTGAGCGAATTCATTGGGTCGTCGGGGCCATCCCAGTCAACAATGTTGCTCTCTTCGGACGACCGTTTCTCGTATTGGCCGCTGTCTTTTGAGTCGCTAGTCTCGCCTGTCTCCAGCTGAGGAGGAGGAAGCTCGGATGGAGGCATCGAGAAATCTTTGCGTTGTTCGAAAGTGATTCTGTTGCAGCTGTGGACTCGAAAGAGTCCTCGGAGGGCGTTCCACTTAACAACGGGACAATTATATCTTTGAAAAATAAAGAGTTTCTATTAAAATAGTGTAGCTAGAAGAAAGAATCGATCAAAGCCGTCCATTCTCAAAATATTATTTATGAACGAAGAAAAGGGGAAGGGTTTTCATGTCCGGTTGTCCGTTTACTCCCGTGGATTTCCATTCAACAAAGATGAAATAAAACCAACGGGAGGAAAATCCAAGCGCCCCTTTTCCTGGTCATTTCCACCCCAAGTTGTGAAAGGACATACGCGCAAGTCCGCCATCCTCACCGTCCGTTGCAAGGATGGGAAGTGTATGGTCAAGAGGGAATGCGATGTTGGTGGGACGTGTAAGGGCTAGACGGAGGATCGGAGCGGAGGATCAGAACGGAGGGTTTGGACTACCTTTGGATGGTGGATTTAATTAGCAGGCAAAGGGCAAACCGCGATCATCGGACGTTGTCTGATTCGCTGCTAATATAGAGCTGTTGTGAGTGAGACGGAGGATCGGAGTTAAGGTCACTCGTCAGTGTTAATACAGTCGTATCACTGTAACACGTCAAAGCCTCGATCCTTGGACTGAACAGAAGACGACTATCAAGATTGTTGTCAAACAAATAGGCCACGCCACTCACCAGAGCAAAACACCATATTCCCGCCTAAGCACTGCAGTGATTGCAGGACATGGCCGACCAAGAGGTGCAAGAAGACCCTGTTGAATGGGGACCCGGAAAGACTCCGAGAGGTAGAGCACGTCCGCTTTTGAGCAGGCGGCGCGCCAAACCGCAACTGTCCTGCAACTTTTGCAAACAGAGGAAGTAAGTTTCCTGCCCCTTCTTTAAAGCGTGGGTAGAGCGGCTCTGAGTCTCCCTAGGCTGAAATGCGACCGGGAGCAGCCGTGTGATTCCTGCTCCAAGAGAGGTATAGGCCAATCTTGCGCATACGTCTTAAACGTGCCCAGGCCTCCAGGCGCTGCCAAGAGGCCTCTCGGTACTATTCAAGAAAGGATTCAGCACCTCGAGAGCCTCGTGGTTGATTTGATGCAGCAGTCAGGTCAAGAGCCTGGTTCCACACCTGGGGCGTCATCGTCACCGCTCCCTGTTAATTACTCAAGTCTTTCGATTTCAACAGCAACCGGAAGTGAAGATGTTGTTGCAGACACCCCTTCGACCACCTCGGGCTGTGGCAGCCTCCAGCCGACGACAGCGGGTGGAAGCTATGTCGATGCTAGTCACTGGGCTGCGATCCTCGACAGCATCGCAGAAATTAAAGACCACTTCGAGAAAGAGGAAGAAGCTTCAGCTGCCGATTATAGTGCCTATAGACCCCATAGCGCCGACTTGAAATGCCCACAGTTGCTCTATGGTTGTCCTAAACTCGCAACCAAGGAAGAGATTCTTGCCTCGATGCCCTCACGGCCCGTGGTGGATCGACTGGTATCGCGGTACTTCAACTCTTTTGAGATGTCTCCCGGTTAGTCCTATCGGTCACGGAGCAGGGGAACTGGATTTTAACTAATTAACATGCTTTAGCCGTGATACATAGCGTTCAATTTCTGAAGGAGGTGATGCTGCCTTCCTGTAAGCCTCTACTCTCTGTTCCGTATTGACAAATGACATTTAGTACGAGAAATTCTGGGAGAACCCCACGGCTACTCCTATTATCTGGCTTGGACTCCTTTTCACCATCATGTGTCTGGCGGCTCAGTTCCAGATGTCGAGATTAGGCCCTGGACTCCAAACTGCAGAGACAATGTCCATGGAGCAAGAACTCCAGAGCATGACAGAAGCTTTCAGGCAGAAAACGATACAATGCCTCGTACTCGGCAATTATGCTCAGGGAGGGCCTTACGTGCTGGAAACTTTGATGCTGCACATTGCCGCTGAGCTATTCATTCGTAACGATGCCGAGATCGGTTTGTGGATACTCTTGGGCACAATAGTTCAGCTTGCAATGCACATGGGCTATCACAGAGACCCCAAACATTTCAAGGGCATGTCTCCTTTCACAGGTGAGATGCGCAAGCGAGTATGGGCAACCATTGTCGAACTCGACCTTGGTATCTCAGCGCAAATGGGCCTCCCGCGGCTCATCAAGCAATGGCATACCGACACCAGCGAGCCTTCGAATTTGCAAGACACCGACTTTGACAGAACTACGACGGAGATGCCCCCGTCACGACCGGAGACTGAATTTACGCCCATGCTCTATCGCCTCGTGAAAGCACGGATCATGAAAGTCATCGGGTTCATCTGGGATTTTGCGGGCGACGTCAGGGCGCATAGCCACACCGAAGTGACCAGGATGGAAATGATGCTCCAAACCGCTCGGGAGTCCGTCCCGGAATGCGTCAAGTGGCACTCGATGGCGCACTGCATTACCGACTCGCCGCGAGTTGTCATGCAGAAGCTAGTCCTTGAGATAATCTATCACAGGGCAAGAATCGTCCTCCATCGCAAGTATCTGCAATATTCGCCAACGAAAACTCATCAATATGCCCACTCCCGGCAGGTATGTCTCAGCGCAGCACTCAAAATCCTAGATTACCAGCATATGATACACGGGGAGACTCTGCCGTTCGGTCGACTCTATCAGGACCGGTGGAAGGTTTCTTCTTTGGTCAATCACGACTTTCTTCTCGCGACGAGCATCCTTTGCTTTTATCTGCAGCAGGCTCGGACCGATGATACCCAAGCACCTATGGCGAAGACTATTGAGGAATCCCTCAACCGGTCGCGCGACATTTGGGTTCAGTCGAGTAGCTCATCAAAGGAGGCACTAAAGGCCACTAAAGCATTGAATGTAATCCTGAAACGCCCCAATAGTACTTTGAGGCCAGACTCCGATATAGAAAGCAGTACCCTACTCGAAAGTCTCTCATTCTCCATTTACAATCGTCCCGGAGACTATGTCCAAGGTGAGTGATGAAGCATACGGCCTTGTACTGAGCCAGCCATCCTTGGATCTAATAACCCTCCGCCCTTTAGACAACATCCACTTGCCAGTCTTTGACGTCACGACGCCGACGAGCTGGGAAAATCCGGTCCGGGAGCTCATGGGTTTCTTCCCGGCAGCATCTCCAGCCACCACTACCAGTTGGCAGATGATGGATGGCGAGGGGCTATAAAATGGCCTGCAATGGCACTTTTTAGCCTAGGTGCCATGGCACCCTTCGAATAATAATGAAGCTGCCAAACCCTCTGCCAATCCTGCGTGGCTCTTGGGATGTAAAAGTCAAGCCCTTAAGGCACTTCCGACTTGATACTTATATCGATTCCTACCCCATTTTCCTATGGCTCTTAACTCCACATTGAGCACTTATCGGAGCAATCCGCTACAGCAATCATTTGCCGATAGGAACCCGATGCTGTAGCCTCGGTTTGTCAATCTCATATATTCCCGATCGTCTGGTGTATTGTAGGACTATATCACCCCGACCAGAGGGGCCTATCTTCAAATGGAAAGCAGTTGAGCCTTTCACCTACCGCTGGCTAGAACCCTTTATAGAGCAAATCCAGATAGGTTTCTGATACATACGACCATAGCTCGCAGAGAATTGAGGGTCCCGTCCGCTCCCCTGTACACAAGCTGCGAAGCGCCAGACTAGTAGTTGGGTCGGTGACGACCAGCGAATCCCTGGTGTTGTATGTTTTTTCGTTCGGCTTCTTTTCTTTCTTTTTGACATTTTTTGTTGAGTTTCTATTGCAAAATGGGACTCCGCTGCGTGTGCATTCCCGGTGCCAGTCTTGAAGGGGAAGCGTTCATCGAAGCGTGCCTTTTGACATGGCTGAAATGGAATCCCGGGTGGATTGCCGGCTCCTTGGAGGCTGGATCACGTCTCGGTCTCGAAATAGACCCTCTTCGCAGCCACAGTCAGCGCCAGGGGCAGTCGTTAAGAGCGACTGTTTGTAGCATTGGTGCATGACGAAGGATTCCATTTCCCAGTCAGTCTCGTCAGCCTGGATGATGTATAGAATCGATCCATAGATACCGGATGCCTTGCTTAAGGGGGACTTGCGCAGCATCCGAAACGTGCGCGACATGTCTGCAAGCCTGACCTTGACCCGATGGTTTCGATTCGTTGATCTTAGTACGAAAAATGATTCTTGGAGAGTTCGGAGGATTTTGTCCCGGCGAGGAAATCCGCATAACGACTTAATTTAAGGTTTCCGGTGACTCTTCCGACGCGGCGGACTAGAAACGACCCGCCCGTTTAAACCGACGTCGATAGAGATCAATCTAGACAATTAAGACAATTAATCATAATAATATCAAGATTACGAAGGTAGATCAATATCTTTTTTCCCTTTGAAAGAAGTGTAACCTTCGACCAACGTTGCAATATACGTCACACGTATTTAGTCTCGGCTCTAGGAAGCTTCGGCGCGTGGCATTTCTCTCCGACCTACTTTGTAGACTACATTTGTGCTTCCCACATGCAAGGGCTTTTCGGGTCATGAGAGGAGGGAGTTGGGCTGGTTCGGTTTTGCTTGGGCCAAGAATCGATAAATGAGCGGAAGTCTTGGCTGCTCGTGTTAATCGCCAATGCTCTGCCACCTTTCGTTCCCAGCTCGTCTTGGCCCCCGATCTAAGTCAGTCCAAAGCGACGTCGCGCTGGCTGTGCTGCCCCCAGGTGTACAGGCGTACAGGCATACAGGCGCATAGGTGTCGAGAAAGTAAACCCCAGATTCTTCCTTGTTGAATACATATTTACTTCAGAATATCCCAATCCTGTCCGTGATCCTGCAAACTCTCTTTTTCTTCTCTCTTTGCACTTTCGTTTGCTGCCTTTGTGTGGTTCGAGATCGTCATCTAACCCTGGTTCTCCCCAGTCTTGGCCCTCTCAGAGACAAGACCTCGTTCCCTCCTTTCTATTCATTTCCCGTGCTATGTCCGTCTTATGATCTCTCTACCTCTTGGAACTCGTGAGAAGTGGTTTTCTTTTTCGCCTTCCCTATACCTAATGACGAGATAAATTTCTTTGTTGACATTCCGGGCCTGCCGCCCTTCCTCTGCTCTCCCGCCACGATGAATCTCCTAATTCCTTTCGCTCATGTTCTTCTCGGAGGCTTGGCGACGGTCGAGGCAGCCGACCTTGCCGGCTTCGTCCGGACAAATGTAAGTGTGTTGTTGTGTTTCGCAGATCCTTGAAAGCACGACAGCCTCACTAACACCCACGTGTGTCTGGAAAGACTGGCTCTATTGGTGGAGGCAATACCTTCCCAGGTGTAACCCGCCCGCTTGGTATGACCAAACTCGGACCCGATCTGTACAATGGCAGAGACAGCTACTCGGGCTATCAACCCGATGGCAACTTTATCGGCTTCAGCATGCTCCATGAGAGCGGCACTGGTGGTGCGCCCAAGTATGGTGTTGTTGCGCAGATGCCCGTTGTCGGCGAAATTCCAAATCCCCTCGCCGATATCAGTCAACCGAGAGGGGCGGATGACGTGACAGAGGTTGGTTATTATAGGTCTACGACGCAAAATGGCATCGAGATCGAGCTTGCTGCGGCAAGCAGAGCAGGATTCTATCAGTATACCTTTCCCGAGGGACAGGGCGACCCGGCAATCGTGGTGGATGTATCCCACGTCCTCAAGTCGTATCGCGGCATGGGCCTAGAACAACATTATCTTGGTGGTGGGATTTCGGTGCACAAAGAGGACGAACAAGGTCACCTCTCGTATCGTGGATATGGACGATACGATAATGTAGGTAGCACGGTCATAGCACCGCCATGCATCTCCCCACAAGTTCGTCCCCGGGCTAACTTGTCGCACAGGGTTGGAACAAAGCTCCTACGTGGGTTGTTTATTTCTGCGGACACTTCGACAAGCCGGCGACGTACAAGACATTCTTGGGAACGAGACCCGACGGCGAAGATCTCGATTGGTATGGACAGAGGGACAATGTGGATTTCTCACTCAACAGGCTGGGTGCCGTCTTCTCCTTCAAGGACACCGAGGTGAAGTCTCGCGTTGGTGTGTCCTTCATTTCCACTGACCAGGCGTGTCGGAATGTGAATAATGAGATTCCGGACGGAACTTCGCTGTCAAAACTGAGAGATGATACGAGGAAAGAGTGGGAGGATAAAGTGCTTTCCAAAGTAACAACCACCGAAACCGATCCGGAGCTGTTGGCCCGTCTTTACTCGGCGCTCTATTTTATGAACCTTCTGCCTCAGAACAAGACGGGGGAGAATCCACTCTGGGGATCTGAAGAGCCGTATTACGACGATATATTTACCTTTTGGGACACCGTACGCGCATTCAACGCCTTACATTCATTCGTCTTGGTCGTGGGATCTGCTAACATCACAAATAGTTCCGATGCACCACGTCTCTCTTCCACATCCTTCAACCCGAGGCATACGAGGAATTCATCCGGTCCTGGGTCGACATCTGGAGACACGAAGGCTTCATGTCCGATGCGCGATCCTCCTTTTGGAATGGTGCTGTACAGGGTGGTTCGAATGTCGACAACGTCTTCGCCGATGCGTACGTGAAGGGAGTCAGGGGCAAGATTAACTGGGAGGACGCCTACCAAGCAATGGTGACGGATGCTGAGGTCGCGCCACCTCCTGGAACTGATAACCGCGATGCCGGAGGATCGGCGAAAGAGGGCCGAGGAGCACTTCCTGACTGGCTTTCGCGTGGTTACATTACGACCAAGTTCGCGCGGTCTGTGACTCGTGCCGTAGAGTAGTAAGTGAACCGAGGCAGGAGCTTGTGGAATTCTGGTTAGGTATCGTGAAAGCTGACTCTATTCTTTTTTCCTTCCTTCTTTTTAGTTCTACCAACGACTTTGCGCTGTACCAGGTGGCGCTGGGATTAGGTCATAAGGAGGATGCTGCAAAATATCTGGCTAGGTCGCGAAACTGGCGAAATCATTGGAATAAAGACATGGCGGCCTTGGGCCATAGTGGTTTCCTTGGCCCGCGAGATGAGGGAGGGAATTTCATTGACCAGGATCCTCTTAGTTGCGGCGGATGTTACTGGGGAAATCATTGTGGGTTTCACTCATATAAGTTCTCGTTGACGGTTCTATCTAACAACCTCCAGACTATCAAGGTCTACCATGGGAATACACCTTCAACGCCCACCACGACATCTCCACCCTCATCGACTGGAGCGGCGGCAAAGACGCCTTCATCGACCGGCTCGAGCTCACCTTCAGACCCGGAATCATCTCCGGCAACGAGCAATTCGACCACACCATCTTCAACCCGGGCAACGAGCCCAGCTTCGGTACCCCTTATCTCTACAACTTTGTCGGTCGCCAGGACCTTTCCTCCCTGCGGAGCCGCTTCATTGCAAAGTCGTATTATAGCCCAACTCCGGGCGGCCTGCCCGGCAACAGCGACGCGGGAGCCATGGAATCTTGGCTGTTGTGGAACATGATCGGCCTTTACCCTCTCACGGGACAAACTACCTTTCTCATCGGATCTCCCTGGCTCAAAGACCTCACGATCAACCTGGGAGGCGGCGCGAAGCTCGAAATCACCTCTCAGGGCGCTTCTTCCGAAGATGCAATCTACGTCCAGTCCCTTAAAGTCAACGGTAAGGATTGGGATAAGGCCTGGATTTCATGGAACGATGTGTTCCGCGACGGCGGCAAGATGGAGTTTGTCCTTGGAAAGAACCCCGTGAATTGGGCTACCGGCCCGCCGCCGCCGAGTCCGGCTGTCGGCGACGGTCTTGACGTGCCCGAGCCGCCTGAGTCTCCGGAGCGGAGGAGGTCTTTGACCACTCGGGACTATATCGCTGGCGGCGTCATCATTGCTGCCTTGGGAGGGAGTGCCGGCTTCATCATTACTCTAGGATATAGGCATGTGAGCAAGAGGAAGGACAATAAGGTTAAGTCTGGATATCGCAGGGCGAGGATGAGTGACTCGGGTGAAGAGCCAGACTCTGATTTGGAGAGGGCATCGGATAGGAGGAACGGGAGCAGGAGAAGTGCGTTGAGGAGCTAGGGTTGGACATGATGCGCAACATAGCTGGAAAATTTTCTTTCCCTTTTATTCTCAATCTTTTTTTCTTGCCATTTCTTGTCTACAGACGGCGTTGTTGGCTCTCCTAGAGGGAACGACTTAAGATATGAGGCTTGGATAGAGTTATGATATTCCCAACCGTCCAAAGGGGCTGGGATGTTGGCGATAACGGGATTAAACGGAGGGCAACATGAGATACTGGACAATACCCCACACTCATGCGGTATTCTATAGTTGGGATTCCTAAAATAAGGGAATCGAAGAATCTGTTGACCTTGCTAGAAAACATCGCGGTTCGAAGAATTCACCACCTCGGGTTCATGTTCCCTGGTCATAAACAGTAAACCTAATATTCCAGAAAACGCCACTGCTATGCTCTGCCTATCGAGTCTGTACAGAGTGCTTGGATAGTTATACGGGGTATCTATCAAGGGTGCGCCAAGAAAAGGCCGAAAAGGAAAACGAAAATCACCCATAGTTTCTCAAAGTGTTGTGTATCCTCAAAAATAAAAACTTCTATCCCCAAACATTGCGGAATTCGTCATTCTCGTTCACTTCGTAGCGTGGGGTGAATGTCGGCTCCTCCACCGTTTCCTCGTTCTGAGGAGACGTCCCCCGGTCATCTAATGTGGGTTCGTCTCTGGTGGCAGTAGTGGCATACCCTTGGGAGACCGGGGGTAAAGCGAGTGCTCGAGATTCGGTCGCTACCTCTTGCAGCGATGACCGGCCGCCGCCACGATCGCTCTGGGTGTTCTCCTGAGGCGGCGGACGTCTCTTCTTCTTCTTCGTGACGGGAGTTCCTTCACTAGGACCTAGGCTCTGCGCAGCCGGCTTCGAGGGAGGCCGCCGATTCGCCGTAGGCCGTAGAGGTGGAGTCTGATATCTCGCGTGCAGAGGCTCGCTAGCGGTAATGACAGGATACTATGATTGTGTCAGCGTTTGACCTTGAGAGATAAGCGCAAGGTGAAAACATACGTTCCAATCTCCATATTCAAGCTCTCTTGCTTTATCATAAAGACGTTCCTCCTCGGGATCTAGGTTCAGCTCTTCGTCAAACGTGCTTCCGCTTGACTCGCTTGTGGTTTGTGCCCTACTCGAAGAGCCGGCATAAGCCGGGCCCAGGAGAGGCGTGGTTGCCGAAACCTGGCTCTGACCAGGTTTTGGAATCCAGTACTTTCCCTTTCCTCCTCGCTCATATCTCATACCTTCCTGGATGCGGGCGAGTCTTGATCGAGAGTCCTCGTGGGCCATAATCTTATCGCCCGAGTCAAAGGAGCGGTATCCATAGCTGTCACCCTTGAAAGTTTGTTTTGAGTCCTCGATGAGGTCCTTCGGCCCAAATGCGTCTTTGAAGGCATATCCGAGAGGCATACGCGCGGAGAAGATGCTATTATCAGCAAAGTCCTTCCAGGAAAAGGCGTACCAGTGCGCAATGGCAAATGCAGGCATTTCAATACAGATCAAGGCATCTTGAATGGCGGCAGCGAGGTTGTCAGGGGTGTATCCATCTACATCGTCTGGAATGGCACCTAGCCAGACCAGGATCGAGAGGAAGAACCCTTGCCAATACGAAGCAAAGATGATGAGTTTGATGCATAGGAACTTGGGAACGGGTCGGAACGGCTTCAGGTCGTTATTCATGCAGACCCAAAACAGGCCCAGAGCGTAAAGGCTGACGGTCACGCTGATGTTGTAGATGATGCCGCTCCAGAAGTAGCCCGATTTTAAGCCAATGTAGCCCTCTTCATAAACACCACAGGCCTTCATGATAACGGCGGCTAGCGCCAGAAGCGGCTTCAGCCACGTGTATTGTAGGATACCTCGCTTGATGGCGAGGAAGGTGTGCGGATCGGAGATGTCGACCTTGGAGAGAACGTGATTGAGAGGCCAAAGATGGCTGACCGGAGCCCTCCCGTGCATCATGATGATCAACGCCCTCTCGCCCCCAATATAATTGATGAGGAGCTGGAAGAAGGTGTAAATCGTGAACGCCTGCACTCGTTAGCGTCTTAATATGCCATCCGGACCAGGCTCTGTCGGAATTGGATTCGCACCTCATATATATCGCGGATGGGATCGAGAAAATGCGACGCCGTAATAGATATCATACTTGTCCATGATGCAATCGCGTAGATTGGGACCCTGGTCGAACGTGTCAGCCTGATCCTCCCCGACTTCGACAATTCCAAAATCGACAACACGTACATCAACAGTATTCGGACTACATATCGCTGGAGGAGAGGTTTTCGATAGTTTTTTCTACAGAGGGCATAAGTACCAAAACACCGAAGGCAGTCGAAGTTGGATACAGTGGTTTCTCACGCTTGTAGGAAGATTGAGCTGTCAGGAAAGGCGATATTAGTGGGTGGCATCAAGATGGCAAAGAGACTTGGAACTTACATAGTGGACAACAGTGTCGCGGTCAAGGCTGCAACGCCAGCGACTGCGATAGTCGTGCTGGCAAGCCTATGACCCGTACCACCCATTTTCGGGTTCGGAACGCGGTGCCTTGTCGCGTGCGTCGACCAACTCAAGATGATCTCTCCTCTAATGTTCGGTCGAGATCGACACCATGTCGGAAAACCTCCACAAGAAGCCTTTCGGTTTTCGAATTTCGGGGCGGTGAGTGACGGCCAGGTAGAAGCAAGCGGCGCAAGCAAAAATCCTAGGTCTCTGTGGCTAGACTTGCTAACGGTCTCGGGCGATATCCCTCTGCTGAGTGCTGATGAAGAGGAATATCAAGACTGTCTGAGGATGGAGGCGGCATCAGCAAGGCACCCAGATTAATCAAGTTGGGGGAATGACGCGACACCATCTGCAATTTTATGCATCTATGATCGCTGCTGCAGAAGCTTGGAGCTCGACTAGTACTGGTTGCTAGGAGGTATTAGGTACATAGGCGCTCTATCTTATGCGCAGGTCCCCACTAAATACAGCCACTCATAACCAAGATTTGCGCCGTTATGCCCAAAGTCCCCACTTCTCTCCCAACATATGAAATGTACTAGGTACCTATTTATGCTAAGCAACTTGTCAAATCCACTGTGGCCCGAGGACCCTGTCGCGACTTCCCATTCATTGAAGGCGGTAATTCTTGTCACCGAAAAGGAGATTTGCTTGACGAACGTCACAACTACGATTCACCGAGTCCTTCGAGCGACGGCAGCGAGTGTCGATTTAATCTTCGGACCGAAGTTGGCCAGAACGGCTCCAGTTATGCTCTGACCGAGACGCGAGTTCCAACGAACCACACCGAGGCCCGAAGCTTCAACACTCTCGACAACATCATGTCAACTTCCGTCTGGTCGACCCATACAGCTGCGCGGATGCTGCAATAACTATTTCCTTGGGCGAGAAAGATAGAGTGCTCAGCTCTTTCAGCTAACTGGAAGCGATTATAGCACTGGTCAGGGGCTGTTGGAACCATGTCGAACACCAATCCCAATGCCTTGCCCTTGGACGAAGCTCGATCTTTCAATCCGTCAGCTATGGCCCGCGATCCGCCGGTTTTCAAGGTCTTGAACTAACGGCTACTTTTCTAGGGTGTTTGTCGTCTACTTTCTCATCTGTACCGGCTTGAGCATCTTCTTCCTCCTCTACTTTAACAGGGTCTTCGCTTGGCTGGCGGCCTACGGAATTCGAACCTGGACATGGCACCGATATCGTATATACATCGACTTCCAAGCCCTTCAAATATCTTTCCTTGGAGGTCGAGTCTTCTTCACAGGTCTAAGATATCACGGAAACAATGAGACATTCCATATACAGAACGGCCACATCACCTGGAATTACTGGTTACGTCGAGTCCGCGATGTTGATATCAGCACGAAATCTACGAGTCCCCACGAGGCTGACGGGAAGCGCCAGAACTCAAGCCTGCCGTGCCGAGTCAACGTGTCCTTGAACGGATTAGAGTGGTTCGTCTACAATAGAAGCCCCGTTTATGACGGGATACTCAAAACTCTGTCCGATGATAAGCCACCTACCGACTTGGGCACTGAGGATTCGACGGAGGAGAAGGCTGGGAAAGTTGGTCAATCGAGTACTGAGGGTGCCTCCATACCACAGTATGGAATTCTGTCCAGCCCGGACAACGTTCAGGCTTGTGAGGAACCTGGTGACTGCGATGATAGTGTCTCTTCAGAAAGCTCCGACCTGCCCTTCCTGCTACAGCTTTTCCCCATTCATGTTGAATGCCGAACGGCCGCCCTCGTAATGGGTAATGAGAATACGAAAGCCGTGCTCGTTATCAAGACCGAAGAGGCATCTGGCGATATCGACGCCGTCGAGTCAGGCTCTGTAGATCTGTACCGCCAGCTCTTCAAGTTCAACTTCCGCCATCCCGTTGTCGAGATGAGACCGAATGAAGACTATACGGAGGACCAAGAGTCGCGCGCCACGCGAGGGAAGCGCCCCGTGCAGAATATCCCGCCAATCAAAAAGAGAACGTTTCTCCTCCGAACCGGACGAAGGCTTACGAAACGTCTGAGGAATATGGTACCTTTTTGGCGAAAGTCGGTAGAGTCTCTATCTCCGATACGTAACGAAGGTCCGTTACCGACTCGTCCTCCAGGCACGGATGGTTGGCAAGGGCTGTCAAGGTACCTGAAAGATGATATGGAGGATAAAGCGCGGTGGGCATCCGTCGAGTATGCCGCGAATACCACCATCATCGATAGTCCCTCGGCAACCGTTGCCTTATTTTGGGATGCTCCAGCGAAAATTACCGAAGCAGCTGATCAGTCCGTCGAAAACATCAACGGCGACGACACCCCTCCGGCATGGGGTATTCATCTATCTATACAAGGAGGCACGGTAAACTACGGGCCCTGGGCGGACCGTCAACGAGCTGAACTCCAACGGTTTTTCTTCCCTGCCGCTTGCAAAGATGCTGTCCCGGCACAGCGGTTGAAGGTCGGGGACTATCGAGTGGCTACCAAGTTCACTTTATATGTTGAACTCGATAAGGAGGTAACGATCCGAGTCCCAACCAAAGAGCCTTCGAAGAACTGGCGATTCAAGAGTACCATACTTCCTACCCAGCAGAACCAGCCAACTCAAAAGCGAAAGGAACGGAACCGCGAGAAGAAACTGAACACTAACGACCCCTCGCGAATTCGTCCTGCTGGATGGCTTGACTTGAGAGTTTCCGCAAATGCTACTATATCTTTTGCAATGGATATGTTTGCTGGTTCAGCCGGGTATTCAACTACTGTTGACCTCGACTTGCCGGAAACGGATCTCTCCAGCAGTGTCAATCATGAATTGCTCTGGAGGTCTGGACCCCAGCGAATCTCATGCGACCTATCTTCCCCTCTGAAGTGGAATGCTCTTCGAACTTGGCGTTTCGACATCTCTAGTGATAACTTGGACCTTTTCCTCTTGCGAGAGCATGTGTTTCTTCTCATTGATCTCGTGGATGACTGGACCACGGGACCATTACCAGATTACCTCGTCTTCACTCCCTTCAAATACAATATCAACCTCGATTTCAACAATGTGAAAGTCTTCTTCAATGTCAACGACGCAAACGTCATCAACAATCCTACCTCGTTAGACGAAAACACCTACCTCATCCTCTCCAGCAAACTTCTTTCCGCCTCCGTCTCTATTCCAATCGATACTTTCCGACCTCCGAAGAATGCCATCCCTTTCGAGATTAAGGCGGACGCTCTTGAAGCGTCACTTCACCTCCCGCTTTCTAATACACAGGCCACTTTCCTACGCTCTAAAACAATAGGCCGGGCTGAGAATGCCGTTATAAGCGGCGAGTACCATTACAATGCAACAACATCGCCAGCCAACACAGACACGCTCATTGCGAATATTTCGGGACAGTCCCCAACTGTGACTGCCTACGGCTTCCTCGTCAGGTATCTCTTGTCTCTCAAAGACAATTACTTTGGCGACCATGTCCACTTTCAGACGTTAGAGGAGTATCAAAAATCCTTACGCCAAGAGCCGGATTCGGCGGCCGCTCAGAATAGTCACCCCCCTCATCAGATATCCAACGATCTGGACGTTATTCTTAACCTCCGGGTCGATGATCCCCGACTTCTCGTTCCCGCCAATATCTATGATGCATCCAACAACATCCAGATCGAGACCGCGTCTCTTGGTATCGATCTTCGATTTACCAATTACTATATGGACCTGGAATTTTCAGTTAGCCCCTTAAATTTGTCACTGGGCGTGGGAGAACCAGGCGACGACGGTTCTCCAACTGAGGCCGTGTCATCGACCCAGCTATTCATTGATGGGATTCGTGTATACGGGAACCGACTTTTTGGTCTCCCGCCAACTGAGCCCACATACCTATGCAATTGGGACTTGTCCGTTGGCTCTATCACTGGGGAGTGCACCGCCGAATTTCTCACCTCGCTGGCGCGAGGAGGGAAGGCATTTCTCTTCGGGTTTGATGACGAAGAAAATGCTCTTGTGCCGTACTCATCTCTCATCTTCCATGATGTCACTTTCCTTCGACTGACGGTCGAATCCGTCAAAGTATGGCTACATGTTGATGAAGCGGCTTTTTTATTTTCGACGGAGTCTATTAGTGTCAGCTTCAATGATTGGGCTCGGACTCATTATTCAAAGCGGGGGAATGTAAACATCCCCAATGTTCAGCTCGCTTGTTTTGACTCAGAAACGGCCGCTCGACACAAGTCGAGGCACCGCCACGATATCACCCCAGAAGCACTTCTCCAGACCAGCGTTCATGTTGCATTAATTGGACGGAAGTTTGAGTTCTCTCAGGAGCGAAAGCTACAACAGGAGCTGGTCCGAAGAGAGGACCAGCGCACACATAGGACCCAGTTCCTTCTGCTTCCGGGATTGCCGTTGGATGAGTTTAACCCTACACGAATCGACCCTCCGGCTCAGGTTGTTCCGCCGATGCCCGAACCTATCTCGGAAACCCTTCCCCCAGATGACGGGAAATCCATTACTACTACAGGAACGCTGTCTATGCCGATGCCGTCCATCCGAAGGCAAAGCTCGTTTCTGAGCTTATCAAGCGCAAGCCAAAAGAGTGTAGTCCGTACTGACCCGTCAAGGTCTCGCAGTCGTGGTAAGGCCTCCTTTGCTGGAGCTAGACCAGAGCGTTCCGCCATGCATCTGAGAGAGTTTTCTACCTCATCTGAGCGCCACTCGGCATTTTACAGCGCATCGGGAGAGAATATCTACGGTGACTCAATCCGGCCATCTGTCGTCACATTCTCGAGCCAGTATTACCCACCTCCTTTTCCTCTTGAAAATCTCCAGCCAGACCCTAGTGATACGGCAATTCCAAGTGTGGAAACCGAAGATGCCGATTCTTTCGGTACCTTGGAACTCGACCTTGAAGACATTGACCCAGAGATTCTCAGCGAAGATCACATATACTCTAGCTTCATCATCGAGTTTCCAACAGGCATATCTGGCTTCCTTAACCCAGTTTCGGCACGATATGTGGCATCTTTACTCTCGGCACTCCAGCCAACTTCTCCGGAGGACGTTCTCGATGGACTGCAAATGAGTTCGATGACGGAAATTGTCGATCTCAAGAACTTAGCGAAGGTCCGTGGGGAGATCACAGACATCATGGTTAAACTTCCAAGCGCAAATATTCGTTTTATCAACTCCACAGAAGTAGGATTTGAGAGAACGACAAGTCCAGCACACGATCAATACGATGCTCTGTGCCGCAATGTTGCTCTTGTTACTAGGGGCACCACGAAGTGGGATGACCCTTTCAAACCAGAAACCAAGGAGTCTCGCAGATCCCTACACCTGAGACTGGGCTCTGCCGAAATTACGGTCTCTGAGAGGTTTCCGGAGATGAACGAAACGCAGCCAGCGGTGATGGCCCAGATCGAGCAGGCGGTTGTGTCAGTCGGGTCCCGCGATGTGACCTACATCGATGCGACTATCGGAGCTATCAGAGCCACCACTGCCTCGGGGAAGATTGACTACCTTGCTGGCCTCATTCACCGGACGAACCTCATGGTATCTGAGATGGAACACTTGTTCTCTGATGTGCTTTCGAAAACCGAGGACCGCCTAAGATACTTCATACATCACCTGGCCGTGCTGAGCAAACAAACGGGCGACGCGTCATTCTTTACCCGGCCATCTGCTGTCTTGCGATGTGTGGAATCTCACCTGCGCACTTTTGATTCCTGGAAATTGATACTGCGCCTGAGGCAGATTTGGTCTGAGATGAGCATCGAGGAACAAGAGGCGCTTTATTTGGCTTGCTGGGCCTCTCATCCGACACCTCCGGAGAATGCCGCTGCGGAAACCATGGATGCCTTTCAAAAATGGCGGAGTTGGGACCTGGGAGACCTTGAAGAATCAGTACTACTCAAGATAGTCTTTGACCTGCCAGACAGAAAACCTCAGATGCAGGACTCTCTCCCCTTACTCGGAGCTTGTCAAATTGACGAGATTGAGTTAGTCCTAGATCCTGGCCCGAAAGAGAACAAGACGACCATTCTGGATCTCACTGCCAGACTTGAGCGCAACAACAAGAGACACGATGTGTCGCAAGACCTCCAGGATGTTGAAGGGCAGCTGACTGTTCTCAACATATATTGTGATGAGGCGGCAATTAATATCAACTGGGAGCTCTGCGAGCTGGCGAACAATGTGTTGCGTCTTTACTCGGAGACTCTGGCGGCTGAAGAGTCGCCTTCTCGATCACCACCACCCAGTAGCGAGACAGGCTCACCTTCTCCAAGGAAGCCCGAATCGCTCCATGTGGTTGTCTCTCTCGGAAGTGGCGCACTAGCAGTTGATACAATCAATCTAAGTGCAAAGACTCTCGCGCATGGCCTCACGGTATCATTCCTCAGCCATGATGTAGGGGCGGAAGGCAGTAGCAGCAATCTCCTCGTCAATTGTGACGGCATAACATCAAGGCTTCACAGCCGTTCTGAATTACTAGGCATGGTGCAACTTCGGCAGCCTAGTGTATTCGCCTCTCACCAGATGCAAGAGGTCGACTCTGTAAACTCGCACACAGTCAAATCTACGGCGAGTAGCAGGAGCCTTACTCTCATCGTTAAGCAAGACCCTATTGCGCTATTAGAGGTTCTGGATCTGTTGGTTAGGGATGAGGCTATGCAGCTCTACAGGCTCAAAGAGCAACTGCCATCGTCTTCCCCAAAGCCCAAAAGGCGCAGCAAGCAGATCGCTGAGCGCCTATCAGCATACAGGGTGAACGTAGCCTTGTTCCTCGATGAGTACAAGATCAGCGCACCACTACTTCAGTCACTCACATACAACGTATCTGGTGTTATCTCCAGGGCTGCCATCGCTGCCAATTTTGGCAAGGAGCTCATCTTCGACTTTGACATCAGCGAAAATTCCCACGAGATTCAAATCGAGGTCAACAATGAGCCAAGAAGCATCTCTCTCCTCAGCATTCCGCCCACGAACGGTCGGCTCACCAGCCACATCGGAGACTCGGAGCATGCTCTAGCCCTCTTCGCGTCCATGGAGCTCATGCAGCTTGACGCCTCCGCTGTGTATAGTCTTCTTAAGGCTCTTAACCGTCCAGAGATATCCAATACGATTCACGATATCCAAGAGCAAGTGCAAAGCATCACCGCACACATGGACGACTTGTTCGAACCCGACACCGTCGTTCAGGCCACGCCCGTCTCGCCGACCAAGTCAAGGACCGTCTACACCGTCCACCTCACACTTGCGGGACTAGAGATTGCCGGCACAACTCCTCTTGATTCGCGAGCCCAGCCCGAAGCACAGCTTTTGGCTTGTCTCAACCGGATGCACTTTGAGATGTCTAACCAAGTTGAGGCTCGCGGTCCTGTTCTGGAGCACCCTGAACTTCACGTACATCTCGGCGAGATCTTGTTCGACCTGCGCAAGGGGCGGGAGGGTGAGATGAAATCTTGCGGGAATGTATCGTTCAGTGCCCTAATATCAGCAACCACCCGACCCGGGCCCGACGGTGAGGATGAGAGGGCGTTCAGTTTTAGGAGTGATGGTTTCGAAATTAACCTATCCCCGGAGACAATATCAACACTTGTGGATGTGTTGGGATACCTGGGAGATAAGATCAAGGATCTAGATACCTCGAGAGAACTGGAGTACTTGCGAAAACTGAGACAATCAACGCCAAAAATTGCGATCAATGACGAGGAGGAAGCTGATGGGGCGGACTTCATTGATAGCTTCTTGTCTTCAATCGTTTACCAATTCGAAGTCCACAATGCTCAGATGAGCTGGCTAATCATGGATGGCTTTGAAACGCCGCGGCCTGGGGAGGAGGACCTCGTTCTATCAGTCCAGTTACTTGAGTTTGGTACACGCAAAACAAAGTCCGCTCGACTCGCGATTCAGAACTTCCAACTTCAGATGGTACCTCCAGGCTCTGATCCATCCGTTCGGTCTCACCACTCAGCTCTGTTACCGGAGGTTGTTTTCAACGTTGCCTACTTCTCCACTCCCGATGCCCGTCGTCTAGCTTTCCAAGCTGTTGGGAAGTCCCTGGACCTTCGTCTTACTTCAGGTTTCATTATTCCTGCGTCCTACCTGAAGAATTCGATTGGCTTATCAGTCAAGAATGTCCAACAGGCATCCCAGAACTGGAACACAGGAATCTCGTCGACGAAGCCAGATGAGCCAGCAACAGCCCGAAACATCCTAGGTGCGAAACGCTTGGAGTCCATCCTCGTTGATGCCGATTTTGCCGGTGCTGTAGTACACGTGTCGGCAAAGAAACCTGGAGAGTCCCAGAAGCCCCACAACAGGGGAGGCCGAGCCGGTGCGGGCGGAAAGTATGGTCAATTCTCGGATGACACGGGAGGTAGTATGTCCCTTCGCTCTCCGGGCTTGGCCTGGAAGATGGAATTCAGAGATAACGGAAAGGACGACCCTTCTCTATATGGAGAGGTCAAGATCGAGGAATCCAGCAACGTTTTGCATCCTTCAGTTGTTCCATTATTCATGGACATCACGTCGAGTATCAAGGACGTTGTTAGCAGTGACGAAGAGAGCCCCACCACCATTCCAGTGCCTACTTCATCGCCAAAGCAGGGCGAAGAGGAAAGGTTTCTGACGGCCGATACGGACGAGGTATTAGGACGTCTGAGATTAAACTTGGGCATGCGAATCTGCAAACAGGAGTTTACACTGAGCTGTCAGCCAATCGCTCGTGTTTCGGCTACCACATATTTCGAAGACATATACCTCACGGTTAACACGGTCAGATCTAGCGAAGCTGGCAATTTCCTTGCCATCTCCTCAACCATTAGCAATCTCCAAGCTTCCGTCCAGCACGTCTACTCCAGGGAATCTACGGGAAGCTTTGAGGTCGAATCTATTGTCCTGTCGCTCATGAACAGCAAGCACTTTAGCGGAAGGAGCGGCGTGTCCGCGATACTAAAAGTCAGCCCGATGAAGGTTGCGATCAACGCCAAGCAGCTGCAGGACTTCCTCCTATTCAGAGAGATTTGGTACCCGGCAGATATACGCCAGACATCCGTAGCGCCCGTCGCTAAGCTGCAAACAGAAACGTCACAAGGTCACCTAGTCCAAAGATACCAACAAGTCGCCGCAACCGCCGCGTTCCCGTGGACAGCGACCATTGCCATCAGCTCACTGGAAATCAGCCTTGACCTTGGCCAGGCAATTGGCAGATCGGTCTTTGCAATCAATGACTTTTGGGTGTCGTCGAAGAAGACGTCGGACTGGGAACAGAATCTGTGTCTCGGCTTCGATCGCGTCGGCGCGGACTGCACCGGCCGACTCAGCGGGTTCGTCGCTCTCCAAGATTTCCGGCTCCGGACTTCTATTCAGTGGCCAATGCGAGAACAGGCATTAAACGAAACTCCATTGGTTCAGGCGTCTATTAGTTTTAGCCAATTCAGACTGAAGGCGGCATTCGATTATCAGGCGTTCCTTGTTGCCGATATTACGTCGTTGGAGTTTCTTATGTACAACGTCCGGCGTTCGATGGCAGGAGGCGGAGATCGCCTAGTTGCTATTTTCGATGGAGATGCAATTCAGGTATTCGGTACTACGACATCGGCCGCTCAAGCAGTCGCTCTCTACCAGGGAATCCAAAAACTTATCCAGGAGAGGAAGGGTAACTTTGAGACGTCTTTGAGGGAGATTGAAAGGTTTATGAGACGAACGCCATCGTCCCTGGTATCGACATCTCAACAATCAAGCCAGGTACCGAAACTTCCGGGAGACGACACTCTATCCAAGTCGCCCATCTCGTTAGATACCGACGTCGTGGTGACCTTGAAGGCATTAAATCTCGGTGTCTTCCCAAGCACATTTTCAGACCACCAGGTTTTCAAGATGGAAGCGCTCGATGCACAGGCCCGGTTTGCCGCCAACGTCGTGCAACGCCGCGTTCACAGCATCTTGGATCTCACCTTAGGACAACTGAGAATCGGCCTCGCCGGCGTCCGCAACATTGACGCGCCCAAGACTCTCAACGAGATCTCGGTAGAAGACGTGGTGGAGCGCGCGACCGGCTCCCGCGGCGGCACGATTCTCAAGGTGCCTCGAGTGCACGCAACAATGGAGACGTGGCAATCACCCAAGGGCAAACGGATCGACTACATATTCAAGAGCGCCTTCGAAGGCAAGGTCGAGGTAGGGTGGAACTATTCCCGCATCAGCTACATACGGGGCATGTGGGCGAATCACTCCAAGACGCTCGAGCAGACTTGGGGTAAGGAGCTAGCCGTCATCTCTATCAAAGTCACTGGCGTTCCGGACGGCCAAGGGGGCGAGGAGGGTGAGGGTGGCGAGGGCGCTTCGGATCGGCAGAAGCAGAAGAAGATCACGGCAGAGGTCAACGTGCCGCAGAGCAAGTACGAGTACGTCGCACTGGAAGAGCCCGTCATCGAGACGCCGCAGCTGAGGGACATGGGTGAGGCTACGCCGCCTTTGGAATGGATCGGGCTGCATAGGGATAGGCTGCCGAATTTGACGCATCAGATTGTCATCGTGTCGCTTCTAGAATTGGCTGGAGAGGTTGAGGATGCTTATGCGAGGATCTTGGGATCCTCGTGAAGATAAGGTCACGGTGGTGGCCATTTTTCACTTCATATTTATCTATCTGGAAGCCAAGTTGGGCGAGTGAGGAGGCGAAGCACTTCTTTGTACACTTTGTACGATTACCTACGAAGTAGAATGTATTATGATATCCTAATAAAGCAATGACAAATTCGATTCATCCTTGAAAAGCTGCACGAAGTCTGAAGTCGAAGATGATTCGCCTGCAAATAAGCTCTTGCACCGTCAAGCTTGGGAAGTCTCGGATTTAGGAGTTAACGATCCAGGATTTGGACTTGACCCGAAGGTGACAGCAGGCTCGTGCATCTCTACCATCATGCTATTGGGGGTGGCCAAAAAGGAGAGTTGCGCCGGTCCGGCGTAGAGTCATCGAGGTGAATCAGGCTAAGGTATAAATGGAATGATTTGATATGTTCGTCGATACTGGCGATGAGCACTATACGCTGTCTTTTGTGTATTTAGAGCGATGACATTTAGCTCATCCGCCGATTGACTCTGACGTGACCTTGCCAAGGGGGGTTTACTGAACATCGGGCAGCTGTGCTGTACATGCCCCATCGAGTCGGGCCAGGATACGTGCAGGCTTGGGCAGGGCATAATAATGTACGAGGACGAGGGTGGCTTGCTTGTCTGCGAGTCTTTCGATTTTTTTTCCCTTTACCCCACCAGATGGCAGACAGCTTAAACAGGTGGCGTCATTATTCATCGCAGTTTTTGCTGAGTGCCCTCGTCTGGTCCTCTGAAATAACTAGTGTTCGTACGGGCATATCTTGGAAATATATCCCAACAACATCAAATCGATTGATGTCCTTCCGATCCGATATTCTAGTATAGAGAAGAGTCGACTAGGGTTTGGAGAAGTAAACCAGTTGAGGTCCGGGTCTAAGCTAGCTACGAAGCAAGCCTTGACGCCGGCCTTGTTCGAGGCAGTCTGCTTACACTGGATACCTTCAAGTAGTGTACTTTCTTGCTTCGTAAAAGATTGAAGCTATCATGTGGACACACACAAATCGGGGATAATACCAATTGTGTGGCTAAAAAGTCGCTGTAGCAGGGCTTTTAACCCTCTTGTTTCCGACACAATTTGATGTACTTCCATGATGGTGGGGTCAAGTTGCTGACGATTGGAAGGAGCGGGGTATGAGCAACAGCTCCGACCGAGCACACACCAATTGAAGAGGTATTGCTAGTATCATCGCCAAGTATCATAGCTAAAAAAGTCGAGGCTGGGAGTACGGCGCAGTTACGATAGAGTACAACACTACTGCATAGCAACGTACGAAGGTGGAAGGGACAATGGCCCTACGACTGGATCCGACAGGTCTAGATGGTGGGAAGGTGGGAAGGAACGACTGCGACTGGGCGCTGCGCTGGTGGCAGGTGCCATAACAATATCGAGTTACCCCGCCAAAAGGCGAAGAAAATAGAGAGGCCACGGTGAACCGCAGGCGAAAACCCGAAGGGGAGAGGAAAAATTCTGGGCTGGGGGTACCTTGGGACTGTCTTGGTAGTACGCGAGTGTTCTGATACACATCCACATTGTCCCGGCTCTTGATCCACCCCTCCTGCCTCATGCCTGCTGCCACCACTGTCCATCCACTGCCCACTGCCCTGTGCTCGATTTTACTTACGTCGTACGCTCTCTTGTCTTTGGCCTCCCAAACCTCTCTCCTCTCTCTCTCTTTTCTCCCTCATCACACACATCCCAAGTCCCACAGGTGATATAAATAGCGAAGGACGAATTGGCTCACTGCGCCTGTTCCACTTTCGCCTGTTTTGTTCTCCTAGGTTGTTCTTTCCTAACTCTTAAGAGGTCGCCTCATTATTCGTGCAAACTCTACCATTTGAAATCCGCAATCGCGGGGTGCTGGTTTTAAACCCCGCTTTCCGCCCTCGCCTGCCCGACAGGTTTTTTTTTCACCTCTTCACCACCCAACTCCATCCAAACAACCATCTTTAAACGGTATCGAAAAAAATACCGCCAAAATGGTCAAGTAAGTCGTCTCGTTCTTGTCTTATCCATCATCGCATCTTGAAGCTCTTCTTCTTCTCCGAATTGGAGTTTTCGTCTCGATGCGCCTGCCCACCCGAGTCTGGGCTGGGACGTCTCGTTGCAGAGTGGAAGAAGAAAAAAATATGCCACCTCACCTCGTCCTCGCTCTTGATCATACTTCAGACAGCACCCCCATCACCCAATGGCTCTCACCGAGCTCTGAAACTATCCTGTGCAGACCGCTAACCTCATCTTTTTCCTCATGATAGCTTCACGATCGACGAAATCCGGGCGCTTATGGACAAGCCTACCAATGTCCGTAACATGTCCGTTATTGCCCATGTCGACCACGGCAAGTCTACCCTGACCGACTCTCTCTTGGCGAAAGCCGGTATCATCTCCACCGCCAAGGCTGGTGAGACGAGAGCAACAGATACCAGAGCAGACGAGCAGGAACGTGGTATCACTATCAAGTCGACTGCCATCTCCCTGTACGGTGCTCTCGAGGATGACGACGACCTCAAGGACATCGTCGGCCAGGCCGCTGATGGCAACGGTTTCCTTATCAACCTGATTGACTGCCCTGGTCACGTCGATTTCTCCTCCGAGGTCACTGCTGCCCTCCGTGTCACTGACGGTGCTCTCGTCGTCGTCGACACCGTCGAAGGTGTGTGTGTACAGACCGAGACTGTGCTCCGTCAGGCGCTCGGTGAGCGTATCAAGCCTGTCGTCATTGTCAACAAGGTCGACCGTGCTCTTCTCGAGCTTCAGGTCTCCAAGGAAGACTTGTACCAGTCCTTCTCCCGAACCATCGAGTCCGTCAACGTCATCATCTCCATGTACCTCGACAAGTCCCTCGGTGATGTCCAGGTCTACCCCGACAAGGGCACTGTTGCCTTCGGTTCCGGTCTTCACGGCTGGGCCTTCACCATCCGCCAGTTTGCCGTCAGGTACGCCAAGAAGTTCGGTGTCGACCGAAAGAAGATGATGGAGCGTCTCTGGGGCGACAACTACTTCAACCCCGCTACCAAGAAGTGGACCAAGTCCGGCACCCACAACGGCAAGCAGCTTGAGCGTGCCTTTAACCAGTTCATCTTGGACCCCATCTTCAAGATCTTCAATGCCGTCATGAACTCCAAGAAGGATGAGATCACCATGCTTCTCGAGAAGCTCAACCTCAAGATCTCGCCCGAGGACCGTGACAAGGAGGGCAAGCCTCTCCTCAAGGTCATCATGCGAACCTTCCTTCCCGCTGCCGACTCCATCATTGAGATGATGATTCTGCACCTTCCTTCCCCCGTCACCGCCCAGAAGTACCGTGTCGAGACTCTGTACGAGGGTCCCCCCGATGATGAGGCCGCTATTGCCATCCGCGACTGCAACCCCAAGGGTCCCCTCATGCTTTACGTCTCCAAGATGGTGCCGACCTCCGATAAGGGTCGCTTCTACGCCTTCGGTCGTGTCTTCGCCGGTACCGTCCGATCCGGTCTCAAGGTCCGCATCCAGGGCCCCAACTACGTCCCCGGCAAGAAGGAAGATCTGTTCATCAAGGCTATCCAGCGTACCGTTCTCATGATGGGTGGCAAGGTCGAGCCCATTGATGACATGCCTGCCGGTAACATTGTCGGTCTCGTCGGTATTGATCAGTTCTTGCTCAAGTCCGGTACCCTCACCACCATCGATACCGCCCACAACCTCAAGGTCATGAAGTTCTCTGTCTCCCCGGTCGTCCAGCAGTCGGTCCAGGTCAAGAACGCTCAGGATCTCCCCAAGCTTGTCGAAGGTCTCAAGCGTCTCTCCAAGTCCGACCCTTGCGTCTTGACTTACACTTCCGACACTGGTGAGCACGTCGTCGCCGGTGCTGGTGAGCTTCACTTGGAGATTTGCTTGAAGGATCTCGAGGAGGACCACGCTTGCGTTCCTCTCATCATCTCCGACCCTGTCGTGCAGTACCGTGAGACCGTCCAGGCCAAGTCCAGCATCACCGCGCTTTCCAAGTCGCCCAACAAGCACAACCGTATCTACATGGATGCTGAGCCTCTTAGCGACGAGCTCTGCAAGGATATCGAGGACGGCAAGATTTCCCCTCGTGACGATATGAAGGCCCGTGCCCGTGTCCTCGCTGACAACCACGGCTGGGATGTTACCGACGCCCGAAAGATCTGGGCTTTCGGTCCCGACATGTCTGGTGCCAACTTGATTGTCGATCAGACCAAGGCCGTCCAGTACCTCCACGAAATCAAGGATTCCGTCGCCTCCGGTTTCCAGTGGGCCACCCGCGAGGGTCCCCTCGGAGAGGAGCCTATGCGTGGTATCCGCTTCAACATCATGGATGTTACCCTGCACGCCGATGCCATCCACCGTGGTGGTGGCCAGATCATCCCCACTACTCGTCGTGTGCTGTACGCCGCCACCCTCCTTGCCGACCCCACCCTTCTCGAGCCCGTCTTCCTTGTCGAGATCCAGGTGCCCGAGCAGGCCATGGGTGGTGTCTACGGTGTGCTCACCCGCCGCCGAGGACACGTCTTCAACGAAGAGCAGCGTCCTGGTACTCCTCTCTTCACCATCAAGGCTTACCTCCCCGTCATGGAATCCTTCGGCTTCAACGGTGATCTCCGTCAAGCGACGTCCGGCCAGGCCTTCCCTCAGTCCGTCTTCGATCACTGGCAGATTCTTCCTGGTGGCTCGCCTCTCGATGCCACCTCCAAGACCGGCCAGGTCGTCCAGACCATGCGTAAGCGCAAGGGTCTCAAGGTTGAGGTGCCCGGTGTTGAGAACGTAAGTGTTTTTTTCAGCGTTCCCATTTCCCCCCCTTTGTGTTAGTGTTCGTTCGGATTTTGCTAATAGGTTATGATGATAATAGTACTACGACAAGTTGTAAGCGAACCCGGATGGGTGACCACCCCTTTGTGACGCCGGATGGCTCGAGTGGAGCGAATGCAGGGCCGTCCATAACGACGACGACAGCCTCGAATCAAGCGGGGCCCGGACCTCGGATTGCTCGGATGCAAGGAGGTGTATGGTTAGACGGGTTCCGAAAATGGGCGTTCAGTCGATTAATGAGAAGTGCCTTCGAGGCCAAACTAGATGTTATTGGGGCGGGGAGGTCTATTCTGTCGAAGCTCCTCCCCCTTGAAGCTTCTCACATGTGTAGTTAGAAGTGACTGGCCTGCAAACTCCCCATGGTCCAGCTATCTTTCTCAATTGATTTTCAAGCTTGTACTTCAAAGTCATGAACTGTAATTACCCCTTGAGTTGCGGTGCTGTATTCTTGGACTCTTGCTGTATTTTTGGGGTCGTGTAATCTTCTCTACGGAGTACTGGTAGTATTGCTACGAAGCAGCGAAGAGGCCCAAAAAGTCGGTGATGAACTTCCCCTGGTCGTTTTAATGATGGCACTCACAATCGCACAGCTGAGAGAGAGCTTGGTTTCACGGAGAGGTACAAAGTACTTTGGAGTTTTGGCCAGCTGTATAGCCGCGGTTTTGCCGACATAGAGCAAGGAAGTTTGGCAATTCGAGGACGCCCAAAAACAGCAATCCAGACCCAAGATATGAATCATATTAAATGTTCCTTGGGGGACGCGAGCGACCAGCCTTACCTTCCCTTTATCATTGCCCCAATTCTTCAATTTTACGTGGTCCAGTGATATGCGTCTCTTCCCAGGCGAGCTAAATAATCACCCAATGTTTTTCCATAGTCTATGATATTTTCCCCCCATGGGAAACATTTCAATAGAGTCATTCCCACCACTTTCCACAGCTCCCTTTCCCGACCCACGCGAGCTCCCACGCCCTGGACTTGGACTCGATCGATCGAGTAACCCAAACCAGCTCACCTAATAGCAATGGCCTCGCAGCTCTTCCCCAAGGAGGATGTGCCTGCGCTGAAGGCTTGGATTGTAAAGCGCCTTGAAAACACGTGCGTCGATTCGATATATCTGTTCTGCGCCTCCGCCAGGCCTAGCGAGGCGAATTCCATGTGCTAACTGAGAGCTTTCCAGGTCCGATGCGGACGCAGATGTACTCGCCGAATATGTTATCGAGCTTCTGCGACACGATGGAGACGTCAATTCGATTCGAGAGCTTTGCAAGCAGGAGATACGCGATTTTCTAAACGACGATGGTGAGCTTGCTGGACCTTTCTTCATCTTTTTTTTTTTTTTTTCTTCCTCGTCCTCTTCTTTCGTCGAGTCCTTGCCACTCGCCAGGATGCGTCCCACCTCGTTTTCTCAGTTGTTTGTTTCTGCTAACGTCCGGCGTCTATTCAATGCTACAGATTCGTCCCTTTTCATCGACGATGTATTCAAAGCTATCGCCGAAAAGCTATACCTACCCCCCGAAGCTCGCCCTCCGAAGCCTACAGCGAACCCGACCCCCATCTACGACCCGAGCCAACCCCTTGCAGGGTTCGGCCCCAACCAGCCCCTTGAAGGGTTCAACCCGACCCAGATCCAAAGCCTACAACCGCAGTATCCGGGGCAAACGCCTCTCAACGGCTCAAGAAAACGTTCGTATCAAGAGCGTCTCGATGACGGAGAAGAGCACGGTGCGCCAGGATATCAACCAGGCGAAGCCAGCCGAGTTATCAAGCAGGCACGACGAGGCTACGGCGCAGGTAGAGATTCACAACGCAGGAACCATAACTTGCCCCTAGCGCCTGCTGCGATCTCCAACCTTCCCCTTCCTCCTGGGTTTGCGCAATTCGACCAAGTTTCGGAAACACTTCCGTTCTCTCCTCCATTCATATATCCCGGCCAGGCTAAGAGTGGCGCGGGCGGTAGCAGGCCGCGGCGGAAGCAGCGATGTCGCCAATTTGATACACAGGGATTTTGTCCTAGAGGTCTGACATGCCCGTATGATCACAGCCTACCAGAGTTTACGCAAGTCCAACCAATTCCGATGACCATGGAAGTTAATGATGGTAAGCATCCTTGCTATGACTCCCATGGCTTCCCGTCCCGTATAGTCGGGTGGAGAAGAGGTCTTTGAGTGCAATTGTACTGACACTTCGTTCTCTTGTTTTCAGCCTATGACCCGAACGAACCCAACTTTATCCTCTACGCAACCCAACAATCTCTGGCCCCATTCGTGGCCCCTCCTAATGGAAAGGGACCGGTTAAGCGCCGCCGGGGAGACAAGTCGCGTAAAGGCATCCGGGACAGACCCCCCAGGACTGCGTTCGCCTTCGAGGGACCGATTAAGGACCGGAACCGAACGGCAATTGTCGTCGAGAATATTCCCGAAGAGAACTTTAACGAGGAATCTGTACGCGGCTTTTTTTCCCAGTTCGGACAGATCCGGGAGATTTCTATGCGGCCCTATAAGCGCTTGGCCGTTTTAAAATTCGACACTTGGGATTCCGCGAACGCCGCGTATCAGTGCCCGAAGGCGATCTTCGAGAACCGATTTGTTAAGGTCTATTGGTACAAAGAAGAAGCCGACGTCCCCACGAAGGGAAGCGGAGGATCGAGCGATGCGCGAGCCGAAGCGGATGGCCACCAAGGTGAGCCGGAGTTCGATATGAATGAGTTCCTTCGAAAGCAGGATGAGGCGCAAAAGATTTTTGAGATGAAGAAGCAGCGACGGGCCGAGCTTCTCAAACAAAAAGAGGAACTGGACAAACGGCAGCAGGAGTTGCTGGAGAGACAGCTCGAGGTTAAGCGTAAGCTCGAAGCCAAATTAGGCAACATGCCCGGCTCAAGCGAGGGTACCGACGGCGGAAACGCGGCCGGAAACTCCACGACGGAGTCCTTAAGGGCGCAGCTCATGAAGCTGGAGGAGGAGGCCAGAATCCTCGGCTTGGATCCCAACTCGGACACCTCTCCGCTGGATGAGTTCGTAGGCGGACCCGTTCGCGGCGGGTATCGCGGTAGGGGTGCAGGTTTTAGAGGTAGCTCCCGAGGCAGGGGTTCGACGGGGGGCTATCGAGGCGGTTTCCGCGGTAGCTTCGGCGACGTCCACGAGGCGTATGCGGCATACTCGCTTGATAATCGACCGAGGAGGGTTGCTGTTACGGGGGTTGACTTTACGGCGCCAGAGAAGGATGAGGCGCTACGGCAGTTCCTTCTTGTAAGTCTTTTCTTGCCTTGGATCGCAGTTTGCACACTTTTTCGTTGTTCCTGTTCTTTTGTTCCCACGATTGTGTCTTTGCGCACTAACACTTTTTATTTATTACTATAGGGTGTTGGTGAATTCGCAGCTGTAGAGACTACCCCCGCCACCACTCACATCACCTTCAAAGAACGAAAGACAGCTGAAGTCTTCCTTCTCCAACTCCATAACAACTCCCTCCCTGGAGTCGAGGGCACTCTCAAAGTCACCTGGGTGCCGAATTCGACTCCCAACCTTACTACTAATACCGCCACCACCACTACTACTACTGCTACTGCTGCCGGCGACACGGTCAGAGCCGCGGACGAGAAGAAGATCGGGGGAGTGGACGGCGCGGACGACGACATGCTCGAGGATGGAGAGGTTGTCGAGGATGAGGGGAAGAGGGATATGGATTATGAAGTTGCGGATGAGAATGAGTGGGGTGCTTAGCCTGCCTCTTTTTTTTTGGTGGTGGAGTTCCATTTGCCAAGAGGATATTTGAGGGGAGGTCGAAGGCGAAGAGGTGTAGGGGTGTAGGAGTAAGGATGGAGAGATAATGTTCAAATATCTGTTTAAATAGATAGGGTATGGGAAAAGTAATAGGGCTGTCGGTTCGTAGATATCAAACAAAACATTCACATGTGGTCTTCATCACATCAAATCAATTCCGATAGAGAACCCCGGCCTCGGAGATGGGAGAACTTCACTTCCAGCTCACTGTTAGATTATCTGATTTCAAACTTAGGAACAGTCACAATCACAGAGGGAAAACGTGAAACCCTCGAGTCAAGGAGGGGCGTTTCGAAGATGTATATCTCATCAATGTGATTTTATCATTTTAGTTGTAATGTTTCCCTGGGTATCTTTTTTGTTGAAAAAAGAAAATAAAGTCTCTCCCTCCCACATATCAAACAGATGAAGAAGGAAAAGAAGAAGAAGAAAAGGAGAAGAAAAGAAACCCGCTTGTGTTGTTTCCAGAGATGGTTCCCTGCTTCTTGCATACAGCGTAGAGGAAACAGCATGAGAAAAGAAAAGGACATCGCATCATGAGCGTGATGAAATGAATTTGATGAAAAACAGCAGCCATCGTTAGTGGTGGCAAGTGTTAAGTTCATGAGAATGTGATGAAGAAAGAGGGGAGGGAGAGAGGATTTTGAAAAGACAATGGAATAATCCGGATGTTGAACGCCGTTCTAGATATGCAGTTGATGGAATCTTTATTTCATAAGGGTGGGCGGATGGAAGAGAAGGCGTTGGAGCCTTGGAAGATTGAGGAGGTTAGAAGGTTATAGGTAAAAAGCATACAGAGTATAAAGAGCGGGGTTTGGTTAGAGGTTGAGGAAAATAAAAGAGACAGCAGACATCTCAAGACTGCGGCTTAGTTTGCGCCGTTGGCCTGGGCAACGGCGGGCTCTTGCGCAGGCTCCTTGGTGGAGGTGCCGTTTGCGGGAGCATCGGGAGCGCTGGTGGGAGCTTCCTGGGCGTGTGGGATAGCAGGGGCATCCATATCCTTCACCTCGAGACCTTCGAGGATCTCGAAAATGGTTTGAGGTTGCTGAAAGTCGTTGTTGACTATGAAGGGGTCATATTAGCGGCTATGCGGATGGATGGCACCCTTTTCGAGATGCGAAAGGAACTTACCGATGTTGATGAGGTACCAGTTGTTCATCATGTCCTCAATCAGAGCCCTGCTGGGGCTGGAAGCGTCGAAACACTGAGCCCAGTCAATTCCGAGACGGAAAGCTTCGTCCTTCCAGGCGAGGAAGCTGATGCTCTCGACAATGGTCGGCTGGACAATCTCCTTGCCGGGGAAGACACCCCATGTAACAGCATTAGGTCCCTCCGTGGGCGCATTGGACTCGAGCGTGCCGTCCTTGGTCACCGCGTAGTAAGTGATGTCGGGGTGCCGCTTGATACGGTCGATAATGTCGGGGTAAAGAGCCGGGTGGACGAGCAGCTCGAGGTACGACTTTTGGTAAACGTAACCGTTGGCGGGACCCCAACCATGGATAGGGTGGCTAGACTTGACACCATTCACGGCAGGCTGAGAGTTTATGGTGATGAGACCTCGCTTGTTGAGAGCGACCAGCTCATCACGGATAACCTGACCCTCGGACGTGAGAGGGCTTTCGCTCCAAGGCAAGCTGTCGTAGCGGTTCTCGAGGTAGTCGACGAAGATATTGGCGACGTCGCGGACGGTTTTCGGCTCCCCCCACTTCTTCCTGTTCTGCTCACTGGTTCCAGGCAAGCGAATCCCATAGGTGTCAAGCTCACCGAAAGCAGGAGACCTCGAGTCACCCCATCGACCGTTGGGGAACTCGTCCCATTCCTGAGTACGCAGGACGTACGACTTGTTCCTGTTGCGCCAGAAGACAGGTCGGACGTCTTCTTGGCGGCGGCCAAGACCGAGGGACTGCTTCCAGGGCAAAGCCTGCTTGAGAGGTCGCTCGGCCGAAGGAAGCCAGTCCAAATCTTGCAGCACCATAGTTGTGGCGGTCGCGAGGTTCATGGTGTAGAAGTGTAGGTGGTAGATCTCGCCCGAGGCGAGGAGCTTGCGACAAAGGTCGGCAACTAGCCTCTTACCAACCTCTCGGACAGCAAGATCGTCGTTCTTCACGGGCTCCATGGCGGCCATCCATTCGGGAGGGATTTTGCAGCCCATGTGGTTCGCGCGGCGCAGGAAACTAGCATAGGTGGCAATGGGCATAATCCCAGGCAGGATGGGGATAGTGATTCCCTTTTCGCGAACGCGTTTGACCCATCGAAGGAAGTTGTCGGCATCGTAGAACATCTGAGTGACAATGAAGCCGGCGCCTTTGTCGACCTTCTCCTTGAGGTGCTCGAGAAGGAGATCCTCGTCCTTGTTGTCGTCACAGCCCTCAGGGTACCCCGCCACACCGATATCGAAATGGCTGCCATAGGTATTCCTGATGTGCTCCACGAGGTCCTTGGCGTAGTTGAAACCGCCCTCAGTCACCTCCCACTTTTCCTTGTCTCGCGGCGGATCGCCACGGAGGGCGAGGATGTTGGTGCAGCCGGCCTTGTAAGCTTTTCGCAGAGCTTCGTCGACCTTCTCGAGGCCCATATCGGTACAGGTAAGGTGCATGCAGGATTCCATACCGAGGAGGGTTTGGGCCTGGACGACCATCTCGTTGGTCAGCTCGGCGATGCGACCACCAGCTCCCCAGGTGATGTCGACGAACTTGGGGCCGAGCAGGAACATGCGCTCCATACGGTCGTACAAGTTCTGGACACCCTGGGCGGTCTTGGGGGGAAAGTACTCGAAGGAGAAAGAGGGCTGATGAGTCCTCTTGGCCTCCTCGAGCATGTCCCGGATATGCATGTTGGGTGGAGGCGAAGGTGGTGAGACCTAATAGGGATAATGCGGCGTATAGAGGCGGAGGTCGAGCAGGACGATTAGAAGGCTACAAGAGGAAGAATAGAGGAGGTGAATTGCCTAGTATAAAGGCATGAGGGTGAAGCTGGTCGCTCCAAGAGCCCTGGGACTGTGGTAAATGTTAGAAGAGCAAAATAGGAAAATGGAAGGTTAAGTTCTGGCTTGTGTGTTGGGAGTTGAGCTGTGGATACTCTAGAACCTCCACGACCGCCGAGAACGGAAACAGTAGTAACGTCTCCAAAGAAAGTGTAAGGGGTTTGTGGTGTTGGCTGCCGCAGAGGTAAATATGGGAGGGACAGACAAACCTCAAGTCACTACTGCAAACAGCAAAGAGAGCAGAAAAGATGGAGAATATCTAGCACTACAAGAAATAACTAAGAGATTGATCAATTTGGTGGCTGAGGGCCTCGAGTAAGTTCAAGAAGGAAAGTCAGCGATTGAAAGCTGGAGGACAAAAAGGTTAAAAAAAAATATTCCCTAGGAAATGCTTAGGGGGATGACGAGGTAGCTCTGCATACGAAGTAGACAAAGAACATTTGACACTTAGCTCAGAAGAGTCTAGACGGGGCATTCTGGAAGTCTAAATTCTCGATGAGACTCTTCTGGCTGCGGACTTGGATTTGGAGAACGTGTGCTCCGAATATGGACTTGATGTCATTGGTTGGAGGGGTATTTCGGAGATGCAGGATACCTCAATGTACATGAGAGACTCGAGGCGGGAGCTCATCAATAGCAAATGGCATCAATGATGGACCTCTAGACTCCTGCAGAAGAGGAGTTCAATGTTGGGTGTCGTGGGATCGGTTCGACGCAAGGTTGAAAGAAGATGGATTCCAATGATGGATCTGAGGTCATCAATGGATCAGTACAATTGTGGTACTGTAATACCGAGCACTTCGATTCGTATATTGTACCATTGTATCTGGGCTCACAGGTTACACCTGATGACGACCGAAATCTGCTCATTGGAATACAAAATGCACACACAGAGAGTTGTGGTTTCCTCTCCTGTCCGGTCTCGTCAATAACATTGTTCTTTGTACTTCGTAGTTATACCCTTCCCCGTTATCAGCAGACACTGGGAGATTTGTATCGTGTACTTGGGGCCAGCCACTGATGCCAGGCGTGAGCTCTCATCTCCCTTCCAAGTCATTGTTAATGAAGTACGAAGTACGAAGTAGGCAACAATTACAACAATTGAGAGGAATATCAGCTTAGACATTCCCGAGTGAGCAAGTGGCAACCTGCATTTCGGCGGTCTGCTGTGATCAATGTGGCGGCGCAGTAATACTATGTAAACTTACAAAGTCCTCTGCGTATGATAGACGAATGGGTGTCACCATTTTGATTTGTTTTCTGATACATCATCCAGAAAGGACACCGGCAGCAACTGTAGCAAGGGTCTACTTGCCTGTTGATCAAGAGTTGGTCGAAGAGTCGGTGAGAATGTGTGGTCGTACTTCCTACATTTGGTTGTGTAGCAATACGTGTTGATCCCCACAAAACGTAAGGGGCAGGCAGGACTATGCGTAGCAGCTGGCAGGACCAGCAAGGTCCCAAGTTGACATCAAGGCCAATCGCATCACCTGTCAACCCAACGGGGACCCTAGGATGATGGCCCGATGTTATCGTGACCTGCCAGTCTGCCCCCAACTCTGTCGATCGACCACACGTAGTCGTGGCGCCAAGTGTTGAATCGAAACTTGGTCTCTCTCCATCTTCAAGTCCCGCCCGGTTCCCATCCGAGCCGTTCCTGAAAAGGCGGCAGGGCTTGGGCGTGGGGAAGGAATCAAAGATTGACGAATTGATCATAAAACACGCAGCTGAAATGTTCATGTACATTCATGACCTTGGTCAATGTTGTATCGTGTTCGTACCCCTCACCCACCACCACACACACACACAACGGGGAAGCAAGCATGCGAGGGAAAACAACCCCGCTCGACCCCTCCATCATCCCCTCCGCCCACACTTAGTCTTGGAAGCTGCATGGCGGGGCACGTCCGAAAGTCCGAAGTCACCGACTCGAACCCAGGCGCTCTTTCCCTGGCCGAAGCCAGTAAGTCCCAAGAACGGCGCCATGCTTCGTAATGCCCCAGGGCGATAAAACATTGGGACCAGGTGCCTGCAGTACGAAGTATATGGTCAATACTACAAAGGTACTTCGTACTTCATACTGCAATCAGAGACCGGTGACACTGATTATGTTGGTGTTTTATAACCGATTTGATAAATGCGCTGATTATGCTCAACAAGTTCACAACCGCCTCGGTTCCAGTGGTTCGACCAGAAACATATGAACTTCGATCCTAATCTATATTTCCCTTGATCCCTTCTCAAATGCAACATTCTACTGGGAACCTGGTATTTCTGATTAGTCGAGATTCCTCGCCCCAAGAACCCGGTCCGCATCTAACAATAGAAAACCTGGCCGAGGTACGAAGTATATTGCATTTGATCGTATTTCGTAGGCAATCCCGACAGACACAGTCATCCTCGTTACTTATCGCCATCTCGAAATGCTCAAAAATATCTATGAAGTATTCTTAACTTCTGGGGCTTCTCGAACATTTGTCGCGATGGTATTTGGCGCATCTCGTCCCTGCCAACTCCGGTAATTGCCTGACGTTGGCCCATTTAGACGTAAACGTGTCTGAGCTAACGTGCGTGCTTGGCGCGATTTGAGATGAGAACGAAACAAATAATGAGACAATGCACTGCACTACTCTACTTCGTACTAACCAGGAGCAAAGTTGGGGGCCTTGGCAAGGGACCTCTCTTGAAGGTAACGCAGGCTTGGAATTCCCTTTCAGGAATCTTCAATATCAAAAACTAAACTTGGCTTCGGTCACTCTCCAAGGCATCTTCTTCCAGTTATCGGACCAACTCTTCACCGATCTTGTTTTGTCCTGTATAAAGCCCTGAACGGGCAAGAGTTCATCAGTCTAGAGCCCAGGAGGAACAACTTGCTTCAGCATATGCATTGATGATATTATCTCTACACTCTCCGTATTACTGGATTAGCAGAATGAGTTGTTGGTATTTCGAAAATACAGTTACATCCCACCAAGCATCTAACTGCCCGGCTTCTGGTTTCCCACGCCCGGATCTAATGCTATACTCTGTCTCTCTCTACTTCCAAGTTACTGAATGCAATCCACAAGGCAACGTGTTGCGAATGAACAAAACACCCAAACAGCCAAACTCCAACCACGCCTCCACACATGATTATCAAACAGCAGGCCCAGCTTACTACCGCATCTCAAGAGCTGCGGCGCCCCTCAATCTCCTCCACCTGTTGCTATTCTCGATAACATCTCTATCAAATATGAACCACCATCTCTCGAATAGCACCTGTCCAACCTCCCACGCCGCCGGGTCATATACGTCTTCGCCCCAGATCCTCATTCCTTCATGGTTATCTTCAACATCATAAGCAAACTCGACGAGTGCGAGTGGGCTAGCCGCGTTAGGCGGCCGTGCTTCCGGTGGCAGGCTCATGAGCGATATCAGGCGCTCCCTCACGCCGGGCCAGGGTAGGAAGTCTATGAAGGGATGGTGAGCCACGAGGAGTTGTGAAGGGGTCGGGCGCCAACACTTTGGGAGTTGCTCGGAGGGCGTTCCACACCCGGTGTAGAAAGGAGACGCCGCCTCGAGCTGCCAAAAGGTGCCGTCGCAGCCTATACGCTGAGATATCCGAAGAATAGCTCGGAGAATCGTGAGCTCGTTCACTGGAAGCAGGTAGCTATCTGCTGATACCCCGGATCCGCTCGAGCTTGATGAGAAGTCATCCAGGAGGCTGAGTGATGTCGGGTCAATGCTGATAAAATTATCTGGCATTTGGTGGTCGGAGCCAGTGCCCGCTGCATCTCCATCGCTCTCGTCAAACAAGAGGTTCGGCATTTCAAGGCCACCAACCAGCGTCGCGCCGAACATGCCAGGGCTAGTTAAGGACATGCTGGTCCAACTGGATGTTGAGATATCTCCTGGCTGAATTGAAGAGATATCTGGTAATGTTGTCATTATCTCGCTGAATTCCCCGGATGTGGTCGTCTCCCTAGCTGGTGCTGGTGGTACCGCCCCTTCACTGTACGGAGCTTCTTGGACTGAATGGGGTGAGTTTTCCGAATGTGTTGAGCCTGGGGCATCAGTGGATCCGCCCCCGGCTCTTTTCTTTTGCCTCTTCCGCTCCCCTAATGGTAAAGGTGAGTAAACTGGTCACAATATATAAAAGTCTTTGGTTTACAGTGACTCGTGCACGGCGAGCTCATCTGGGAATAAGAATGGGTAAGACCGTACTGTACCGTCTCTGTGCCAAAACATTCAAAACTCTTTTTCTTTCTGCCGCATCTTCGTCGATATTAGGTACCGCAAGTGGAGGCGGGGCCTTGTAGGCTCTTTGCCTTGTCCGCGGTGGGACATAAGAGCTTGCTGGAGCATTAGGATCGCTTGAGAGCTCTACGCTCTGCTCTGGCGAGCTTCCCTGACTTGACATCCTTGCTAGGTGACACTCCCAGAACTTGGCTTTCCTTGGCGCTTCGACGAGATGTTCTACCGAGGGTTTTTAAGGGAGAAAACTAGCAGCTGTTCGTCTACTCCTCAAGATGAATGATGACTTCGGGGTCGGAACATCTCGAGTTTAAATCGGCGTTGACCATAACGCTCACGAATTGACACTGTGTCAGCATAACGGATAATAAGGTACCTTTTTCTTCATATTACTTTCCAGCGCTGTCAAGTATATCTTAACAATATTTCGCATTTCTGCGAGGTACTCCGTATGGATATATTTTTAGAAACTGACCATCAGAAACGACCTAGCTCAGCTCACATCGCTTTTCTTGTTTTGGAAGGAGATCTTGTCGGCGACTCTGCGAGAAATAATGGACCTGCTCAATGTGGAGAATTTCCATGTGATAGCTTGAGGGAGGAGTTGGATGAAGAAAACTGTGACAATAATAACTTGTCATTGGTTGCTCATATAGCAACTGGGTGCAAGTCGAGCTCTCGATTAGACTCTATGAGCTTATGGAGAAGCGTCGAGGATCAACTCAACTCAACTCAATGCTCACCATCTAGCGACAGCCATAAGGGGATGTGACGAATACGGCGCATGTACGGCGCATGGCGTATCTCGGTCTGGAGCTATGACGAGGCGATGGACTGAACAATTCTGCTGCCTAGAGTCTTCAGACCCTGGAAACTCGTGCAGATGAGATGTGGTTGGAGGACTTGCTTTCAATACCCGATTCGGAGAAGATGGTGGAAGCTCTATGATGGGGAGTCTTCTGGATCGAAGAGAGCAAAATGTTGCAGAGAGAAGGGTGAATTCTTTTTGGAAAAGCTAGAGAGGACAAGAACCAGTCTACAATATTTTTACACCCAAGATGTATTTATTTGGAAGACTGGCTTTTCAAGACTCCTCCGCAAAGTGAAAGAGCTGGGTGATATCCCGTTCGGGCACATATAACGCCTAACGCAGAGGCATATCACCAAAGCATAACTCTTGGCGAGGCGGCCACATCGGCGGGGAGCACTCAAAGTAATGGCCGATCTATCATTTTTTTAATCCCGTCCCGTAGAACGCTGAGGTTAGTATTGATGCTCTTCAAGGCAGGGTCGTCGATGTGGTGAAGCGGTAGGAGATTGGATGTGAGGGAATGGGCACCGGCTGTGGGATGTGCCGCTGGAGGAGAAAAGATCTTAGGGGATTCCACAAGGCGCTGGCGAGTAGATGTGAAAGTCTAGCACGTCGAAGCTAAGGAGGATAAGTAGTCTTCATATATTCCCGTCTAGTTTGGCCATGATCACTAATCCCTTTCATTCTATGCGGGCCTTCCCGGAGCATGAGAACATCCTCCAAACACACGCTGCTAGCCCGGAATCACGGCAAGTAGCTAGGAAGAGCTTAGTTTTGAGAATCAGGTTTTCTTTGGTGGAATGACGAGCCTATTTTCCAGTACTTCGCAAGAGTTATATCCCCGAGTTCTTACGGAGCCTACAGTAAAGTTGCGCGATGGTGACTCAGGCGACTGCTTGAACCAAGATGTCCGGGGTTGGAATCAGGGTTGAAATGGATCCATGTTTTGAGATATGGTTGTTTGATACGACTGAGTATTGCTCTTAGTTTACCTGTCAAGGGCACTCACAGAGTCGCCGTAGTGACGTTGCGACTCTCGATTGCTATTGCTCGGGAGGTCTGGGAACTTGGATGGTCTCGGGTGTCGTTCACAGGATAAGATCAGAAAATGTGACTTATTTCCCATCTCGTGCCGTGTTCAACGTGGAGAAATCGCTCATGAACCCATTCATACTGGTCGAGACGTAAAGGGGGGGGAAGAACATGGACGAGCCGTGACCTTAAACAAGTTTTAAGCCGACAATGTGGATGCGAGGCTGAAAGGCCAGACTCTGCGCCGGGAAGGCCTTTCTGTCGCCTCTGTCTTTGAAGTAGCCACGCCTACTTGTCCTAAGCTGGGACAGGGTATTGAATCTGGCAGAACGAGAAGAGGTAAGGAAAGGTATGCCGCCTCTTCCCGTCGAACTGGTCTACCTCTTAGATCAAGGAGCACCCGGCTTATCACAAGCGTGGAGGTTATCATTTTTTTTGAACAACCAACTTAGTCACTGATATGAATCAAAGCTAGCGGCCGGCCATTTTCTCCCAGTCAAGGTCGTTGGAGGGGTGTCTTTGTAAACGGTCAGCACTAGGAAATCTGATAAGCGAGTTGATTTACTTGTAGATGGAAGCGACCCGATCGTTCGGAGCGCAGGATGACACTCGATAATCGTCCGAATGGGAATTTGGAATAAAGACTATCCCACAGAACCACTCGAGCATGTGAGATCTTATTCCCGACGGAGTAAACCCACACTAATAGCCCAAGCTTCAGCCTTCAAAATCCTACGTTATCCGAGCGTCTTGCTTGTCAGAGATACAAAGGGGCCAATGGACTTTTTTTTTTTGTCAGTCGTGGGGTTGACGCAGACCACTCGAGCGGGGACCTTGAGATGCTATACTAGAAGTGGACGCTGAAGCGAGATGGCGGCGGTCGCGTGAGGACCGACCGAGTTTCCACGCCGTATCGGCCGAGGGCCGGCGGGGTTTTGGCGGTCCTGGGCAGATTCTTGAGGGGAAGGAACCGTGTGGTAGGGCCCGAAAGCGGAGGAGGAAATGAGAGAAGGAGCGCTGGTTTATAAAGTATCCGTCCATCCGTACATTGTACCACTTTTGACCGGGCCGAGCTAGAAGGAAAGAGCAGGTGCAGAACTTGAGAGTATTAAGGAGGAGGTGTTAGTGCAGTGCAGTGTACTGCCGTGTGCAGTTCTGGAGGGAAGGAGCGGGTTTAATGGTGGTTACAAGCTCAGCGTGGGCTCGGGGAATCTAGGCACTGTACTCTCCACTACTGAGGGAATATGCAATACGCATAGTGTGGATGAATCGAGCACTAAGAGCCCCAGATGCTTCCCCGTTCGGACTTTATTTTCCTCGTCACTTGAAGTCTTCGGCCGCTGTTGGTGCGGAAGAAGGTGTCCACGTCCGCGGTCTCGGAGCAGGGGGGCCGGGAAGTCCAATCAAACAGTTCTCATTCTTCTTCTGCCCTAATTCGTATCGAATTGAGATCCTCCTTCGCACTTGCAAAAAAGATTGATGCCATCTCGGTGGATCCAATGTGGATAGGACCAGTGGGAACTGGATGAGCGACAAACTGTGCAAAGTATACTACACTGCTGTTGTGGAATAATAGACGAAGAGGGAAGTAGTCGTGCAATGGTGTACGTTCCTACGTCGGTCAATTATTCAACCTTCTATTCGTAGTTTGGAGGTCAGCAACAAGGCGAATTTCCCCGCCCCCCAGGCTCAACCCACTTCGAATCCACTCTCCAAATCGATTTCAATGTTCTCTCTATCCACCTCGGGTGTGGGCCTTGGTTAGCCATCCCCACGCCGTTCCAACGCTGTTCTGACACCATCGAAGCCTCAATGGGTCAGGTCAGGAATATTCTTAGGCCTCTGATACGCTGGCTGGTCCCAAACTTACACACCACTGAACTACAATAATACCTTTCCCACACCCCTTCCTCTGCTGTCTACCCCCTGCTCCCTCGTCTTGAAGGGCTTGGCTGGTCATTCGAAGGGCGCAGAATTGACATGCTGCAGCCAGATCTCCATACAACCCTTCCACTAGTTTACGACACCACCCGGCCTTATTCCGTAATGGGGAACTTTTTTTAGGGTCTCGTCTTATCGGTCATTCCATCCGGTGTCGCTGGATGGAACTTTTTCTCCTAACAGATGCTCTCTCATTTCCCACGCGATCTAGTTCCGCTTCGAAGTCACATCGTCGCAAACATCGCGTACCCTCCGTATCGCTGGAAGTCCCCTGGCGGGTTGTGCATGCCTTGGTACATGGGCGGGAGGCAGACGTGCGGCAGCATTCAATGCTGTCCTTCGATTCACCTATGAGCGCCTCGGCATCTTGCCTCACCATCCCCAAAAATCTTGTTAGCAACTTACCATCCTCGCCGTCACTGTCCCGTCCGGCACTAGGCTGTCCTCAAATCTTCGGGTCCCAGAGAGGAGAGAGCATTGCTTGTATTCTGGCCCAATTTCTCGAATCAGAAAGAAAGAAAAACGGTCAAGGGCACTTGGCATCTCTTCCCCAGTTTAGATCTCTTGACCAAGTGACTTTGCTGGTGTACCCCAATAAAAGGTCTCTCGTCCCAGCCTAATTCTCGATTTGGTCGCTTATACCTTTTTATTTCTACATCATTGTCTTTTTCTGTCTCTTAGCGCAAGACTCTCCCCGTCACTCGACGCCCTTTGCCATAGTGTAAGAAGCATCCAAGGGCGTCGCCATACCTTGTCGAGGGTAGGATTCGAGACTGTTGCAGGACTAGTGGATGTCTTCTGTGATCTCCGCTACCTGCCTCCTTCCTTGACGAGACTTCTGTTACAGGATCCCGAGTGTCGAACACTGGCTTTGTCCAACTTAGTAGATCATCTACGCCTTTCCAATTACATGTACCTCATGATCCTCAGCCCACCATTTTGACAAACCCCCTTTAAGCTTATCCGCACGAACTCCGTTGTCGTTGCCGCTGCCGCTGCCGCCGCCGCTGTGTAGCTCGTCTAGCCGCGCCCAGTCTCACGTCAACGCCCTTCGAGTCAACCGCAAGCGCTGCTCGCCCAACCGGCAGCCATGGATGAATTCATTAACTGGGATCAGGTCGGGGGTGCCCCTCTCACCGACCCGTTCGACCCGTCCGCCCACAATGTTGGAGGCAACGACCCCAGTCTTGACATCGACCTCGCCCTTGAAAATGTTAATGATGACGACTTTGGCTTCTTTGCCCTGCAACACTTCTCCGGTGAACAAGCGCTTCCGGGCATGCTTGCCTCCGAGCTGGACCCCGTCCACTTCGCCCTTGACGCGGAAGGAGGCTGCTTAGGACCCATGTCGGCAAATTGCTTTGGAATCCCCCCCGTCCCCTGTTTTCAATGCGCCGGTGCTGGCTATCATTGCAAGATCATCCGGGAGGGTCAGCATAAAGGCTACTGCACAAGCTGCGTTGCCCTCCGGCTTGAATGCAGTCTTGCTGCGGAATTGACCACTGGTTTCTCTGAACCTCTTGACCAACAACCTTCCTGGGCGGCTCGACTCGAGCAGGCTAGTCTTGATTTTTCCCTTGACCAGAACCCTACCACCACTACCACCACGAATCCCACCAACGAAACCGCCTTCAATCCCTCTCAGACCGAGCAAATACTGTCCAGGAATCTCTCTGGGGCAGGAACCCAACTCACTCCTAGCCAACTTGCCACTCCTGCCCTGGGCAAGATCGGTGCCCGGTTATCCAGGGAATCCATCCGCATTCTTCGGCAGTGGCTCTCGACCCATCAAAGACACCCTTACCCTAGCGACGAAGAAAAGGACATGCTGCAGCGCCAGACTGGCCTTACAAAGACTCAGATTACGAACTGGCTGGCCAACGCTCGCCGGCGCGGCAAGTTCCCTACTCCAGGACGATCTACTTCACCACAGGTCGGTTTTGGTTTCGGTACACCCGTCGATATCCCAGTTAGGAGGGCTACGCCAGCATTAGAAAGCATGAACCCACTTCAGCGATGGGTTGACTCGCCCCCGGAGCACGAACCTGCCTCCGCTATTGCCATTGCCAGGGCCGTCACGGCATCTACCGTTTCCTCTGACAGAGCAACACCTTCCAGCCATGTCTATACCGATGATGGGTCTGGACGCTCCCTCCACGGGTCTTCGGCGAGCAGTGTGGGTACATCACACTCTAGCGGCGGCTCTTTTGCGTCTGCCTATTCGCATGCGTCTCGAGGGTCGTTCGGCTCGTTTAGTTCGTTTGGCCGCAACAGCCGCCGACGGAGAAGGCGCAGGAATGCGCCCAAGGGCGTCAGTGAGAAGGCCCCCTTAGCTGCTCCACTGAGGACGTACCAGTGTACTTTCTGTACCGAAACGTTCAAGACGAAGCATGACTGGCAGCGACACGAAAAATCTCTTCATTTGTCTCTCGAGAGGTGGGTGTGCTGCAACAAGGGCCCCAAAGCTGTGAAGCCGGATATCAAGATCATGGCCTGTGTGTTCTGCGGGGAACCGGAGCCTACGGATGAGCATATCGAAACCCACAACTATTCTACTTGCCAGGAAAAACCCGTGGAGGGCAGGACGTTTTATCGCAAAGATCATCTCAACCAACACCTAAGGCTTGTGCACAACGTCAAGTTTGTCGACTGGTCCATGAAAGACTGGAAAGTGACAACTCCAGAGATCCGGTCGGTGTGCGGTTTCTGCGGTATATCGATGAACACGTGGAGCATACGAGTAGACCACTTGGCGGAGCACTTCAAGATGGGTTACTCCATGGAGGACTGGAAGGGTGACTGGGGTTTCGAACCAGATGTTTTGGAGCTAGTCGAGAATTCGATTCCACCGTGTATGCGACCTCTCCAATACCCCATCGACCGGATCGGATCTTCTGACCTTTCTTTTATTGCGCAATAGATCTTATTCACAATGAGCGAAACAGCCCGTTTCCGTACGTGGCCAACAACTCACCTCCGGAGAGCCCACGAAACGCCTACGAGCTCATCAAGATCGAGTTGGATTTCTTCATGCAAAGGTCGAAAGAGTCGGGAACGCCAACAGATGACCAATTGCAAGTCGAGGCCTGTCGTATTATTTTCGCCGCCGAAGTTTTATCCCTGCAGGGAATCGCTTCTACCGTCTCGTGGCTGCGAGACCTCATCATGGCACCTGCGGGAATACGGGAACAGGCACAATTCGGACCTCTTCGATCGCAGGCAGAAAATAGAATGGCTATCCTAAAGATTAACGGCAAGGACAATCTTTTCGAGGCCTGTCCGCTCGAGTTTGAACTCCACGATTTTGTCAGGGCCAAGAAGCTGTTGGGGCTGACAGCTATGGATGACGAACTCCAAGAAGAAGCTTGCCGTCTCGTGGGTAAGATGGAGGAAGTCTCCACGCACCCGTCGGAAGTCGTGGCCAACTGGCTTATTCGGGTTATTAAAATGTCGACGAACTGGCTTGCCCCGTTCAGAGCGCGAGCCCAGCTACCACGGAGCGAAGACATCCTGGACTCTAAGCGACGGCCGGCAGATCCTACGAAGATCGACTCGACTGTCCACAACTACAGCAGGCTGGAGAGGGAACTTGGGGAGTATGTTGACTTCCAGAGATCGCTCGGAGTTGAGCCCACGGATGCGGACTTGCAGAGGCAAGCGCGTATCATCATCTACGAACTAGAGGACGGCTGGAATCAAACGGCAGCAGACAACAGCACGTGGTTGGCAGCGTTTAGACGGCGACATAACAACCAAGGCCGATCGCCCAAGGACGACTCGGGGCAAGACAACTCGCCACAGAGCAATAGTACGGGAACGCGATCATCGCATACTCTACAAGAAGGGCCGAAGAACGGGTTGTCGGGCGAGGCGATACTTTTGACTCGCGGCAGCGAGCGGATTGAAACCGGAAAGCTCTTCCTCAACGACGCAAACTGTTATCGTCGACTGGCTGGGGAGCTAGGTCGATATGTCAAGTCGGCCATGTCAGCGAAGAACCCTAACCAACATATCCCTTCCGATGCAGAGTTGCAGCATCAGGCGAGGTGGATCCTATATGATGAGTGAGTTGTTTTCTTTTTCTTTTCTTTTCTTTCTCTCCCTCCACCCAAGGGTTGCTGCAGTCCTCTCATGCCCCTCCTGCTTTCCCCCATCCGTGTTCTTCTTTTGAATCTATTATTCTAATATAGTCTTAGCGATGATCCCTGGAACCAAACTGCTGCCGACAATGCGGAATGGCTTCAACGATTCAAGCGTGATGTTGGAATCATTAAGGAGGGACCCGGCCTACCCCCTGCAAAACCATGGTCCGTCAAAGCAGGTGGCTCAGGCTTCGCGCCGCCGTATACCTACTTCAAAGCTACTTCAGCTCCGCACTACAATGATTCTGTCGTGCAAGTGCCGGTCGGACCAGCCTTCTGCGAGTTCGAGACATCAACCTCAACGGCGAACCGGTTCATCGAGACGATGGGAACCAGATACCCGAGGCCTGGACGAGTGTTCTGCGCGCGAGAACTCGAGGAAGGCCTGCGATCGCTGGTGCATTTCGAAGTCAAAAACAGGGGGCAATTCCCAGATGACGAAACCCTACGCCAGAGAGGTAGGGATATTCTCGGGACGCAAGACACGGCAGCGGATGATCCGGTGCTTCTTGACAAGTTTAAGACTCTGGTTCGAGAGGAGCTCGGTCGAGGGGGTGCCATAGTGTCGGGAGAGACCTCCCCGAGCATGATTTTGGCGCCCGTTCCGATCCCGATCCCGGTTGCGGCTCCGGCTCCAATCCCTGCTTCAACTAGGGGTCCGGCGCTCGGCCAAGTGGTTCTGGATTTTTCAACCAATCCTACACCGGGACTGATGACGGGAATGGATATTAGTATGTCGGATGACGACATTAATAATATGCTTGTGCAGGACATGGATTTTGATACCATCTTCGGCCAGCAGGGTATGGCAATGGGCGATGATGGATCCTCATGATGATAGAGAGTGGCGGAAGTGGTGATAATATGAATCAAATACTGTTAGAAAGCTAGTCGGGGTTTAGTAGGTCATTGGATTTTCCCGTAGCGAACGCCAAATCTCTACTTTATCCGTAATGATGAATGTTAAATATGTTCGGCTTATTACTTTTTTTTTCGCGAGGTCTTCTTTTCGATGGTCGACTGAGTCCTTTGTTGCTCCTACTCACGCACCGAGATCCAGTCCTCCATCGAAGAATATACAACTCTCTGCCCTCAAGGATGTGTTGGGCTCAAGGGCAGCATCTTCCCACCACTTATACGCCGAGCCGGGCTAATGCTCTATCTCTACTGTCGAAGCTTTCGAGCCTGTACAATTTCCTGGTATTAGTAGCACAAGAGAATAACCCTCCGGCTTGTCGTGAGATGGGAATTCTAATCAAATCTCTTCCCTCCATCCTCGACATGCCCTTCTGAAGTAAATGGTTGACCATCAAAATGCAGATTGGCAAATTGACTGTCAACAGCTGGCAAAAAAAGCGCAGCTTGAGTTTTTAAAGTTCGGTTGTCCCCGCACAAGCTCCCCACTCCAAGTCACTCCAAGTTCTGCGTTGCGTTGCGAGTCCGGTCAAATTCCGCCCTTGGTACTTCGTACATCGATTGATGTCTAGAGCAGCTTTAGCCATTGATTTTACTCCCTCCCGATCTCGAATGAATCGATCGATTGGAACCTGCAGGAGATTCGCAACATTTCCTATCCCTTCCGGCGTAAGGGAATCAGAAGTTCCATTGGTGATCAACCCGCGTTGGCGTTTCTAAATTCTTCTTTTCGTTCGGCAGGACCTTGATCAATTCCATCAATTCATCAAATCGCCTCTCGATTCTCCCTCCCACTCTCTCCAAATTCCGCCAAGCTCCAAGCTTTAAATTCGCGAACCATTCTCGGAAAGCTAGTTAGCTAGCTCATCACATAATAATAAAAATCACCCGAAGAATTATTTTTAAGAAGAACAAGGGAAACAGCCACGTCTTGTTCCCTCTGTGGGAGCAAAAGAACCATGCCCACCTACCTCTGCCACGGCTTCCGCTGGCACCGCCGTAGCATCCGCGTCTACGTAGTCGTCCAAAACATCGACGACGCGGCGCCAGAATGGATCATCGCCCCGCACTCATCAGCAGCCATCCTCGAATCCTTCTACGCCCTCTTCGACTTCCTCCCCGAGCCGGACCAAACGCTCCTCGATCGGTCGACGGAAAAGACCACGGCGCTACGGGAGGAGAAGAAGAAGAAGCGCACATTACTCGGTGCGGGATCTAGCAAGAAGGGTAAAGGTAGTGGCGAGCCGGCGTCGATGGCGGCGATGGCGATGGCGGCGGTCTCCGCTGACGGCGCAGACTTTGATGTTCCTTCGCCTTCAGTCCACGATGAGGAGGACGCCGTGTTGAGTCATGATTGGTCGGCGGTGAAGTTGTTGGAAGAGTATGATCCGACGAATTTGGAGGAGGTCAGTAGGCCGTATGCGTTTGTGGCGGATTATGTGGTGAGGGTGGATTTGAACGTCAGCGTTGCGGAGGAGATTGCGAGGTATGAGGAGAGGTTGGCGAAGAAGGCTGGTGCGGAGGATCGGCCGATGGCGGGGACGGTGAGCGATGAGTTTGTGAAGGCGACGAAGAAAAGCGGCGGTGCTTCCGGGGGAGGAGGGTCATCGTCGGCGGGGAAGAAGGCCGGGTGGTTGGAGAAGCTTAGGGATCAGCTGCAGAGGAACGAGGATATTCGGTGGTATGTGGTCGTTTGCGGGGATGAGGAGAGGCTTGCGCCGGAAGGGCTGGAGGAGCCGGAGCCGCCGAGGATGAAGGGTGTGTTGGACGAAAACGAATTCGAGCAGTCAGTGGAGCAGGATCGGGAACCGGAGCTTGAGCGGGAGAGGGAGAGGGAGAGAAGGACGGAGAGATCAAGGGATGGAAGGCAGACGGATATGCAGCGGGAAAGGGAAACGCAGCGGGGGAAAGGTGATTGGGACGCGGTACCTGCGCGGAGCCATCAGGGTGCCTCTTCGTCCTCTTCCGGGCCACGCACGCCGGGGGCAGAGTCGCGCGGGCCACCGTCCGGAGGGTCTGGTGGGTCAGAAAAGCCGGCGAAACAAGGTGGTTTGAGGAGGTTATTCGGAAAGAAGCAGGATGGTTTGGGGTAGGGTTCGGGCTCGGGGCTTAGGGTGGTTTTGGGACTGGATCCGGGTTGGGGCGTTGGTCGAGTACGGCCGTAGGGGATGAATGATGCGATGGTGCTAATGGTGATGGTGTACGATTGGGCCGTACACTTATCCTCTGCTGTCTTTCTTTACTATTTTCTGGTACTTGTTTGGAGACGGCGTTGGATTACGACAGGATATGAAAGCGATATATGTGCCAGTCTCTGAAATATATTTGGCAAGAGTCTGGTCTTGCAATCCTACATGGACAGGTACAGGCATGAGACGACACGACACCAAGGAAATACCGATTTTACGCGTAGTCGGGTTTGTCCTCAATCTAACGCTCTCGTATTCCGGGAACACTGGATGATCCTTACCAGGCTGGGCTGGTCTGGCTCCCATCAATGTTTCTGTGGACGAACTATTGTATTTCGTACTTCGTCTTGTCGAGCGCCAAGACCGCAGGATGCACAGGGTACAGAGCAGAGGGCACAGAGCACCGTTGGAGCAGGGTCGTAGTGACCCCGGCCTGTCATCATCAACTAGAAACCTTGGAATAGGCAGCACAACCTACGAAGTTGCATCCACACCAGTCTCATTTGGTACGCTAGATCATCTCCAAGTCGATGCTTGAAGCTTAATTGGATCGTCGGCACCCATAGCCGGCCATGGGCGACGCCGAGTCTCGGAGGTGGGGGGGCACGAAGACCTTCTGTCTCGGACTTTCTTTCAAATCTTCACTCCCCATTTGACAATTGATGCGCACCTGACCCCGTCAGCAGTGCACAGTAGTGCAGATTGATAATGATTGATGTGCGCATGCGCTCCAGCATCCTGCACCAAATTTCCAACGGCTCGGCAAACTAGACAAACGTCCTGCGCGTCCAGTTCGGATTCAAATTCAGAACTCGAACGCGAAGGAGAGAGACCCAGGAAGAACTTCCATTCCCACATCTAGCTTTCCCGTCTTTGAGCCCAGTCCCCTCGAAATGCCCCCAAAAATGCCACGATCTGCCTAGTACCGAACTGCCATTTCTCCTCAGACAGAACCCCGCGAAAATTCCACGCCGGCACGCGACAGCCCGCGTGGTGCCCCCCCCCCCCAAAATGACCTTGGCCACCCCTCCCCGCGAAGAAGATGCCGTCTCGCCCACCTTCGCCCAGACCACCGCCGAGTTCACCCTCTCCAGCGACGACGGCTCCTCCGCCTCCGAAGACGATGGCCTCGGCGGTCTTGGCTCGGCCTCGGAGGAAGAGACCCGCGCCCTAAAGGGAAAGGGACGAGGGCGCCGTAGGAAGGTGAGAGGGAAGGATGCGAGCTTGGAGGCTGACGACGAGTGGACGCCGGAAGATGACGATGACGACGATGAGGACGAAGACGAAGACGAATATGACGATGACGATGACGATGAGGAGCGGGGGACTTCGGGGATACGGTTGCATCCGAGGAGCGCGAGTGTTAGTACGACGGCTAGCTTTCAGTTGTATACCCATGAGGAGGAGGACCAGGTCGTGAGGACGTTTGATCGGAAGTTGGTGGTGTTTGTTGCGTTTTTGTACATGTTGAGCTTTATTGATCGGTCGAGTAAGTGTCTCTCCGTCTCCCTGTCTACTTCAGTCATCTGCCTAGGCATTGTTCTAACATGGAACAACAGACATCGGCAATGCAAAAATCGCCGGCATGCACGAAGACCTCCAAACCGACCCTCCCCGCGAAGACTGGTACGAATGGGCCCTCTCCTCCTTCTACATCACCTACATCATCTTCGAATGGATGTCCCTCCTCTGGAAAGTCTTCCCGGCCCACGTCTACATCTCCGCCCTTGTCCTCTCCTGGGGCGTCATCGCCTCCCTGCAAGCCGTCACCACGTCCTACCCGATGCTCATCGGCCTTAGAGCCCTCCTCGGTATCGGCGAGGCAGGCTTCACAGGCGTGCCGTTCTATCTCTCCTTCTTTTACAAGCGGAGCGAACTCGCTTTTCGCACCGCCATGTTCATCTCCGCCGCTCCCCTCGCCAGCTCCTTCGCGTCAAGCCTAGCATGGCTCATCGTCAAATTCGGCGAAGCGAGCCCCATCGCCCCGTGGCGCGTCCTCTTCCTCGTCGAAGGTTTCCCCTCCATCATCGTAGCCCTCGCCGCTTGGCATATCGTCCCCGATTCGCCCCAAACGGCGCGGTACTTAACCCCGCGCCAAAAGAAAGTCGCCCGCCTCCGCCTCCGCCCCGAAAAGGCCCACCTCCCCAAATCCACCACCACCGCCTCGTCTTCCGCTCCTTCCTCGGGCCTCTCCCTCCGCGACGTCCTCTCCGCCCTCATCGACCCCGTCTCCTGGCTAACAGCCCTCATCTTCTTCCTCACCAACATGGCCTACGCCTCCTTCCCTGTCTTCCTCCCCACCATCCTCAAAGCAATGGGCCACTCCCCCCTAGCATCCCAGGGCCTCGCCGCACCGCCTTACCTCGTCGCCTTCCTCATGGTCCTCATAACGGCCCGAGCCTCCGATAACGCCCGCTCCCGCTCCCCCTTCATCATCATCCACGCCCTTCAATCCTTAACCGGCTACGCCCTCCTCGCCTACGCGGAACCGTTAGGCCTCTCCCCCACTATCCGCTACCTCGCCCTCTTCCCCGCCGCGGTGGGCTTCTTCTCCGTCGTCGCGCTAACCGTCACTTGGTCCATTAACAACCAGCCCACCGAAAGCCGGCAGGGTGGTGGCTTCGCTCTCCTACAGGTCATCGGCCAGTGCGGGCCCCTCCTCGGCACACGTCTGTATCCTGCCTCACATGCCCCTTATTACGCGAGGGGCATGCACGCCTGTGCTGCTGCCATGTTGGGCGTGGCGTTTTTGGCCGTCGCGTTGAGATTTTATATGCGTTGGTGGAATGCGAAGATGGATGCGAGGGAGGCCGTTGAAGGGGGTGAGGTCATTGATAGAGAGGAGGAGGGTCTTGTGCGATCTGGTTCGCGGTGGAAGAGTTCTCGGACTTCGTTTAGGTACATGCTCTGATTTGTGAGGGGAAATATGGGATACGCATACTGCATCTGGTGCAATGATTTCAACCGGGTATGAATACCACCGCTCGGCGCTTTCTTCTTCTGCTTTTCAAGGGGTGGGGGCGGGTTGCATGCATGAACTGAATGGATATGGATGTCAATGGGGTTTTAATTATACATACATCGCTGTGAATGAACGGCGCTTCTTGGTTTGGTTTTGAACTTTGATATCGGTGCCCGAGTGGCATCCTTGGGATCCATCGATATAATACAGGTAGGTTCAATGACACTGGCTCTAGGCCAGGAAGAACATAACGTCAAACACAATACCAACCAAGCCTTGCCATCCTCAACACCCAGTACACCAATATACTCCAACCCTTCAACGCCACAAACATATAATGCGACGGGTACCGTCCCTTCTGCATCTTTCCCTTTGACATACCTCGGCTCGCTGGATATAACCTCAAGAAAGAAAGAAAAACCAAGCCTTACTCCATCTTCATTCCCTCCTAAAACTCCGCCCCATGCTCGCTAACGAAAACAAACTCTCACAAAGAAGCAAGGAGAAAGCCATATCCTCCATGAGTAGTATACTCTGACAATGTTTCACCAGACCAACCCCCCTTCATTTAGACACCTCCTTGACGCGCGCTCCCGGCATCCTCTTCAAAATCCCTTTCCTAATAGAGCCATGGGACGAGACCTTCGACTTCTTAGTGGAGAGCTTAGGCTTCCTCTTCGACCTGGCTAGAATCCTCCTCCTCACAGCCGAGGGGGAAAGCTTGCTCCACATTGATCGAAACCATCCCTTGAAGCTCTTCTTAGCAGTTCCAGTGGGTCCGGCGCCCACGGGATCAGGATCGCTGCTTACATTTGTGGAATCCGCCACATCCTCGACGACATCAACGGTTGTAACCTCGACCGAGGTGTTCGACACCATTTCAACACCCGGGCCTCCTGTGGCCGCATTCGCCGGGTGAAAGGCTCCACTGTCAAAAACCGGCAGACGCGGGAGACTCGGTGGCCGTCTCTGTAAGACTGGCGAAGGCTGTCGGGGAGGAGCCGTGGGGCTATGGCCGTCAATCGTCGGCTCGTGCCGCTCCTCCTCCTCTCGGTTCTGCTCTACTCGAGAAGTGCCGACGACGACAACTGTAGTTGCGTCTGAGGCAGGCGACTGATTAGTGGGTGTCGCACTGGCGCCACCGATGCCAGTGTCGCCGTCGAGAGGACTCCACGGAGCTGCCAATGCCGCCAGACTGATGTCAATGGGGCTGGTATCGGAACGGGCTTCGTTGCCAGAGTCTGATGCGCCCGCCGCGTCTGCCGGCACCGGATGGAGAGGGGGGTATTGTTGGGTAGCATGGGCAGTAGATACCAGCTGGTCGCGATGCTCCTGGGCAGAAATCGGGGTTGAAACGGCCGACTCAGTGTTCACAAGCGTCGTGGTAGTTGAACAGTTCAACGATGGACCCCTTCTCAGGTTTGGGCCTTCGGGTTGGGTGTCCAAAGGTCGTTGGCTAGGTCCTTGTTCATCCTGACCATCGAGATTCGAGATGTCACCGAGGATCGAGCCAGATTCATCGTCAGCATTGAGGGTCGGACTATCTGGTGCATCGAAAAAAACGGACGACGAGCCCGACCCGAACCGAGGTTCGTCAACGTTAAATGAGGGAACATCCGGAAGAGCAGCCGTAAGTTCCTCGATTGTTTCGACGTTCGGGTGCACATTGCTCAATCGGACTTCTGGCCCATCAGGAAGAATGGTGACGGACAATCCGTCCTTAGCGTCCGAGTTCACAAGTGTCTCCTCACCATTGCCAAAGTCACGCCTGCCTTGGTCAATGGCCGGTTCGCCTATATCCCCTGAAGATGTTGCGTCCCTATCTAGTACCTCCTCTTGGCGGCTGTCCAGGTGTTGGGCCTCTGGGGCGAGGCGTTCGCGTGGATCGAAGGTGGTGATCTTTCCGCGACCTGCCACCCGTCGAGGAAGCAGACTCTCGCGGCCGGATCGAGCAGGAAGAGACGCCAAGTTGGCGTTTGGTTCTCCCAAGCCGGATCTCGAAGTGGGTGAGGTTAAGTCGATTAAGTCGGTGCTGGATTCCCCAGCGGTAGGGCAAGGGGTGGCCGGGGATGTCAAGTTGACATTTGATCCTGCGCGGCCACGACGGGAGACATATGGTCCGACTGAAGAACCAACGTAGGCGCCTCCCCTGTTGTTGCGTCCCGTGGGGACGGTTTGATATTTACCTCGTCGCATACTAGATACAGAATGAAGAAGTTTCGAAACGTGACGGAATGATATGACGATGCTTGTCTTTGAGAAGATGCTGGATGAATAAACAAGTTGGATGAAAGTGGGATGTTGATGGGAGATGAATAGTAGAGATGAATGCTTTTGGAACTGCAATGTTTTTCTTTGAAGTGTTGCTGCTCTTGAAAAGATGGGATAGAGAGGGAGAGCCTCTCAACGCTTGGTTGCCCACAGCGATGGAGATCACAGCAAGTTCTTAGTCGTGGGTAGCCAACAATTGGAAAGCATTGCCAAGCAGAATGTCGTGTCGTCAAGGGGCTTCTTTCTCTCACTTGAAGGTGACTTACATGATCTTGGAAGGCACTTTTGCTCCTCCGGTGAAGATCCAGGGCTTTAAGCAAGAGCTCTCCAGGGTACATCACATCAATTCATTGTCTACGCTCTCAGTATATCCTGTTCTCAATAGCTTTGGTTTCATTATATCAAAAACCCTTTAGTCTTTGTCTGAAGCGACACACCCTTTCTTGTCCTCTAACAATGCCTTTGATGCTAACACCTGGCTCCTCTATAAACAAGGCCTTTGTCCTTGCCTATTTACATCCGATTATCCATTACCGACCGACCACCAAAGACGCATTAATCAAGGGAGTCTTAGAGCTACACAATTTCTCGGTACCCCTTTCTTGTTCGGAGATGGCTGATGTCACTGATGTCACTGATGGCAATGTCCCTTCCCAGACAAAGCGGGTACAAAAGACAGCATAGGCGAGGACAATCGGAACTGCTTTCGGGATCGAGTGAAGGAAGTGAACGACTACTTGGCGGACTCGATGGCCGGAGTATAATGTGGTCCGTTGCATCTTTGATGAGGAGCCTCGTGTTGGGAATGGCCGGCTGTATTCGCAGCTGCATCTTCATGGATCAGTCTCCGACTCTCGACCAACTCTCGAGGTAAGAATGTCCTCTGGCATCTTCTCGGCTTTTATTTTATGTTCTAATTGTATGAAACCTAGCTAGGCGGTATATTGAAGTATTTCGCCGTACGGCTCATGCGACCATCACTCATAACCTAGGCAACGTGCTGGGGGAACTAACGAGAGCGGCTCTACATGTCACGTCCTCGCCAAATCGAGGACGGTCTAATTTTGTACTCCGTGACGTCTTTTCCAGGGAGCACTGCCAAGATTTCATCGTTTCGATGGAAGGAGAGATGGAGTATAAGTTGAAGTCTTTCAATATTGCAACAGTGAGGCGGGAAGGCCGACAGCCGGATCCAGCTGCATGTCGGTGCTGTGGAGAGTCGGTTTGCCCTTATATAAAAGGATAGGTTCTCCGCATCCAACGAAAACACCGACCACCCAGCTCACTGGGTTGGATCATCGCTCGGTTAGCTCAGTTGGTTAGAGCGTGGTACTAATAAACTATCCGGTTTATCCAGTAATGCCAAGGTCATGAGTTCGACCCTCATACTGAGCATTGGCTCCTATCTTTTTTCGCTTGTCTCCTTTCTGCTCAACGGTCCCGAATTTCTCTTTTTGATCGTCAGGTCAGGTTGTGTGGTATGGCGCTATTCCTTTATTTATTTTGTATACACAAAGGTTGGCGATTTCGAAAAAAGAAAAAAAATCTAACAATTTAACTAATGGAATGTGTTTTGTCGGGTCATCAACCTGATCATCTCAGACGCAAGACGATGGGCTGTGGCTTCCCCTGCTGGACGAGGTTTTGTTTAATGTCCGCTGGTATAGATGTGCTAAATAAGCTAAGTTGTGGGCTTTCCTTTCTTGAGAGCGCATATACTTTGAAAACGCAATGGGCCAAGAACTCCTGGTCGAGTATTACCAGCCGGGATGGCCTTCTCTCCACTTCCAAACTTCGTGCCATTCCCTGTCACCCAAGGCTCGACAATTAGATTGTGAGCGTATAAAAAGCCCATAGTCGAAGGCTTATTCCAGACCAAGAAAGGCAGTTAGTGTAGTAGCAGCAGGGCGTCCTCAAGGTCGTCTCTCCAACCCAAACGGACCGTAGCTCGAGACCATCCAAACACCAGGGAAAGCAGGCTTCATGTTGTCAAGCGTTTCACGCACCCCTACCCCTTCCCCTTCCACGGCCCTGGCCCCGGCCACCTCCTCGTCCTCCCCTCTCCCCACGACCGCCGTGCTCTCCCCGATGTTGTCCACCCCTTCCGCCTCGGAATCCGCCCTGTTGGCTTTGTTGAGACTCCTTCACGATATCGATAATCTCGTCGGGTACTCGGAGGTACTTAATCTATAGAGCGCAAATACGACAAAAAGATCAGATCATCTGTTAAGCGAGCGTAGGCTGCAAGGAGATTCCCAACTTACGTTGTTGCCCTTGACGTAGGCTTCTGGTAACCGTACGAACTTGTCACCTTCCTAAATTCCCCGTGTAAATTAGCCATGCCTCCTCCTTAAAAAAATCTTTCGCGTTGGTGTTCATTGTTCATCGGGAGAATTCGTAGGGAAAGCTCGCGTGCTCGCTCAAGAGAAAAGGGTCGTTTCCATACCGGACTCGATTGCACAACCTCCTTGAGAGTGAGGTTCATCCACGTATCGCACATGACCAAGTGTCCGTTGAGGTTCTCGCCGTTCTTCAGTTCCACCAAGATCGGGTGGCCTTGCGCCGCATTGAGGAGGCCGAGGGGTAGCTTGTCAGAGAATGCACGTCAGTTCTCGGGTCTTCTTTTCGTGCGGGGAGAGAGAGAGCACGGGAACTGCTTTTGGCGGAGCTGAAGGCCGTTTCAAAGGCTGCTAGAATTTGGGGAAAACTTACCATTTTCGCGTTGTAGAATTATGTGGTAACTGGTAAGGCTGTTGTTTGTGGGAGGAAAGCTTTAAATGCAGATGCAAATAGTGGCTGGAAGTCAATGGTCTGTTTGTTTTGCGATCCAAGTTGCGCCGCTTTCGGTGACGTGATAATGGAAGCTTGGTCGGTCCACAGGCGGGGTTCCTCACCGAATTGGAATTGATGTCTCCGCTGGCGACAACTTCACGAAGAAATTGCAACAAACTTCCACCTGCTCTTAATCTAAGGTCTCACGGTATTTATGGTCTTTTTGATAGGAGCAACATTAATTATTTCCGCTACAATCAAATGCTATCTATATCGTCATGACTCCACAAACTCATCAATGATACATATCTAGATGCACTCGTTCCCCATATCATCATCGTCAATTACAGCCTCCTGCCTCATTCGATTTCCAAAGGGTGCAATGATATGCTCGCTCTCAACTCAATCTGCCGTGTTCCTCGCTTCGGCCTCCTTAGCCGCCCGCTTCCAATCAGCAAAATATATAAAAACATATTCAACAAGAGCGACACTAAGAAAGTACAGTCAGCCACACAGAACATCGAAGATTCAAACATAGAAATTTCGAGAACTCCTAATCACTTACAATATTAATCCGCACATGAGACCGAACCACAGACCCTTCAGCTTCCATCCCAGTCCAAACGCAGTGCCAAAGGCCAACGGCATGGACAGGAGATAGTGGCCGACGAGGTTAGCGTATCCGCCAATGTGCTGCTGTCCGATACCCCTGAGGATGGCGTGGGCACTGACCGACAGGCCGTCGCTGGTTGTTATGATGGCGGCGACAGGCATGACTGCGAAAACCAAGGCCTTGACTTCGAGGTCCTTGGTGAAGAGGTCTACAAGCGGTTCACGGAAGATTGTCATCACGGAACTATTGAAGACGCTGAGGAGAGTTCCTAAGAACACGGTCTTTCGGGTTGTTAGTCTTTTGTGTTTTATTTGCTCCAAAGGAAAAGGGGAAGAAACGTACCACCTGGGAACTGATCTTTGCAGCGTCGACGAGGCCAGCCCCGATGAGATTGGCAACTCGAGTAGACGCCGCAACCGAGAGTGCAAACGGCAACTGGTAAGCGATAGAGATGAGGGTGCTCAAGACGGTTTGGGCAGCAAGCTCGGAAGTCCCCAGCTGACTAGAAGCCAAGGCGAGGATTTCAAATGAAAGGTACTCAGCCTCTATCATGATCATACCGGGAATCGCCAGACGAATCATCGGCCCTATAAGTTCTGTTTGTGAGAAACCAAATTCGGGTCCATTTTTGATCAGGTCTACTCACCCCAATTTGTAAAGGCGCGCTTGCTAAACCCGCCCCAGCATTGATATCCATCAACGAAGAGTACGTAGAGGAGCAAGAACACAGGCATCAAGATTTCAGTGATAACAATGGCAATTGGGGCACCGATGAAGCCAAGTTCGAGCTTCCATACGAGCAGCCAATTAGCAAACACGTTGATGGGCGCGGCGGCAAGGAGAACAAATGTAACGGCATGGAACAGGCCCTGGGCCTGGACGAACCTCTTGCCCGCCTCGAAGATTCCGATGAACGGCCCGCCCACGATCAAGACCCGGAGGTATTGACCCGCGAGCTCGGCGGATCTAGGCTCAGGGACTAATTTGGCCAGAATCCACTCTCCATTCCACCATACCACGGCGATGGGGATGTAACATAGAAGAAGCAAGTAGGTCATGCGCTGGAACTGCAAGCCAACAAGGTGCTTGTGTCCAGACCCATAGGCTTGAGCACACAATGTATCCAAGCTAGTCGCGAGGCCGAGGAATGGCGCATAGCAAGTGATGACAGATGTCATACTCGCGACTAATTCTCCTATCATGTTAGCAAAATCGATGCGACGGGAGGGGTTTGACAAAAAAGTTGTGTAAGTTTCCAGATAACGTACGGCTCACAGCACCAAGCTCCACCTTTCCAATCCTACCCACAGCGAATATACAGACGACATTAATGGAATACTGCAACATGAATGCAACGAGCAACGGCGCGGCATAGGAGCCGATAGTTCGCGCCTCTCGCGCCCAGGTCGTCCGAATGCGACCGGCAGATACAGCCTCGTTCCATTGCTGATTCAGCTCCTCGTCTCCGTAACTAGCCTCATGGTGGTGACCTGGTAAGAGGGGGGACGTCTCTTGAGGTTCGCGACCCTGTTGGCTGCTGCTCCGTTCCACCTTGCGCTTCCTTGGCTTCGCAACCCATCGACCCCACCAAGACGATACCGGTTTCGTCTCGCTTTCCGCGGCGGGCAAAATGTGGTTATCTTGGAGGAGGACGCGCTCGGCATCCCTCGACTGCACCATCTCCCTTGGGGTTAGGACAGGCGCATCAACTGATAGGTCGTCGAAGACAGGTCGCGCAGGACCATAGGCGACCCCGCTTGGCCGCCGATACATGGTGGGACCTAGCATGTCCACGGGGGCCTCGGACTCCGAATCGATAGCTTCCTCACCATGGTGTCTGTGGCATTGGGCTACATCTCTAGCGATTGCCTCCTCCGCGATGGGGGACCGGGAGCGGAAGGACGAGGATAGCACGGCCGCCAAGGAGTTCTGGGCTGCTCCATCGGCTATCGAATTGTCATTTCGATCCATGGAGGGCCAATAGGCGGCGATGTCGTGTGTAAGAGGTATGTGACGAGGATTTCACAGAAGGATATTTATAGGTCTACGTCACCGCAGGGAGAGCAGAAAAAAGATCAATGATCAATTGGTGTGACCGAGGAGGGAAAAAAGGCACTACACTAACTGTCATACTTGGAGAGCGGAGGCATTGGCAAATATATTACTATTCTTCGCCGCCCGCTCCAAGCCTGCACTAGGCTGGGAGGAGGATGTAAATTGTATCTGTGGATCCAAGGACGGAAAACCGTGCTCCCTACGACCCTACGCAAGTACACTGCCATCTAGTGTAACCTAAGTCCGTGAATAGCGCGGTCAAATGCAATGTATGTCACCGGATGCCCAGATTGAAAAATCCGGAAAATTAATAGAGGGTCCGTGGAGGAGGAGAAGGGAAAGGAAGCATGTGGTGAGGGCCGTAAGGCGCTAGATGACCTGACGGGGAAACCGCTGTGATGCTGACTCTTATGCCGAGGAGCGCCGCTCGGATTGTCGCTCGGATTCCCCAATGGGCCAATCATGGCGAGTCGTCTGGCGTGGAACGCGCCATTCGCACTCTGCTGGTTGGATCGAGGGATCAAAGAAGATGGAGAAGATCTTAGCCTCGCGCGATTGTGACATCGACCACCGATGTTAGGTCATGCAAAGGGCGTTCTAAAAGTCGTAAGATTTAGGTGTGTATATGAGCTTCAAGATTGATATTAATTCATGACGAGCCTCGTCGGAAGTCGCCATCAATGTTAGCAGACTCAATGTCAAAGGTCTGAGCCGAGTCTTGGTTCAATGCCGATTATTTAATCTTGGATTATTCATCCTCGACTCTTCATAGCCTACAACATTTGATGGCATTTGAAGTTGTGATCATTACGGCGGTGGGCAGGGGGCAGGGACATTACACTATTTTGTACACCGTTTTCTATGCAAAGCATCGGTGAGCAGTGCAAGACCTCATCCCAGCATGTTCTTATCAGCAATCATTGGGCAATTCAAGATCAAGGGTCTCGATCTCAATCTCCGTGATGACGCTAATTCTTCTTGGGTTAATTTCAAGACTCGAATGCTTCTGCGTTGCCACTGGTCGATTGATTCATGACGGTGTGACGAGTGTGGCGGGTGTTGGAGAATATGTGTAGCAGATGCAATTGCAATCTCAATCAAGACTGGACTTTCTAAGCGAGGAGGGGGACTCGACCAGAATCCAGGTAATTTCGGTGATCAATGACAGGAGCCCCAACACTTCACTACTTCATATGAGCATCAATGGCCATGGAAATGCCACTGCCAATGCCAATGACTCGAATACAATGGCCGAACCCCTCAGCAAAGCGTCTTGGTGCTTCTTTGCCCCACCATTTATGTCCCCAAAAAAGGTTTGGTGGGGTTAAGGGTCCCATTGCCTTGGCCAGAATCAATTGAATCAAATTGACCCATCAACATTTTTTTGACTGCGCCCGCTTCCCCCCGCAACCCCACCGTCTTTATCTCGATCGAAATCCCGCCTTTGCTCCTTGAATCGAGCTTTGAGTTCTGCCCGACGTCTGCATTTTGTGCTTCCCTCTTCCCAACAACCGCGTAGTTGCCCGTTAGCGATCGCCTCATTTCCGGTTCTTTTGGCCGTAAACTCCATACAATGTCGACGACTACTACCACGACGACGGCTCAGCCGATCACCACCGAGACTATTCTCCGCCTCTTCCCCGACATCGACACGAGGTCGGAAGCTTTGACCGGCCACGATGAGGAGCAGATTAGGTTGATGGACGAGGTCTGCCTCGTGCTCGACGAGAATGATTCTCCAATTGGCACTGCGAGCAAGAAGATTTGTGAGTCGTGGTCCTTCTCTCTCCGCTCACTGGATGATTTCCTCTCCGCTTCTTCTCTCTCCCTCCCCCCGCCGCCACGATGCACGCGACTCGGTAGCCGAGACGACATCGCATCTCTTGCCTCCAAATAGCTAAGCTAACCCCCATGTCACTGCAGGCCATCTAATGACCAACATCGACAAGGGCCTCCTGCACCGCGCCTTCTCCGTGTTCCTCTTCGACGACCAGAACCGTCTCCTCCTGCAGCAGCGAGCCGAAGAGAAGATCACCTTCGCCGACATGTGGACCAATACCTGTTGCTCCCACCCTCTAAACATTCCCGGCGAGACGGGCTCGACGCTCCCTGAATCCATCGAGGGTGCCAAGCGCGCGGCCCAAAGGAAGCTCGAGCACGAGTTGGGCATCAAGCCCGAGCAGGTGCCTATCGAGAAGTTCCATTTCTTGACTCGCATCCATTACAAGGCGCCGAGCGATGGCAAGTGGGGTGAACACGAGAGTAAGTCGCCGTTTTCTCTCGCATACCGTTTTCTCTCTCTTCTCTGCGGCGCTCTTGCCGATCTGAAGGAAGTGTCCGTGGAACGGATTTTTATAAGGCTGTGAGACCGAAGAATGACTAACCAGAGACGTACTACTTTCAGTTGACTACATCCTCTTCATCAAGGCCAACGTCGACCTCGATGTCAATGTGAATGAGGTCAAGGCCACGCAATACGTCACCGCCGACGAGCTCAAGGCCCAATTCAAGGATCCGTCTCTCAAGTTCACTCCCTGGTTCAAACTCATCTGCGACACGATGCTGTTCGAATGGTGGAGCAACATCGACGGCGATCTGAGCAAGTACACCAACGACGAGATCGTAAGGATGTAAATAATCCTAAGCGGCTTCATTCGCCTTTCTCTCGGGGACAAACGCTTTTCCCCTCACGCCCCACACACACGCACATATCTCGGCGCTTCCAGTTACCATTTCTCTTCTCTTAATTCGCGCGATGACGAGGGAGAGCTCGTCTCCATTTGGACCTCGTTCACCTTGTTCCTGTGTATCGTGCCCTTTTCCTACATACTCTTTTACCTAAAGAGGCAACTTGAGGCGTAGCCTGCCGATTCATCAGGCTTTTATTCTTTTTCTGTTCCTACACGTTTAGCTGGAGCGTAGCATTTACATACATAAAACCCCTTGAGCTAGTCGAATAATACCCAAAAATAAAGAGAAACAAAAAAAGAAAAGAAAATCAAAATGTATCAGATTTCAGCGAGTCTGAACTCGTGATCTCTATGTGAATGATATTCACGACTACTACAAAGGTAATCCCTGATCCGATGTAAGTCAATCGATGGATTGAGGAGGCATTGGGTGTCTCCAATGTACCAATTATCCATTGTCATTCCTGTGTCATTCACCCCATTCACCCCACGGGCCAGCTTTTTTTGCATGCAAGCATTATCTTCGGCGTTTCCTGTCCTCAACGTTGAGCATTGGCGGGTTTGCCAGGGCCACAGGAATAGACGCCCACACACACACCGAACGCGGACCCCCCCAGGGACGAAGTAATCATAAAAATTGGGACTACCTTCGGTGTCTGCTCTTCGAATATTAACTTTTACCCTTTTCAGGTACGTGTTGAATTAGTCTCCCGTCGAGTTTAGATCCAGGGGTCCCTGCAAGTTTACTGGCTGGGGCAGAAGAAGGTTCAGGAGATCGTCAATTGGGGCATCTACGTGCTTCTTTCGGGGTTCATCATGTTTGTCATACTGTGAATGTGTAATTCGAGACGGATGGAACTTCCCAATTCCATGGGTTTATGAAAACAAGAGAGCAATCGAACTCAGTTTCCTGCCAGAAAGACAAACAGAGTGGAACAAGGGAGCGTGGAAACCATCACATGATGATTGCTCCTGCACTTGTGCGGGTATCTGCGACTGCGAGCTGCACCAGGAAAAGCTGTGTCTAAACCATTGGTAGACGATGTTTGCTGGTCGGTGTACTCTTGCGTTCGGAAAGGGTGATAAGGATACATTCGAGATACTTTTTGGCCGACATTGAGGGAAAGGATGCTTACTTTTATCTCGTCGTTTGGGCCCTGGCGTTGCTCAAGGAAATCAGTGGTTGTACATCCGTTCATATATTCCCTGCAAGCTGCCAGGCCGCCCACACATCTTCTTTGCAGCCATGTGCTCTGGCCCTCTTGGACGGGAAGGGGCTCTGCCATCGTCCCGTCCATTCCCGTACCATCCACATGGAATGGGATGTAGGGGATAGCCCTACCCCGTACGAAGCAAGCGACCAAATTCGAACTCTTGCCCCTTAAACAACAAGTCAGTGACATACCCCCCTCCTGGTACTTGGAGGGGGGAAGCATCCATCCAAGGTTCCCAGCTGTATAGGACGTGTACAGGACGAACGAGAGTGTCTCATCCGCCGGTGCAGTGCAGTACACATGATGCGACCGCGCGTGGGATGAGAGCCGAGAAGCTTGTCAAAGACTTCGTGAGCCGCAGGCGGTGTCAAACGCATACTGTGTGAGTGTGGGTGGGCGACTGCCAGAGTGGGCAAGTGGGTGTTTTCCCCCATTCGAGCTCGGAGTATTCAGGCGGCGTTGATAACGGATGCTATCCCAAAGAGCCCAGCCATCGGAGAGTTCGGAGACCGCTCTCGTTTTGAAGACCGCAACAACTTCCTTCCCTGCATTTCATGGAATGCTCTTACCCCGGTCTCTGACTGTGTCCCAAATTCCAAGTTTTAACCCCCCCTGTTTGCTCCCCCCACCTGTTACCGAACACCAAACAGTTGGGATGCAGAAAAGTTGCCCGTCGCCGTTGAGAGCCCCGGTCCAGTCCCAAGATGGGAATTGCTCATCAGCGGTCCACTGGGGTACTGCTCTCTCGAGATCTCAATCCCGCAATCCTATCGCATGCTTCCACGCAGTATTAATCTTAGTCTCGCGGCGGCCCCGTGAAGGTTATCTCGAGTTTATGTGACTAGTACACGTACAACTCTGCGTGGGGTTGTGTATTCCTTGGTCGGTCGTGCAGTCGTACTTTCGTAGTTGTACATGCATTAACGGGGTTCACTGACCTAACATTCCACGACCACCCACACCACCTTGGACTGGGCTCTGTTCCCAACGGAAAATATGCGTGCGTCTGCTTCTGGCATGATGCGCAAAAGCAAGCTGACACGATTTCTCCACACCCTGCAGCCTTCTCTTGGCTGGCGCCCCCTAGCAACCCTGACAAATATTCAGCCCCCCCATGTAATAATTTGTCTGTCTCGGTCTCTTGACCGACATCTGGATTTGGTGCCGAAGCGAGAGCGTTCGCCTGCATTCTCTGACACTAACCACCTATCGATGATACCAAGTCCGCCTTGCGAACATGCCTGTACGCAAAAACCACCGCCTGGCTGGCTGGCCAATGTTCTTTTTGAGTGGGTCTCGGTGCCGTAAATTTTGATGGTGCCTTTGTACGCCCTCCTGCAATTGTTAGTTGCAGCAAACCTACCCACAGAGTTTGTGGCTTCTACCAAAGGAGGCTCCGGGTCTGGGCTCCACCTGTCGGGGCGCCTACGTCGGCCTTCCAGGCTCGTTCCGTTCCGTCTCAGGCCCGTACCCGGGTCAGCACTGAAGGCAACAAAAAGCATTGGTCGGCAATGGCAAAAATGGAAATGCATCCGGGTTCGAATCATCCGCGTGTTTTCTTGAATAATTAGAAAACCACTTTTTACAAAACCACACCGCAACATTAAAAAGATAACAAGGACGAAAAAAAGGAAGGAAACCCAAAAAAGTCCATATTTCGCTGTGACTCGCAATTTCCCAGCTCTTACTAACAGCTTGAGTCGTCGTACCACCCCACGTAGGGGGTAGGCAACTCCTTCCCTGTCGTTCCGGGGTTGGAAAGAACAATCAATGGGGGTGCCACCGCTAGTCCATCCCATTCCATTCAATGTTCCTTCCCCCATTTTCCCCATTGACCATTGATCCCATCCCATCCCAACGCCGCGCCTGCCTGACCCCCGGCAGCCAACCCAGTGCCTGCCCTTGACTAAATCGGTCAATACGAGCATCACAAGTCTCTTGGTACTCGTACGTGGTGTAGCCCATATTGATCGTACTATTGGTACCCGCATCCTTCCAAACGGAAGTAGTTTGAGGCGGTCACTGACCGGTCCTACCGAATGCAATCGTGAGTTGAGGGGTTTTGTAAGCGACTTATACGTGGGCTTGTTGTATTTGATGATGTTCTTCTTCAATGACGGAAAGAACACCCTGCCACTAGTTGCGGTCTCCTGACACGGCACTACGCCTACACCGTCGTTGTACGGCTCCGATCTTGCCGCCAGCCTCTTCGCCGAGTTTGGCGTGGGAAACACTACTACCTCGATCACCAATCCATGGAGAACGGGGAAAGGAAGGGGCAACGGCCACTGGGCTCGGCTGACAAGATACCCTGGTCCATTGGACTGTTTCCACTTCCTTTTTGTGCTTCATACAGTTCAATCTTCAATCAACGACTGTCAATGACTACCTCAATACACTACAATTGTATGTACTTGTCCACTTACACCGTGGACACCCACCCTGACTCCACACTACACATACCCCCATCCCCGGGTGCATTTCCCCGGCTCATGCGGAGGGCCAGAGTACCACCGTGTTACTTCGTACTTGCCTCGTTTGCTTCCTTGTCCTTCTCCTTTCACGATTTTTAACTTCCTCCAAATGGCAAAGTGGGACGGCTTCAGGCTTGGCTCCGAAATCTAGCAAACTACATAAGACCCGGTGTCCCGCCCGCCTGAGTCTAGTGCAATTGAACTGAAGCTTCTCCCAAAAGTGGTCTCATCGTCACAGATTCCTCTTTCCTCTTTCCTCTTTCCTTCACGGGATACTTCGCATTTTCCCACCTCTTGAGGGCACGGGAAGATCGGAACACTTGTCCGCCTTGCACTTACTTACTTGCACTTACATCCAAACAGCAAACATCAAATCAATCAAACATCAGACTTCCAGGCCGACCTTCGCCGTTTACCGCTGCAACACAACACAACGCTGAACAAGACAACCTTCTCCGCTTGATCATATTTTTTGATCCTCTGTTTGATCAAACAAAAATAGGAGAAGTGGGAGTCCATCCAAATATCATCCAGCATTATTTATATTAGACTCTGGTCACGCCGACCTGAACTTCCCTGCTGTGGCCAAGCACATCCCAGTCTCGGCCTTCTAGCTCCTCCAAGGGGCACGACCACGTGCACCCCAACCATCCTCTAGTGCTTCCAAGACCAGAACTTCGCCACTGCGACTCACTCCAGGCCTCAACTTGTTCGATTTCGACGCTAACGAAGCACCGCCCAGCACTACCGACTCACCGAAACCTGCCCATATATCTCCAACTCCCCCCACCTTCCCTTCACCTGGTATCCCTCGTCCAACATACTTTACTTCTTATTCTCTCATCACTTTCTCAATCTTTAAATTCACACCAGACGTGTTCGAGCTCTTTCACACAAATACTACTGCGGATCCTCTAACACGCTCTCGAATCATTCAACTCACCTACCCACACCGAGTCATCCTCCCCAAACGCAGACAACTACCCAGTCGTCCAACCCAGACGAATCCGGGAACACGAACCGCTCATCAATCCATAGTGCTCTAGGGTAACCCGTAGGCACGAGAAGTGCATTGATTGCCCGATAAGAAAAAGGGGAGCAGAGAAAACCCGAAACTTTCTCCAGTGGTCCCCCTATATCAAAGCGATATTGATGTCGTTTGACCTCCGAACCAGCCTTAATTGTCTTCGTCATCCTTCCAGATTTATGCCCGTTTCTCGGACACAACTCTCGAGAGTCCATACGGGCGATAGTATACAGAATAAAATACCTTGTAAGTGCTACACCTACCGTCCCGGCATTTGAGTGTGCTGGCGCCTTCCCACACTCGCGGTCCGGTTCTCTGGCACGCGCCTGATCAATAGCTTCCCAGATCCCTATGCTTAATATGCATGTGGCGGACTGTTGAAAGTCTACCCATCCAACTCTGTACTTTTCTCCCCCTCGTTTTTTCCCTTTAGTTTTTGATTCTTTCTTTTTTTTTTTCCCCCCTCTCCTTGGAATACATATATCTGCATTTATTTCTTGTCGCCTCTGTTTGGCGCGAGGGTTTTCTCTGTTCGTCACATCAATTCGCCGTTGTCGTCCACTAACACAATAATTTCTTCTAGGAATCATCTCGACCCCACCTGCAATTGGCAGCTATAGTGCAAGCATTTCTCAGCTTCCAACCACCCAACATGGCGCACGTAAGCAGTAGTGTTACCCTTGTTGAGTTGAAAAGCTCCCTCGTTCCCCCGACCTGGGAGGACACTGTCCGTAGAGTTGGCATGTCAGAGTGTAGGGAGGTAGGGCTGTCCCTGGCTCACTCCTTTGCTGCTGATGATCTAAGTCAGTACCTCCTAGGCGCGGATGACATGGATTACCTCTCTGCCGAACAGAAGTGGCGACTCCATGTCGATATAATGACATATATCACCGCCGCTCACTTGCTCAAGGGCATCGTAACCACGATCGGTCCTGAGCACGATTGCGTGTCTGTCTGGTAGGTCTAAGATACGCGGTCATACCCAGGATCTCTCTACACTATGACTCGTGGTAGTCCCCAAGGTTTTCTAGTTGAGGACCTGGTTTTCATTCTAGTCCTTAAGGGTGAAGCTTGAGTTATTAGCTGGCAAGCATCTAGGTTTCTAGTCTGATCCACGTTGTTCTCTATACACCACATGATAGCTAACCGAGGTATTCACTCGTAAACAGGCTCCCCCCAGGCGTCAATGCCGATGGGTGGTGGATTTCCCTCCGAAGCGGTCTCTGGCGGATGTACTACCTTCTTTCTGCGGAAGGGAGGAGAAGGTATTTCCAAGAACTCCTCCCCCTCCTGTATAACACGAAGCTCGAGGTTATGGGCAGTCGCGATGCCGACTGCTATTACCTTGTTTACCTTGGCACGAAGCCGAAGGCGCGTGGCCAAGGTTATGCAAGTAAACTGCTGACGGATATGGCAAGAGTTGTAAGTTCAATCCGAACCCCAACTGATCACGTTGTGTATAATAAAACTATATAACGGAACATTTGACTTTGAGACTTTACTTATTCTCTCCCAAGGCTGATGCCGAAAACCGTCCAATCTACCTCGAGTCCAGCTCTCCCGCCAACACGCGCTACTACAAGAAGTTCGGCTTCGAGGCGAAGAAGGACATTACTTTGACGCGTGGATGCTCGCCCGTCCTGCTCACTGCCATGGTCCGTGAACCCCAGCCCCGCAATGTTACTTACCAATCTTGTAAGTTTCAGGGTGCCGAAGTCAAGGCTTGATTTGAGAGAAAGTAGTCGTTCTTTTTTGCTACGATACGTATGTGTGCGTTTGAGTTTCTTGGTGTTGGTTGCTACGCCAGTGAAATATCTGAGCCTTGCCTCCGACTATTTCTGCTATTTCGTTTTGGGTTTATTCACCACAAGGCTGTTGATAATTTCCTACATGAGACGTCAATTTGGATGTAACTGGGCAGATTGGCTAAGGCTTCGATAAACACACACTGGCGACGCCTTCGTGGGAGACTGGAAACATCTTCCCATGTGAGTTGCGGTATCGCAAATTTGAAATTACAGACGGGACCGCATATCAAATTAGTCCCTTTTCAGAGTTCAATTGATTTTTGTCATTCAAGCAATTACCTATTGACCGTCCGCCCAATCCCATTGCCGTGCCGTATCTTAGCTCCCCCTCATTCAACATCTAAACTGGGGCATGATTTTTGAATAAAATCATTAGAAAGCGTGTCTCATCGGTTCACGTATTTTGATGATCGAATAACCAGTGCCAATCCTTCGCAGCCGATCTCCTCGACCCAACCCTTCTAATACTCTAGTACTGCCCAGGTCTCATCATCAATAGTTGTGTATATTACACCCTGACCCAGCAGCTCATCCGCAGCCGCAAGAACTTCCCTCGCCGTCATTCCCGAACCCTTGCTGAGCTCCTGCAAGTGTACACCCTCGTTACCACCCGGCGCATTAAGCATAAAGTCGTACAACCTCCGCGCCGGCGCCGACACGTTCCCAAGTTTCGCCGCACCACCCGCATGTTGATTCGCATCGCCTCCAGCGCCGCCACCATAACCCCCATCGTCAACGAACATGCTATCGCCACCGGCAGCGTTAGCGCCCTGCTGACCAAGCTGGCCCTTCGTGTAGTAGAGGTGAACGGCGGTAGCCTCTAGGAGATGGTAGTGGATCTCGTTGTAGTCGGTGACGGGGCGGATGACCTGGATGGTGATGTGGCGGTTGTTGTTGAAGGAGCGGATGTGGCCGTAGACGCGGACGTAGTCGTCCGTTTGGATCTTGTATTCGGGGCCCTCGTCGGACTTGTCTGCGTCTATGAATTTCTTGCCTTCGATTACGCCGGTGCCGTCGTCGACTTTGAAGTGGATGTTTGTTTGGAGGCGGTTTACTTGGCGGACTTGGGCCACGAAGGTCATCTGAAGAAACAAAATTAGAGAAGGCGTGATCCTTTAGATGTTTAATGTCGGGGAGAAGTGTACCTGAAAGACTGGGGCACCGTCAACGCGGAATTCGGCAGAGTCGGGGTAGGTTTCTTCAGCGTCGAGCATTTGCTTGATCGTTAGAGGGCGTAACGTCTCGTTCTTTTGGGACTATGATTGAAAAGGGACATTAGTTCGGATTTGGCGTCTTGAACTCGAATACGATTGTGCAAAGAGTCGCTTACCTTTTGGTTGCCTCCTTGGCTGCCTTGCTGAGATCCGAAAACGAAACCGCCCGCATCGTCACCACCCCCACCGCCCCCTCCATAACCGCCTTTATATCCGCCGCCGTAGGAAGCTAGCAGCGTGTTAATATATTCGATGGAAGATGAAATAACGTATAGCTTATTTTTGGAAGCTTAGGAACACTACTTACCCATTTGTGTGAGATTTGGAAATTGTTCAAGGTAGTTTTGGGTATCTTGGTTTTAAGAGGCAGCTGTGAAGGGAAACGCGTGAAGTGGGATGGTTGACGCGACTTTCGTTAAATGGATTTTGGCTTTGCTCCAATGCACCCCGCAAAACCGAAGATTCATGCCTCGTCTCCTTAGGCATCAATCACCAGGCAAGGTCTTGTGCACCGTCGATCTGAGATCTTCAGCACTGTCCGACAACCCGGTCCCTGCAGGCGGCAGTGGCCGCTTGACAGCTGGCAGTGCGGGTACAGCTCGTGTGTGGTGGTTTCTTGGTTCTGGGTTCTGCTCCCATCTTCGTTTCCCGGGCGAGAGAAGCTCGACGAAGCTCGCTCGAACCAACCAACGTCATTTTGCCTCGGCTTCCCAAACCATCCATCGGCATCACAAGAAGGAGGCGAGAGAACAAAGGCATCATTTGATACCCACCTTAGACCATTGCCATTTCAGAACTCCATTGTTTTTAGACTTTACTCGTTTTCTTTTCACCCAGTTTCAATTGTAATTCCATCGCATAATTTTTTCTATATTTTGTCTTGTTACTACCATTCGGCCTCTTCATCCCCTATTTATCACTCGCCAAGCACTCTCCCGAACCGATCGTGTGACATGGCGAGATTTGACACTACTCTTCCTCTGATCCCTCTTACGCGAGGAACCGTCCTCTTTCCCGGCATCGTACAGCGTATCCCCATCCCCGCCGCCAGCTCTCACATTTCCCACCTGTTCAGCAGTGTTTACGAACGCGCCGCTTCGCAACGCCCCAGCAACCCTCTGGACGCCATCCAGCTGGCATGCGTGCCGCTCGCATCGCCCTACCTTAGCCCATCGGGACAGCCTCTCGCCGGCCGCGACCCAGATCATCACGATCTCTCCTTCCTCGATATCGACACGTCGGACTTGACGACGGAGAACCTGTTCGGATATGGCGTAACTATACGAGCCTTGGGCATCCAGGGCACGGGGGCTGGTGCGGAGCTTAGGGTGGAGGGGGTTGCGAGGTGCAAGTTCAAAGCCATCGCCAACGAGCGCCAGTACTTCGAGGCTACCGAGTTCGAGATATGCACCGACCAAGGTAAGCGAGGATTCTCTTCTATTCAATTAATTCTCCTCTCTCTCTCTCTAACCCGAAACGCCCTCATTCTCAGTGAGCCAGAAGGATAAGAAGACACGCGAGCTCTTCGCTACCCTCAAGTCCCAATCTCTTGAGCTCGTATCCATCCTTCGAGTATCCTCGTTCTTCAACCGCTCCGACCTCAGAGCGGCACTATCGCCGTTGCTTGCCCAGAGACTCAACCTCTTCATCATGAAGAGGGAACTCAAGGATGCGGGCTCCCTCGCCGATTTCATGGCGAATATTCTGGACACGTCCTATGAGGAAAAACTCCAGATCCTCGCCGCCGTCAACGTCAAGACGAGGATGTCCAAAGTTATCGAACTTCTTCAGCGGGAGGTCTCCGACATCAAGGGCAACATGAACATCACCACTGTCGCGGCCATTCCTACTCAGATCCTCGACCGTCTCAACAACCGCCAGATCAAGCCCGCCGGCCTACCTACCACGGGAGCCGCCTTAAACATGACGCCACCCTCAGGTATGCCACCGAGCGCCCAAGATAACGGCAAGGACCCGAACGAGCTTGAGTTGCTGCAAAAGAAGTTGGACGCTGCCAATCTCCCACCCGATGCGACCAAGCTCGCCGAGAGGGAGATGAAGCACCTTAAGCACATGATGCCGGGAGGCAATGAATACTCCATTACTATGACCTGGCTCGAGACCCTGGCTGAAGTGCCGTGGTCGACTGTGACAGAGGAGAGACTGGGCCCGGAGACTCTGGTCAAGGCGAGGAAGCAGTTAGATGAAGATCACTGCGGACTCGAAAAGGTCAAGAAGCGACTGATCGAGTACCTTGCTATCTTGAGGCTGAAGCAATCCGTCAATGATGACATCGAAGAACAAATCAGGAAGGCTGAGGCTGAGGAGGCCAAGCTGAATGCGGAGAAGGAGGCCGAGGCGAAGGAGGAGACTCCAAATCCTCACGAGATACCCAAGGTGGCTTCCACCAAGCTCGAAGCCCTCAAGGCGCAGCGAGCAGTCGACAAGTCGCCCATCCTGCTTCTTGCCGGCCCTCCCGGTGTCGGCAAGACCAGTCTTGCGAGGTCGATCGCGACGGCCCTTGGCCGCAAGTTCCACCGTATTTCCCTCGGTGGCGTGCGGGACGAACCCGAGATCCGGGGTCATCGCCGCACATACGTGTCCGCTATGCCTGGCGTGATTGTCCAGGGCTTGAGGAAAGTCGGCGTCTCGAATCCCGTTTTCCTGCTGGATGAGATTGATAAGCTTGGCAAGGCAAGCAATATGGGTGATCCATCAGCTGCCATGCTTGAGGTCTTAGACCCCGAGCAAAACCACACTTTCACCGATCACTACCTAGGCACGCCCCTGGACCTGAGCAAGGTTCTATTCATTGCCACGGCCAACAACCTTGAGAACATTCCAGCTCCATTGCTAGACCGTATGGAGACCATTTACTTGCCGGGCTACACGACGCTGGAGAAGCGACACATCGCCCTGAGGCATCTCGTCCCCAAGCAGATGCGTGCCAACGGCCTATCCAAGGGCCAGGTAGTCTTTAACGAGAAGGTCGTGTCCAAGGTCATCGACTCGTACACCCGCGAGTCCGGCGTGCGCAACCTCGAGAGGGAGATCGGGTCGGTCTGTCGCGCCAAGGCTGTCGAATACGCCGAGGCCAAGGACGGCGGCCGCCTCGAGTCCTACCGACCCGATGTCACGCTCGAAGACGTGGAGGAGATCCTCGGCGTCGAGATGTTCGAGGACGAGATCGCCGAAAAGACGAGCCGTCCCGGCATCGTCACGGGCTTGGTGGCGTACAGCTCCGGGGGTAACGGCAGCATCCTCTTCATCGAGGTCGCCGATATGCCCGGGGATGGGCACGTGCAGCTCACTGGTAGGCTGGGCGACGTGCTCAAGGAGAGCGTGGAGGTGGCGCTCACTTGGGTCAAGGCTCATGCGTTCGAGTTGGGATTGACGCCGGAGCCTAACACTAATATTATGGATGGGCGGAGTATCCATGTGCATTGTCCTTCGGGCTCTATTCCTAAGGACGGTCCCAGTAGTGGTATCGCGCAGGCGATTGCGCTTATCTCGCTGTTCTCTGGGAACCCAGTACCGCCAACAATGGCCATGACGGTATGTTTTTTTCTTTTTTTCTCCCCCTTTTCTAAGGAAACATTCATCTAACAAGTGGTATAGGGTGAAATCTCCCTTCGTGGACGGGTAACTGCCGTCGGAGGTATCAAGGAGAAACTCATTGGAGCTTTGCGTGCGGGAGTCAAGACTGTCCTACTCCCCGCCCAGAACCGGAAGGATCTCAAGGATCTTCCCCCAGACGTAACCGATGGCATCGATATTCTCTTCGTGAAGTATGTGTGACCCTCGCTCCCCTTTCCTTCTGTCACGTTGTTCCCCCCTTAGCCGCTTTACCCAACAACATCAGAGCTTTATAATCTTTCCTTTTCGTTTGTCACGGTGTTACTAACGGGCCACTGAATAGCCATATCTATGATGCCATCCGACTTGTCTGGCCCAACTCGCACTGGGCTGTTAACGAGAAGAAGCTGGCAAGTGTCGAGAGCCGCCTGTAAAGAGGATTCACCATATCACATCGCGCGTCTGTCGTCTTGTCTCCTCGGACAGCCTTGCGAAGACTGCTTCACACCGCGTGGACACGAGAGTCCCTGTAAAACATAATGTGTCATTCTAGTGGTGCCAGGGGAGAAACAGGAAAGCAAACCCCAGTAAAGAATAGGGATCCTTCTTGTCACCTTCGCCAAGGTCCAATCTGTCTTTGGGGGGGCTAAGTTGACGTTTATTTGTACGATTGGTACTGACGGACCGTCGGCTTGGGAGACTTCTGACGGGGGAACGACGAGTATGAGTCGTCCGTTCCACATCTCTCGTCTCAATCATTCACATATGCACCAAAATTGGTTCTTTTTTATAATGGAAATGGAAACTGCGTCTTTTCTACAATACACTTCGCTTCCCATCACTTTCTTCCTATATAGACTCAAGCTATGATTCTCAGAGTACTTTTTTTCCCCAACACGGGTCTGTCTCTTCTCAACGTTCATTTCGTCGTTTGCTACAGATGTCAACCCTATGCAACCGTGTTTGTCGTTTTTTCAGATGCTAATCTCGTCGCTCTGTCATCGTGTGCAAGACCAAGATGCTTCTCTGTAGAGACACGACGACGATTCTGGGCCAACCAGCATAGGGCAATGACACTTAAGGCAGCTTTCCCTTCGGGGTTAAGAATATGTTCGAGGAAATGAGATGACCCGAACAATGGCAGACCGAAAATGCGACCGCCGAGAAACGTTACAGCCGTTAGAAACGCAAGGCATAGATATCCCCTGGTGGTCAGTTTAGTGAACACGTTCCAGGTAAAGTTCACAGGGCTTTCCTCACCAAAACCGGGTTTACGACCCGGCTGCATACATGTCGCGGACAGGGACAAGGAAAGGAGGGTTGTTTCCATGCGGATATCTTGTAGGATTGGTGCAACGGCGGGTGAGTATGCCAAAAAACACAGTTCTATATCTGCTTCTTTCTTGGGTTACCATTCAGTTCTACCTGGGGTTCTTTCTCTTTACGAACTTGTCTTGGATGAGGTTTCTCGAACAAGTTTAGATGGGCTTTTTTTCTTTTTTCTTTCCCTAGAGTCTTCAAGTCATGCTCGCTCGAGTAACGGAACTTAAACAGGAGGTGGCGTGTGGATACGGGAGGCGTTCTGAGACAATCGTGTTTCGTACTAGATGACGGACTTCTGTCTCTGTGACCGATATATCTTGGGGAGGCTGGAGGCGTCAAAGCGAGACGGGTATCAAAAAGGTGTGAGCCGGCACAGCATCAAAAATAGATTATCTCTTTGCTTTTCAAACGCCCAAAGGGCAACGCTGGCGGTGAGCATAGGTCCGCCGCCACGATTCCTGGTTCGATATAGTCCTTGGGGTAGGCAGAGAGTACTATCGTGGTCTAACCCTCGAACGACGGGCTGTTGACGCCGAAGAAAGCTCTCACCATGATGAGCCTCATCCGCTTCATACGTTATATATCTGCCTCCGTTCTAGATCTCTACATTCGATTCATGCACCATGGATTGGAAAACGAAAAGAAGGAGAACAAGAAAAGCGATGCGCCTCAGGAAGAACTCGAGCAGACGCGCTTGAAATGCTGTAAAGGAGGTTGACTCTCACTTCTTCGATTCGGCCCACTGAATAGGACAATTGTTCCATTTGTTTTCCACCCTTCAAAGGCTTTCCCGTTTCACCCCGGACAAGGAGATGAGAGAGACACCACGAGAAGAAGAAGCAAGCGGCATGTGTTTGGTATCCGGCCAGAGACATGTCACAAAAAAGCAAGAAAAGAAAAGGGGGGGGGGGATCTCGTCCAGAATCATGAGAACTGAGAAGAGACATTCGGTGAGAAAACGTCACAAACTTAGTTTTCAGTCCACGCTCCCTTTTCTCTCCTTTTCTCCCTTTACCTCTTCCTTTTTTCTAGACACTTCGCTCCGTATTCCCGATCAGTTGCCCAGCCAGCCTTTCGACAACATCCAACCTGGCCGTGTCTCCTAGCAACCTCCGGGGCAGACTCATATACTACTTCGGCAAAGCAACGAGCGTTATTCGAGAGCATGGCTCTCCTTCTCCGATCAGGTCGTCCAGTTCTCACTCGAGAAACCCGGCCGGTCGGAAATAGCAATTCCATATCGTGATTGCAAGATTAGAGTGGAATACAGGGCCCCCATTTGACGCCATTTGAATCCCTCTTTCCCTTAATCTCCACCGACTAGTCTTTACGGGCCTCATCTGTCGTGGTATTGGGTCGTATCGTATCTACAATTGCTTTCTCAGAGAAAATGGTACAAAGGATTAACTTCCGATGATCCCTTAGAGGCGTGGTGTCCGTCGAGGTGAACACTTGCTCCACCCGCTTCACTTTACCACGTTTCAACGAGGGGCGGAAAAGGGAAAGAAAAAAAAGAAGTGCAAAAAAGTAATGGGGCTTGGCAGTGTGTGTCGAGGAAATGATGATAAAAGACAGAATAAATATCATAAATTCGAACAGGGAAACGAAGGCAGTGGATGTCCCTCTCGGCCCATGCCCCTGCCCTGTCCACCAGCGCAGCCACTGAGTTCCCGCCCGCATGCAGCTTCATCACAGAACCGAGACTTTCGCGGCCTCTCGGGGATTTTAGTGTCGTAGGTTTTGTTGTGAATTGGGTTCATCCGTTGGCGCCCCTTTGTGGCCCCCCTCCCGGGTCCGCCACGGTGATCGGCTGGAAACGGAAACGAGGGTGCTTCAGGAGGACGCTAGACTGTAGAACTTGCGGGCGTCTTTACTTCGTAGGAACATACAACATGCACTACGGAGTTTTTGGACAGGCGTCGAGTATGTGGTATGTACGAAGGTATATCGGTGTATATTTGGGTGTAAATATGAAGTATGCCTGTTGGGTTATCTGAAGTATAGTAGATATCTGAGTGCGGTTTCCACCAGCCCCAACTACCAAGCGAGGCTCACGACACAGTCTCCAGATTCTACTGGGCTCAAGATCTGACGGGACGGCGGGATTGCCTGTGGCAAATAGAGACTGCCATGATGCCCAGATGCCCAACTCTTGTAATGGGGAAACCCAACTAACTCCACCACCAGTGTTATAAACTCTCCCTCATGTCAAGGCCTGCAAAGGTGAACGAGAGCTGGGCTCTACCGAGGTAGACGGCGCTCGATTCCTACCTGTAAGCGCGTCGATATGTATTATCATACGCCAGTACCATTTCTGAAGCTAGAGATTTGCTCCTCTCCAGTCCTCCCTCGCTGGGGCAACCTGCGGGTACGGTATTCTTCTTTGCCCTGCTCATATCGAGCCCATCGCCGATTCCCGATTCCCGCCTTTCTCCCCTGATCTCGCTCTCGACTGCCGGCGTTGAACCAGGGCTACGGAATGGACCACGATCGATATCGTACGTCCTTGGATAACCGGCAGGGTTCGGCTACTTCGTATGCACGCAAACAAGCAACAAATTCGACTCTCGCCTTGGCTCCGGTTTAGACTATCACAGATCAAAACCACACTATCACGTTAGTGTTGAATCCCTCTAATATTCCGCTGCAGGTTCCAGCTCCACCCCGGTGTGCACATCTTCCTCTCCCTGTCTCTCTTCATCTCTTCATTGCTTTTTCCCCCCCTCTCCGATAATTTCGTTTCCTTTCCATCCATCTTCTCGTCTAGTAACTGCTTTTTTTTATTTTTATTTTTATTTTTATTTTTATTTTTCTCTCTCTCTTCTTCCCCTCCCATCCCTTCCATGTGCACACACTAGGCTCCTCTCATCTAGTAAGCTTCTTGTAAGACATGGGCGGCATTAGTGTTGAGACCGCCGACGCATCGTCATTGGCTCCTCTTACGTCCTCTCCCATAATAGTCAATCCTTGCGAGTGAGGGCGGGGGCGCCCGCGTAGCAAACGAGAGGCGCAGATGTAGGAAATGGCCGAACTCGAGCGGTTTTGCCTTGTACTCCGCAGTTGCAACTCATTCGGTTTCCGGATGCGGTACAGGACTTGGATATAGCTAACCAAAGCTGGGAACGTGGCTTCTGATTTTTTTCCCTCTTAAAGCAACCTTTTCTTCACGTTCACTACAAGGTACAACGACATCTCGCATCTCTCCCGCTAATATATCACTTTTAAAGTTAATGTCCAACCTCCCGCACCTTGGAGCCGGGAATCTCAGGCGAGGTCCAGGGTGCAAGTACGAAGCTAACGTCGTCAGCGTTCCCGAACGAGACATCGAGGCGAGGCTGCCACTGTTTACTTCGAACCTTAAGGATGAAGGTTCTGTCTTAGGCTTAGCCATTGAGGGGGGTGGGCTAATATAAACCTTCTCAGACACTCCCCCCAAAACAAGAGACTTTTTGCAATAGACGAAAGTAGTTCGTTACTATGTGCCTCCATTTCAGCATGTTGAAGGCTGCACGGAGCCGTCGTCCATATATTACTCCCTTCATTTGACAGCACCCCCTCCAATCGATCCCAACCCCAATGCGTCCTGCAGTAGTTGTAATCCATCCCGTCCTGCACAGTAAACAACGCAGGTTCGGGCATCATCCTCGCAAAAGCCGGGATCACCCTTCATGATCGCCGAAGTTGCATCCGGGGAGTCCGCTAGCGAGGACGGCTGGCTGCAGCGACATCTACGCTCGGAAGAGTGGAGGGGGGAAAGGGACAAGAGTGAAAAGAAAAAGTGAGAGAGGAAAAAAAAAAACAAGTAGCACAGGACAACGCTTGCCAATCTTATTCGCTTCCGTCATCGTGACTTGCTGCACGATCCCAGCTTGTGGTGGACCAGATTGCGCCACCCAAGACCGCCACATCTCACCGAGAAGGGAACGGAGACATACCACGGGAAGGGAGAGGGAATTTTCCTAGGATATGTACAAGTACACACAATTTCGCTTCTCCCTCGCCTGGGACTCGGGGTACGATTGGAGTAGATGGCTCCAGTCCCGTCAACGCTTTGCTAAATTAAAAACACGGCATAGCATTACTCTATTATTCTTCCTGCAGGTACAGACACTGTAAAGATGCCCGTTCCGATACAGCGGCATCACAGTCTTCAAGGGTCGGTCTCGTTCCTCTGGGCGCGCTGCAATACACAATCAGCCCAGCTTCAACCTCCGCCCGCCCCGACGGGTAAAAAGGGGGAGACGCGGCCTTCAACCTGAACGCCTGTTCAGCCAGAGCTTATCGGCCGTGGGAAGTTAGGCAAGAGAGAACGGCCCGGAACACGATGCCGCAGTCCTGGCTTACGTTTTGTTTGCCTATACGGCAGCTTCCGATATGCTAATCGAAGGAGAATCACAGTCCAGTCGGTGAGGCCCGCTATACGCCCACTCTCTCCTCTCGTCTGCCACTCGGACGACGACTTTATCCCATGTTTGTTTCTTTTTTTTGTCCTAGTGAAGAATAAAATTATCCTTAATATTCGGACAAAAGGCAAGGAAAAAGAGAGGGGAAAGCAAGACAAGGGCGACGCTAAACTACAGGTGGTTGACCCCAAGTGGGCTGGAAGGATCGCGGAGACAGGCCCCGGAGACGCGACTTCTACCCAGTCGGTATTGGCCCTCGCTTGTCTTATTATCCTGGCAAAGAAAGTGACTGGTGTAAGTTATGTACTCCAGACCGTGCCATGCCATGTCCATGTGCCATGTATATAAGTTGAGCAGTTGGCAGGTCGTCGCGTGGGTGGCATTATAATATGATCGCCATTCTGAACAGCAGTGTCTTCACCCGGGTTTTGCAACCCAGACGATCCATTAACAGCCATGGCCCAGCCCAGCTCTCAACAGACTCGTCATGGTGTGGGCGTGTGGGGGAAGTTTGGAGCATAACCTTCCCCTCCCGTCATTCCGGATTCTTAATATCAGTAATACCGTGCGGAGGCCAGGCACGTCCGATGATCCATCCGAAATAATACGGAGTAGGAGATGAACAGTGCCCCAAAGTAAACCGGTCCGTATAATCTGTTTTGCCATGTCCCAGGTTTTCACCATCATCGACGTGGTTTCGAAATTGGGGAGATATGAAATTCCCACATGGGATGTACGAAGCTTTAGTGTCGGTTAAGACAAGGACCCATATGGAGGAGAAGTCACAATCTTGTAGCTGGCTGTCGAGGGTGTGTGTGTGTGTGTTCCCCATTGCAAGTCTGGACCACCAGCAACACCAACAACCGCATACCCTGGCTGATAAACTTCACGGAAAGTTTAAGCAGTGCGAGGACAACAAAGACGAAGCGAAGCACACTCTGTGCAAGTAGTTGGGACCGAGGACGAACTTGTCTTAGGGCAGACACGGGAGGGGAGGTCCTCGATCAGCACTGGCTGGTGATCATAACCTTGATCGTCAGGGATGCAAGCGATGTCACCCATGCGCAGGTCTTTTAGGCGGGACATGAACCGGAATTCTCTTAGGCCTCGAACGAAACCTTTTTTGGGATTTCTACATCCATATGCGGCAAGCCGGCGGGTGCAGTTGTCGTTGTTTTCCCCATCTCTTCCGCCCCCCTTCCCTCTTCCTTCCCGCTTGGAAATTACAGGGTTGTCATTCAGTGCCGCGGACCATGATTCATCTCGACTTTCATCGGAATTTGGGGATTCACCACCGTCTGATAATCGCACATCACTCCCGAACTTTCCGCCTTGTTAGATGCTCCACGCCAGAACCGAACTGCCCACCATATGGTTGAGATCAGAAAGCATCAAAATCAACCGCACGGATCGGCCGTTGGTGCACGCCCAGTTCGGGCATGTCGACTGGTGGAAATAGCAGCGAGGCGAACCTGTAACACCTCGAAATGCGAGACAGCTGTGATTTCAACAGATTTTGCGGTGACCGGAAATTATAAGAAAGAAATGGAACCAGTCCTGGATCGTCCGAGCTGTGTTAGGAACTGCAGCCACTCCAAGCTTTGGAAGAGAAGATGATGGAGAGGAGCAAGGCTCGACAATGCAATGTCTGGGGTCTCTTATTATTACCTAAGACGGCACGAGTTCGGTACCAGGCCAAGGCAATATACCATGATCTAATCCTGTGAGGTAGTATCAATGTTGTACTTGTGGTAATTCGGGAAGATGGTGGTTTAGAATGGTGATTTCATGCGGTCTCTCTATGAAGTAAGGGTGACTTACACCATCGCTAACTTCCGCAATGGCTATGAAATATTTTATGTGACAATGAAGCGTGAGGCGAAATCGCTTGGAATTGATGCATTCACATTCAAATCCCGTCGGTCGATGACCTGCTTCGTGGTTAGTCCGGGGTTTCTCCCAATACTTTCCGGATGGCTTCTACCGTATGGTATGGGGGACTTGGAGATTATTACGACGTATTATAATTTCCTTCGTCTGATCTTTGTGGGCCAGCCTGCATACATCCGCACACTGAGGCAAGTCGGTACGGGCTCCTTGGCGTAACAGGGGTGTGTGTCTGAGGTGCGTGACGAGACCCCACACCTTACCGTGAGTCCCTCCACGCCTGGCGAAGCAAGGTATTGATCGAGTTCGAGATCCAATATCAATCAACCTGACCGCCGGCGAGAGTACCAATGGTTCACATCATGTAGCGTACAGAGCGCATACTTTGAATGTATGCCAGACGAGTCCGAACCCCTTCGCTTGAGACGGTCGCGTGCTGATGTGCATTGAACGCTTTGCTGTCTTGGACTTCCAGGTTCGCATCTCGTCCCCGGATCCCTGGTCCAAAACAAGTGGTTCTGGAGAAAAAGCGCTGCAAGTGAGATTCGGGAATCCCAAGCCTTCCTCCCGCCCACTGCAACCCTCCCGTATTAATGGGGAACCGTTATCATTATCTTGTCCGCCAACGTTCTTTCAACACGGGAATACGAAGGACCACTATTTCACAACGGTGGTTGAATATTACAATCATATTATTAAACCAACCTTGGTGATATTTTGTATAGGAATATTGACAACAGCGGCCCGGGGAGGGCTCCCCTGCCACGTAGGTCACCCCTCGCTGATCTAGCGATGAACGATGACATACTGCACCAGCCAGGCAGTATCTCGCCAAACTCATACTCAACGTGTTCCGGATGGCAATAATATGCCGCGTAATAATAGTGCAAAGTTCGCATGTCGTACGAGCCAGCCACGCAAGAAGAAAAAGTCGTGGACTGGAAGCCAAGCGAGTTAATTAGTGGTCAGCCAGTGGTCAGCCTGGATCGAAAATTTTAATCGACCGATCAAGCCGGCGCCGATTCGAATTCTCCCCCTCCCAGATTGCCGGGACCACCGCCGTCCCTGCCCTGTCCGAAGGAGCACGCCGCCGTGAGGCGAACTAGCCAGTAGCGACAGTTCACCGAAGACTTGCATCATCGAACACATTCACTAATCCTGTTTGGGGCCTCGGCACCAGGAGCCTAGGAGGTTATTCACTTATTCACTGGATGATAGTGCGATGGTTTAAATTATCGCCGGGCATGAGTAAGTTAGTGTCCACTGCTCCGAAGGGACTGACTCCACGACACTAGTTTGACAAGGCGGGCGTACGAAGTAGTGTAGCATAGTGTAGCGTACGGTAAAAGGTGAGGTTAGTGGATTTCTCCATCTTGAATTTACTTGTCTACACTACCTCGTACGAAGGATTGAGGAGTCTCTGGAGGTGGAGAACATCAATCTTCGAGATCGGTTCGGTTCCCCCCTCCCTTTGCGTGAACGGCAGCCCTCACGTATAACTCAGGCAGCAATGTCCACGAGAGACTGGGTCGATTGAACGGTCAGGGGCGGACGAGCTCAACTGGGACTAGGGCCAGTCCAGGCCAAGGAACGGGGAAAAGAACCTCCCCGGCCCGCTGTGGTGGTGGGATTATTCCGTCGATCAGCAACCATCGCTGGGCCACCCACCAGTGAATTTCGCCTAGGAGCTCGGGCACAATAGTGGTCTGGTATCAAAAGCGACTGGGGGGCGTGGCTATGTCGTACCCTACTCCGTAGTGCTGGGAAGGAGAATTTAATTGATACCTACCTGAAGCTCAAACCGATAAGGCAACCCTCCAAGCTAAGACCTACACTATAGAAGTCAAGAAGTCCAGAAGTCCAGAAGTCCAGAAATCCACGAGTACCGAGGTACATTCGAGAGTTCCCACATGAACCAGCATGAACCAGGCCTTTCCATTTGAGTACGAAGCGGTGTGCTTTGTAAGCCCTTCCCGTGTGCGGAATAAGAGGTCTGGCTGGGTGCCTGCAATTTGACACGCCAAAGGAGCAAAAGAACCGTTTTAGTTTTTGTGATTAAGGTGATGGGGGAAATTGGCCTTCATATACATTCTCTGTTCGAGCCACTATCTCCCTCTCTACTACTTCGTAGACCCGGCTTTGCCCACAGACCTCTTCCCCGGCACTGCACGACGACTTTATTTGCGAGATGCCTTTGCGAGTTTTGACCTGTAATAATTGACACGCTATGGCTGACCTCTCTCAAGGACTTTGCTGATCACGGGCATTTCTATGCGGTCCGGCCTCCTGTCTCCCACCAAGCGGTATCGATAGAGGACCGAGCATAACTCATATGACCTGATCTCGCCTCTTTGGCGAGCCCTCGGATCACAGGTTGTAGGGGACCCAGTATTAGAGTAGCAAGAGAGGGGGAGGAAAAAAAAAGAAAAAAAAACCCGTGAAGTCGCACTTGTCGATTAATTCCTCGTCTGGTAATTGTTCCGCGGGATCCCAGTCCCCCGGAGAGGAAAGGAGGCTGACCAGAGATAGGGCCAGGGTTGGGGAAAATTATCCTAGCACACCGTCTGCGTTGTCCTGGTGGTGGTCCCCCCTCACGCCCCCCATCCCGCTCAACTCGTGGTCTCAACAGGGCTCACCCTGGGCGTTAGATCACATTGACGCCATGTGCAACCATAGCCCTACTTGTTGGTCACCGCTGGCAAGGAAGTCCTCGCTACGCGAACCTAGTAGGGTTAAACCGGTGCCTTGGAAACATGGGATCAAATGACGGTAAATTTCTCTAGTAAGGGCATGGAACGTCCTTGGTCCTTGGGGTAATAAACTAATACGAAGGAGTAAGAGATTCACCAGGTCAAGGAGAAGTAATTTCAACGTTAGCAGCCCTCCACTTGGCCTTCGCCCGTTCCATCGCTTCAGAGTTTGGGGTTTGATGGTTGGATTGCACTAAAAAAGGAGGAAAGGAAAGTGCCACGCGGGTTCGATTCATCTCAACAAGTTCAGGTTTTAAATCACATCACCTAAGCCCTGTCCAGCCTCCTGCCGTTTTTAACTAGGTGCAGTTTCCCACTCTCCACATCATATCATCACGCTAGCTTGGCGTACGTACTTGGGATTCTTACACTACGAAGTGATCGCTTGGAGAAGCTCGAATCGATTCTGTTCCTCTTTGCCTAAAACGAGAGGGCGGGAATGCGAGTTCTTAGTGTCAGACTCTCCAACCGAGTCTTTTCGGTGAACGATACCAAATGATTTGCATGTGCTTTTTCAGCCTTGGCCATGAGGGCTGTGAGGTGAGTCCTGGCTTATCATGCACCACGGCCGAAGCGAGGGCAAGCACTGAACTATGCTCGGTAACTTATGGGCACTCTCGGTCTGGACGTTGCAATTGCCGCTTGAAATGCCCTTGATGGTCTGGTGTGAGAGTTAAAGAACGGCGTAATATTCCTCCTCCTGCTGGCTGTCTGCAGCCGATCGGGATTCGCTCAAGTACAGAATTCAAGATGAGCAGAGCATCATCTACGTGCAACTCCAGCATGCCCTCTGCAATGTAGATTGAGATCCAATATCTTGGGTTTACTTCGTACGAGGCACCTACTTCGCCCTTGGTGAAGCAGACTCTCTGGGAGCATCGGCGAGGCATTAGCTGGCGGGTCATGAAGAGAGTGTAAGTACTTCGTAAAAGCACCGTCTGCCCAGGAAACCCATAATTCCTCTTCCATTGCGCCGAGGTCGAACGAACGTCGGCCGAGAGCTGGTTACGAAGTTAATTTGCAAGCATATTTTTCCTCCTTCTCTTTCGATTCTAAGAAGGACGCCGTCGCCTCTTAGAAAGGCACGTTGGGCCGAGACGTGGTCACCGTCATGGTGGTATCGATTTCGAGTTAAATCGTGCAAAAGCCACATTCATGTGGGAAAAAATCTGAACCTGGTGCCATGTGTTCGAGTAAGGTCGTAAGGACAATAATAACCCGTGCTGGGCAGACCCACTATAGCCCCTTAACTTTGTCGTGCATGGGAAAATACAACCTCGATATTGTAGCACTCGCGGATTCGCTGGCAGTTACCGTAGTATTTCGAACATTTTTCTGCGTTCGGGAGCGCGGGAGTACGTATAGTCCCTAGGCACTTTCCGCGAGATTGCAACTTAGTATCTACTGATATTGGTCAGGTATTACTTCGTAACATCGCCAGTGAGCTCCGGATATGGATGGAAATAGCACCAAGCTTGACAGGTAGGAGAGGGTTTCAGAAGCAGGGTCCTCGAGGGAGATCAGAAGGCTGGGCAAGTCTATTCCCCGATCTCTACGTATGAAGTAGTGTAGTATATTCTCGCCGAGTCCGTTCGCGCTTCGATCGGTTTGCCCCAGGTTATGGGATGGGGCACGTTCTCGACAGTGCCTGGGTGAAGCGCTACACTAGTGTGGTGTACTTCGTAGTGTCCCCGCCAAGAGGATGATGAGTTCAAAAATGCTATAAGTGCGGAATTAGATTGTGCATCTGTCATGGACCTAGTACGCAAGTAGCAGCTATGTTTTGGGGAGGTCAGTTTCGACGCGGAAGCTAAGAGGAGATTGGAAAAGCAAAATAAAATTTCACGACCACCCCGACTCTACCGTAATTAGACAAGTGCTGGATATTTGTTCGTCAGGGGCATGCCCGATGGTTGGGTCCTGGGGCCGGCTATCGCACAGGCCACGCCAATCCTAGTGCCAGGCTGGTAAGGGTTCAATGTCGATTTCGTCCACCTCCGGAGTATTTCGTAAGATGTCCGCAGGTGGTCGGGGACTTCGTATAATAGTTTGTGCTGGTACCATGCGAGTATGGGTTCTGGAGCAGACCAGACATCAACTGTTGGTGCGGTTTAAACCTTGTCCACTCCAAACTTTGTTGATGGATTCCTCGTCTTTCGGTGAAGGGGTTTTGTGTTATCCATCCAACACGCAATTTCAGGGCGTACCTTCATTTGAGAGTGGATATTCACTCTTCTCTGGAGAAAAGCTTCCGGACCAATACCCTGCAAAACACATCCATGTTCATGCTGCTGCGTGTTTTAGATCCGTCCCTAACCTGCAAGCTATTCCATCGGTATCAAACTGGTCTTTTTCTCCATCTAGCCAACTGGGATGCCGATGGTATTCAAAAGGCACCACACGAAACTCCCCATACAAAGCAACGCTTTTGAAGAAGAGTCCTCGGGTTCGGCACCGTTGGGCAGCGTTTTGCGGGTAGTGTACGAAGTAAGCTACCTAAACCGAACAATTAGTGGATCTCCGAAATCAAGCCCCGCAGAATCGAACCAGATGTAAAAACTAGCTTCTCCAGCCCTTTCTCTCTACTAGTGTAGTCGATTAGCGCATCATTTACTCAAAAGCTTTCAGTCTCTTCTTCGTCGTGCAGACCGAAGAATTTTCTAGACCCCAGACTATTAGGGTGGAACCGGAGTCGAGTTTGTCGCCACATTCATGAACCCATTCGGATGTTAGGAGGATTTTAGCGCCTTGGAGTGCGGATGGGTATGGTCTGATAGAGCGCTGTCAAATTTACGACCAAATTTGCCCATCAACCACGGAGGAAACAGGTTTGATATTGCTGTCCATCAACTCGAATCGGGGGGGGTAAAAGGTCCATGCTAGTGTCGACTGAGGTTCAACCGTTTTGGCCTTGTCCCCTCCTTCCGGTGCTTGGTGCTCCTGCAAGGCACTGCACGAATGTCCGTGATGGGCAATCGCATGCCTAGTATGGGAATAAGGTGAGGGGCTTTTTTTGTGAACATAAGATGAGATGAACAGGGGTCCCTGGGGAGGGAGTCCAGAATGTAATGTGTATGTATTACGAAGTATTCTCCTAGTAGGCGGTTGTCGGTATGTCACACCTTAGATTTCGTTCTCTAGTGCTCTTGCCGATTTTACCCAGACCCGTTATGCGGCGAGAACTGTTACACATCACACTTTCTGGAACTGAATGGAGATGGTGATGATCTGCTGTTGAGTCTCTTCAAGAAGACCAGCCGCGCTGGCCTGTGCATGAAAATCAAGCCCTCGTCTCTCACACATATGGGACAAGAAATCAACTGAATCGAGAAAGAGGGAAAGTGGAAGGGGCAGCGGATATGGGATCGACGGTCTGGATCGAGAGGTAGCGGCGGAAGTCGAAGATCGAGATGCCATGCATTGGGGCGGAATGCACCAACTCCAGTGAGTAGCAGTGATGACGTAGCTGTGCTGGGGATTGGGTCTCCAAACTGCTTGTACAAAGTAGGAAGCGGAGCACTGCAAAGTCGTCACTAACATTGATGAATACTGTTACTTCTTAGTTATTAACGACACGACATTGCGGCGGGCTCGAATGTGATTAACAATGGGCTACTCCTGCATCCACCAAAGGAAGGAGTAGCCCAATCTGCTGTGGAGGATTGGCGCGGCCCGGCATAATAAGCAAAACTATGATGGGTCGTCGCAGGCTGTCGCGTCGAATGCAGGCAATATCAGGCGGGAGCATCTCCCAAGACGAAGTAGGTACCGAGGATGCCACTTTCCAATAATGGAAAGAGTTCTGATCCTGAATATTACGTATCGGGCACATTCACAGTGTTATGTGAGTGTATTTTCCGCACAGCACCTCACCCACCAGAGTAATAATATGCGTCGGGGTGGGTGTGAGCATGGACCATTATGATGTGCGAGGTACTGGAAGGGGAGAGAGTGTGTATGCGTGAACGAGAACGGGATAAAAACACCAGGATGCAGGATGCAGTCCGTGCTTCCTATTGTCTTGGCGCCACCCACCCCAAAATAATATCTTCCTTTTTTTGTCCTTTTTTTAGTCAGTGAAGTTCGAAAAGTCTCGTACTCCAAGTATGAAGTCGTAATCTAGGGTCACACTCGTCGTTCCATCCGTGTCCGACGAAACGCTCTTACTTCACATTAAGTACATCCTCGCAGACAATGGGACGTGGATTGGGGAGTCATTAGTGTACAGGGTGCAGCTTCATTGAGAAGGTAGGTTGAACTTGAACGGTACGGGGTACTTCGTAGAATTATGACGACAGTACTCCTACAAAAGGTAGGCTACAAGTATACGAAGTACAAGCACGATATGGAAGGCATCCTGTTCCCCCTTGATTGGAGGGAAGCGCACCGTCACATCATAATATTCTTTCTGGTGTTGGTGCCATTTCGGGGCCTTGGACCGGGAACGGACTGAACTCTCCGGGTCAGGGTCCTTCCGACTGTCTTCAATGTCCGCCAAATCCGGATTCGAGATTTCATAGGTTTGGTAGTACCAAGTATAATAGTATATAATACGAGACCGAGAGCACGAGGTTCTATGATGCGACATGGGCATGTCTAGATATCAACATCAAGCTAAGACCTAACTTCATATGAGATTGATGAGGCTCTTCCCGCACCAGATTTCTTCACACCGTACTTCGTACTGATGTTAATGCCAAGTTGACCAGTGGGAAAGCTCAACAAGACAACTGAGATTGCATGTGGCAGGCGTGGTCTAGCCATGTCAGGATCACATGAAAAGGCCCACCAAGATCATGGATTGAGTAAGAACATTCGATGAAGATTTGCCGAACGCAAGGGTTATCCTCGGAAGGCACGCAGTAAATAATACGCAGAGCTAGCGTCGGAGGAAAGGCCTCACTGCAGCGGGACTTGCTCATTGCATTGTGGAATGGCTCTAATACCTGTCGTGACAAGGGTTTGGATGGATGCGTCGAAGTCAAAACGATTAATCTAGTCTCAGCCATTCTAATATGGAAAATAAGGTACCTTTGGTGGATGTTACAGGTGGGAATACTAGCAGCAACAAAGAAAATTGTCCGAAGCCAGTCGTCCTTTCGCGGATTTTCTTCTCAACGAGGCCTAGCAAATAATATGTAACGTACGTACTCTGGAAGCTGTCTCCGCTTCCCAGATACATCGATCTAAAGGGGCCGATGCGGGACGGAGAGCCATTGATCCTACAGTGTGGGAAATGGGAAGAGGACAAAATTGAGAATCGGGAAATCTGGTTCGCATCATGCTTCGGGTTGTGGAGAGTAGATCAGGGGACATCTGGGTGTTTCCAGTCATAAGATCAAAGGCCTGTGATTTCCTGATTTCCTGATGTGAGGAGATCTAAAACTCCAACCCCAGACGTTTTCGTGAGCTGGAGTGGCGGTCAACATGTCGAGCAAAAAAAAAAAGGAACCGCGAACTGCGATAGACTTCAAGCACCCCTGGGTTAAAATAGTTTGCCAATTAAGCCTGGCCCAAATTGGTTGGAAATACTTGTTAGATTGCTGCAATCCACGTTACCACCAATTGATAACCAGCGATGGCCCCGGTTCCATGGTAAGGCCACTGCCGTCACAAGAATCTATAACCATACTGGACTAGTGTCTTCCATCTGTCGTCTCTCAATCGTGTCAGAGCGAGCGGCACCGTCCGAGGTCCCTACTTCAGGAACAGACCAGAGCTGGTGTCGGATGAGCCAAAGAAACGCATCAAAATTTCACTGGTACCGGAGCAGCAATGTACATGTCCCGTCATCTACGGTTACACTGTCCGAAGTTTGGGACGGTGTGGATCAGGAGGAAGTGGTAATCGTCACACAATGCATCTTGATAGACTGTCAAAGCTGGGCAAAGGCTATGAATAGTTATTACCTTACAGCTCGATATGCCACACCTCATAAACGTAGGGCCGAGGGGGGATACACCTGCAGCACGGTCGAACCAAAGCCGAATGCACCCATCAACATGCATACCTACCTGCGGAGTACTTCGTACATGATGTGTATACACTGCTTGAGAGGTTAACCATCAACATCGACCGGTATGCTGTATGACGATGAATACCCACCGTAAGCGCAGGGACGCAAGGAGTGTTTGTGGCTCAATGGTTCCTGTGCTGCAGCCGCCGTCGAGGAAAGGAACAGAGATTGATTTAATTGTTCGGAATATGAGCGGAGCCTGCCGAGGTAACAATGGCTATGTACGAAGTAGGAGTGTCGAATCCTTGGGACGTATCAAGTCTCATCTGGAGCATGATATCTGGCGGTCTCAAGTACTTGCATCCTATGGGCATGGTTCGTTCTTTTCCGAGCTGTCGAATGTTCTCATTGTCGTCGGCTAGGTGATGCACTTGAATGGAGTCTTCCTTTCGGAACGAGCTTGGAAAACCATGGTGCCTCGTTTGATTAAAATACTGAGGGGTTTTTGATGGTCCCGATCTGAAATTTAACAGCTCCGAGGCATGTCACGATGTTCCGCCAAGCGATTGACAGCCGCAAATTTCAGACAGTGCGTTCTTGAGACTTGGGCTGGGGTACTAAGAGCACATCTCTCATCCCATCCCGGATACCATATTATCCGCAGGTGATGCAAAGTTTAAACGACGGGCGTTACCAGTAAAACCGCAAACACGGTTTTCCAATGCCTAAAAAAGAAGAAAAGTATAAAAAAAAAAAAAAAAAAAAAAAAGATAAAGCCTCCAAAGATAAAGGCAAAAGCAAGAATTTCGAGGACGGGGAGAAAGCGTATGGAAAAGCGCCCCTGTCAACATGCAGAAAATAGTTTTGAGCGCCATTTTGGATGGCAACACAGCACAGCTACCGGCATCAACAGGAAGACAGAGGAGGATGAGTAAAGAGATGAGACTCACGATATCTTTCCGCTTACTTCTCTCCTCCCCCACCACCACCTCCTCCTTTTCTTCTTCTTTTGCCATCCTCTTGTCGGTGGTCGCACCACTTCCCCTGGGACATCTCTGTTATTTTGAACCCACGTTGCAGGACCTTGCAGAATCAGGGTCCTCCATCCATTGGTGACCTTAACCCTCACGAGTACGAAGTGCAAGGCCCAAGTACTCCGAAGCTTCCTGGTCTCAGTATCTTCTTGTACTGTCCCATGGTACTGAATATGGTTGGTACTTGGGAGGAACAGTGCGTTAGTGGCAATACATCAAGAGTTACCAGCCATATTGGCAAGGGTTTTGAAGTGACTCGCAGACGTGGACCGTGTGTGGAGTAGCTTTTCGGCTCGCCGCGTTCCCTGGAGGCAGATTGATGGATGATACGGATGATACCTCGATGGCACTAGTTTGCACGAAGTCACGACACCACTCTTGAAAATCTAGTGTAGCGTACTTTGTACAGAATACACCCCAAAGTACTCTCCTTCACTCAGAAGCTGGGGTCTTCGAGGGGGTCGTTCTTTCCACAACCCCCCAGGTTTGTTAATTATCCCATACGTCTCTCCAAACGAGTCTCCTCCAACAATAGGCTCGCCTTCTCTTATTAGGGTTTGAAATTTGGAGTCGGCACCAAGTCCCAATTTCCAGGTTCCAAGAACAACGTCGTCTGATAAGAACATCCTAGACATACATGGGGCATTTCCTGAACGGTTCACGATTTGGTCTAGTTTCCCCCCCGCTGCCTCCTTAATTCTAGTCGCCATGGCCTGGTCTCCTTCTGGTGGAAACCTTTTAATATGAGCATGACGTTGCGATCGATCACACTTCCAGATCCCCACAAACTCGCAATATATCTAGTATGCTTGAGTGATTTGAAGCTTGCCTGTTTGTTATGTTGTGCTACCCCCTCTGCAGCATGCGCTTTCTGTCAACTAAAAGATATTGGGAAGGTAGGAAGCGGGCTCCATCCGTTCCTTCTCTTGAATTAATGCTACTGCTGAATATCTCCCAAACCTCCAGGAGCCACTCACGAATGTCTTGCCCTGGCGCCTCTTCCACAGTTCAACTTTGCCCCATGCCATGGGTTGAAATTTCCCATGTCCTGCGTATAATTGTACTTCCTCCTTCTACCGCTGCCGTGTGGCGGAAGTCAGAAGTGACCATGACCTGGCCCTTGGGTTATCGACACCCCTCTCCGGACCGGCAGCAACCTTCTCCTGACACTTGGGTAATGCCTTGTGAGAAGGACCCTTATTTTATGCCTGTGGCCCTGGGCGAAGACTTCAATATTGTCTCTGCTTCAGAACGTCGCTTCCTGCAGAATACATGCACCCCAAGTGTTCTGACTTGTACATGGCCAGAACATCAAGCAAGATGTATCCTACGGAGTACACATGCTCTCCGATTAATCGATACTGTCCAGTTGATACTTCACCCGTCTCTTTCAGTCGCCTAACATTGCATGCGGCGGGCTCCAGTGACAATACATCAATGGCGTGGCCCTTCTTGACACTCGCAGACTCATGCAGCGAGACAATCCGCCGCCCCTGTCAGTATGGGCGTCGAGGCAATTCTCCATCCTATTGTTCCCTTCTCTCTCTATTATGTCTATTTTTCACAATAAGAACAAGGCATTGTTTTATTACCATCATCGATGGCATGCTACACAGATTGCCGTAATCCTTGCTGTTTCGTCTAGTACTTCTTGGTCTTGTTGTACCTGTGTAGTTTGTACAATCTCCCTCCTCCCCGGCTGCCGTTTTTTGACGGGCACCTTCCTCGATCCACTAATATAAAGAATCCTAGCGTGAGACTACTGCGCACTCCGGGCGCTCCAACAAGCCCCAAAACAAGGGGACAGACAGACAAGCGCGCACATTGATACTTCGTACTTTGATACACCACACTCGCATACACCACACCACATCACACACCACCCACCACGCTACGACTAACACTACAAGGACGACCACCACAACCATTTGATTCTGCATTTTCTGGCACCCCCCTGCACCAGATCCCATTGATCTTTGGTACACTCCCCATACAGCTAGCTCAAGTTGCCTGCTTCGTACTCTCCGTTCTTGGACATGATGTAGCCTTGGGACCTTCCACCCCAGTGTCTTCCTCGAATCTGTCGATCTTCTTCCTCCCAAGTGCTGTCTTGGACCTGATCCCTTGTAATCTCAACTTACACCGGGAGCAACCTACTCTTGCATCAACCTAGGCCCCTTACCTCAAATCCTCAACACCCTGCCAATACCACTACCATAGTCACTGCACCCCTCTTGGTCCCTTGTCCTATTGATCGAACACGGCCATTCTCCGTCCTGCATGGCTGTACGTATGAAGTAGTCAACGGAGCAAGCTCTCAAATATGCACATGCAACCTGCTCGTTACCACCGTCCCTGCGCAGCAAGCCCAAGCCCAAGGTCTCCCCCTCCCCCGAAAACTCTGGCCAGAATCGGAGAGAGGGACCGTTGTGGCATACGAAGTAGGTTCGTTACCCTTGATTAGCACCCGCCCCAGAAGCTAACCAGGGTCTCCCTGGAACCTACCCCCCTCATCCTATCCCCCTGCCGCTTTTCCAGAGCAACTTGTCCCAAACCATACTACCCCGTCCTTTACCTGCCAATTGCCCACACCCCTTGACGAGCAGAAAGAGCTGCACAAAACTTGACCATCAGCCACCCCGTCCCCATCCAAAGTTTCCTTAAAAGCCTCCCATCTGACAGCTCTGTTGATAACTTCGACATCCTCCCATCGCACAACGCAAGGACAAGACTCTACCAAATTTGCTGTTTGCCCTTCCCCCCTCTCAGAGCTGAGGGAAACCCAATTCTAGAGCTTAAAAAAGAAGAACCAGTGCGCCAAGAGTCCCGTTAGGTCACTACGCCTCGACGTCTCCGCGTGTCCTGGGCCCTGGTGGTCGTTTCTGCAGTCATCCGACGCCATCGACAACTAACGATCACTCCCGGATCCGGTGTTACTGATCCCGCAAGGTTCGAGGTTCGACCTGTCCTAATCAGTATTGCACGGTGCCAAATCTTGGTCAACTCCCCAGTCCACTCGCCCATCACCGCCGATTTATAGGAATTTGTACCTCCCCAGCGAGACTCCCAACACTAGTTTCTAGCTCGAACGGCACTGTTAACCATCTCTCCTTCACTCGGATTTCGCTTTTGTACGCGAGTCATCGCGGCTAGCCGTGCTGGGGAATTCGAAACCATATCTTCGTTTTTTCGGCCAACCCTTTCCCCGTTGTTGCTTGTTCTATTCACCTAAACAGCTGCTCTGCCATCCCTTCGCTCCTTTCAGGCTTCCGACCACCACATTCGCGGGACGGTATTGGTTGGAATTCAGGGGATTCGTAACTCGGCCCTGCGTGCCGACCGTAAAGTCCTCGAACTCTTTTTCCCGGACGCAGCGCCACTTCATGCCGGCTTGACGTCGACGAGATAGCGGACGGGTTTGAGTTGTCCGTCCAGCGGGCAACCTGCTCACAGATTCAAGTGCTGGAGGTCGGGGCTGTCGTCTCGGTGGACGACGTTTAGACGCCGCTCGACCCAGTCACTCCCAAGACACTCGCCAGGGCGAACCAACCCACCCATGCCAGGAATCAGCCCAGCCGCATATCAATCCTTTCCTCCTCTCGGCAAACGCCGAGGTATATCGGACCTGGCGAGCTTCTCATTAGACCTGACCTGGGCTGATAAAAGAGCAGAGTCCGTGGCTGCTGCTCGGTCAAGGGCCTACCCCTCTCCGCCCATGTCAGGATCTCCTCCACTCCCACCCAAATCGAGATCAGAGGCAGGTGATGGGAGTCAAATACATGGGCCGTACCCAGCGCCGCCGCAGCAACCTCAGCATCCCCAAGATGTTTATCGTGGGCAGCCTCCTCATCAGAGCCGTACCGAAGACATCAGGGCCCAACTCCCACCAACCTTGCCGCCTCCACCGCCGCCTTCAATCCGATCCTACCCCCCTCCAGAGACCTCAGACAGAATGGGCTACTATCATCCCCTCGAGGGCCCAGTGCCAAGGAGGTTATCTTATCCCCCTCCAGGACCTTCCCAAATACTGCAACAGCAATCCCTATACCCAACCGCACCTCCGGTAACCGGCGCACCACCTGCTTACAATCCGCCGACCCAGCCTCCTGCGCCGGTCGCGACGACCTTTGAGCCTCCTAGACCCGCCAGGAAAGCCAAGGGCCATGTCGCGTCCGCATGTGTTCCCTGTAAAAAGGCGCATCTTAGGTGCGTGCCCACTAGCTAACCAAAACTTCCGGCATATGTTCAGTGTATACTAACATGGAACAGATGTGACGGTACGTGTTTTTTCGCCTCTGTGATTTTTTTTCAAGTTTGGTCGTGCGACACCGAAGCGGACGAGTATGGACGGCGACGCGCCAAACACGCACCACCGTTTTGTAAAGAGGGGGGCGTGATATGTTGCTGCAGCCATTCCCCGTTTCGGTCGACCGGCGTGTGTTCCGCTCTCACTCGGAGATTTAGCATCATGGACGACTGTTTGAGGAGCGATATTGAATGACGCATACCGCATTATGAAGCTCAAATTCTGCATTGGCCAGCTTGTTTTGTGGCAAGGACACACCAAAAGTTGGAGCAAGTGTTCCCTGGAAGCGCAGGGGCTGGGAATTCTTCGTTAAGCCGAAATCTTGAAAGTAAGACCGCGATGACTGACATTGTTTTCTCTTGTCCTCCCTGTTTAGCGCAGCGTCCATGCTCTCGATGTATGATGAACGGCAAGGAAGAGTCTTGCATCGATGTTCAACATAAGAAACGAGGACGACCACGGTTACGCGACGATCGAGATTCCCGATTCGACGGCTCGAGGTTTACCTCGGGGCAGGATGCTGGGTTAAGGAGACCGTTGGGTGCGTACCCAGGCGGCCCCATTCTAGCAGGGTACGAGGCCACTCTCCGTCGTAATAGTTCATCGCACCGGGTTCTAAAATCTCAACCAAGCGAGTCGACGGGTCCCAGGTTTATCGAGCATGCACTTCCTAGTGATGCCAACGTCTACCCAGCGCCGCCTTTGTCCATCGCAACCCGACCGCCCGAGCCCGTAGCCTACCTGACCACGGAACTGGAACTAGTTAAGGCTTCAACGACATTCGCCGAGTCTGTCGGTATATCGTCGCTGGCAGGGCGGTCTTTGTTTGACGTCGTGGTACCAGCGGACAGGGATCGTATCGGAGGCTACAAGAGGCAACTTCAGGATGATCGTTCACGCCAAGAACCGCGATATCTTCCGCCAATATTCAATAAACAGGAAAGCGAGAGGGTGATCCAAACCCTTGGCTTTGGTCCGGAAGATGTGTCAAGGATCCCGCTTGACCGACAAGGACATCTCGTGTTCCAGGCAATGGATGGACAACAAAGACCGCAGTCGTTCCAATTTGGCCTCGTAAAGGTCGAGTCCATCTATGTGGTCGTTTTACGGCTCAGCGTCGTACCGAGATACCCCTACCCCTCGCCTTCTCCACATTCCAGAGAATCAGCGGTAGCCTCGTATCCCTACCAGGCGCACCCGCCTCACCACCAGCATCAGCAGCCGTACATGCAGCATACTCCGGTCTCGGCAACCTTCGATCCAAACCGACCCAGGTTCGACCAAGGTCCTCCAGCAGGTCGCCCAGTCACGGCACCACCAGGCACCCAATTGTTGTCCGGCCCTAGTCCGGGGGTTAGTCCCGGAGTACCCGCGTACTCTCCGTCGCCTAGCCGACCTGACTATGCCGTTGGGCACTCGTCGTATCAGATTCCTCGGAGCGAATTAGCGAGCGCGAGCCGAACACAGCAGGCGACGTCGTTTCAACTCCCCCCGATCCGCGCGCATCCGCAACCTGGAACGATGACCATAGGCGAATCTGCTTCAACCCGGGATGAGAGATTGGGCCGTGTTGATATCGGAGGGCTGATTGACAGGCCGGACCATGCCCAGAGACGTTGAAAACACATCCGCTCAGACCGAAACTTAAGGACAAGTGCTCGGGCAATCTAATCTCAGATGTCCGAGCAGTGCAGCAGGGGAACCGATAGCACGATGCCCTATGTGTGCTGGACGGTTTATGGATTTTTTTTTGCCAAATATTGGCGGTTCGAGCCGTCAGGCGTACTTTCCTGCGTCGACCCTTTGGTCACCAAGCCCTGGCGGTGTACCTCTCTCTTCCCTCCCCGAGCAACTCCGATCGAATTCATCTCACGTCGCAAGTTGCCCTTATTCACCACTTATTCTTATTCTCCTTTTTTTTCTTTCACTTCTATTATTAGTTTCGTTTTCTTCCTGTTCTTTCTTCTATTTTCCGAACAACTCAGCATTTTAAGTTCCCTTCTTTTCTTTTTAGTATAGTGGTATTGATTTCCCACTGAGGAAGTTGGGCAGTTCGCCTGACATGCCCATACCTGTATCTTTCTTCTTTTCTCCTCCACCCTTGGTTCACCCATTTTCCTCATTCTCTTCTTCTCGGCTTCTTTCTTGTTGGCTTTTTTGTGTTACGGATGTTTGCTTCCCGTTTTAGGAAGGGCAGGTCTTGAATTGGAATGGCCGGAGTCGGCTTGTGTGCTTGTTTTCGAGGATTTGGACAGGGGATATAAGGGTCGAAAATCGAAGCCCTGTAGGATATGGATTGCGAAGTTAAGCTGATGTGCTGATGTGCTGACGGCCGTTATTTCATGAATTGGGCGGTGTTTAAGACCGTGGATAACAACTGATTTGGGGACAAAAAAAAGGTTTCAAACAAAGCGGGTTTTTAATTGATTTTCAGCTTCAGGAGGCATGATACCATGGTGAGAACCCTCGATGGGGTTTGTGTATGAGAGACTTGAGGAGATCCAAGAACGGCGTTGCATATTGTCTTCCAGATTTTTTTTTTTCTTTTTTTTCTATTCTTTCGGAAGGGGTTTACCGCCTTCTTTGGGTGATGTGGTGAAAGAAAACAAGGATGCGCAAACGAAACCCTCGAGCTATCAGGGCGGCGAGGAATTTCAAGTCCGTTCAGCCCCGAGGCAGGTGGTCAAGTCAACATTGAAGTATTTGGCCGAAATGCGCACAAACCAACATTGAAGTGTTGCGATGGCAGCGCCATGTGGCGGAAATTTCCCTCGCCCTCGTCTTGCGTGCCTGGGCAAAGATTGATTTCCGCCTGCAGCCACGAGCAGCGTCTTAGAGCGGATCCGACTACTCGCGAATCTGCGCGGATCAAAATAGCACCTTCCTTGCCCATGAGCCAAGAGCGCCGCAGCCGGGGAAGACAGCGGCTCTATACAATAGCATCCTCGCTCTGTATAGACTAGGACCTGCAAGCCATGGCGCCATACTCAGCCGGGGGTGGGATAGAGCAAGCGGGTTGCCGATGGCAAGAGTGCGCTAGCCTAGGTCGTCCTGGATTATCAACCATTGGGCGCAGCCTTGTGGAGGGAAAGGTCGCCTCTATAGTCCGAGAAACGGGTTGGAATGCCTTCGTAGTGGCCGGGAGATGGGTTGCTTTGGTAGGCGGAAGAGGGAGACATTGGCTCCATAGGATCAGGGTTCCGGGGTTACGCTCTTGGTGAGTTGGGGGGATCCGGAGCCTTCAGCCCGGAGTGTTTTCCGGGGACTCACTTTGTTTGGCAAGTGGCTTTGCCGGGAAGAGGGACGGGCAAAGAGGGAGAAAGAAGAGGGGGAGACGTGTTAGTACAAGTACAAAGAAACACGCAAGGGGAGCGGCTCAAAGGTTATAAACGTCATGTCACCGATTTTTAAGGGACCCCCCAGTAATAGAGCCATTTACTTTGATGAGTATCACGCTCTATCTACCTAGCTAAGACCGAGACAACTAATATTTGAGTTGACGGACAGGGCCGATCCTATTGAGGTTTGTTAACATTTCACATAGGCATCATTGATGCAATGTCGGCCTTACTCGTTCGGGCGTCCACTCTGGATATCTGCAACGCAACGGACGTGAAGTGGGCCGGCCGGCTGGCTTTTGTTTTCCACGCGCGCTCTTCTTTTGTTTATCAACAGCCTGAGAGAGAATCCTTTCGGGCTAGCCGTATCCATCGTTCTCTTGTTTCAACATTTGGAATAAATATTTGTCGAGGACTATAATCCAAGCTTCTATAAAGGTGATCCCCTTTTTCGATAATCGACAATGGGGGGAGATTGCGTTTCGAAACCGTTGATTTTAGAGTTTTGTTTCGCGGAGCCAGTGGGGAAGCGTCAAGCGTCGATGGGAAATTCTCCGACTCGGGCAATTTTCCCGCCCTTGTTTATTTTTATTTTTTTCGGGGGGCGGAGATACGGATTCGCTCGAGTGGGAAAAGATCATCAATGCAAATCCATGCTCTCTGGTCGAGCCATCGTCGGTATTGGTATTAATCAACCAGCTGCTACCTGTAATAGTGTCCAGTGGGCCTGGCTGGCAATACTCGGCTGTTCCATGTCCCGAGAAATGGAAGCATACAGAACACAATAACACACAACATTTAATACCTGGTGGTAAGAACACGACCATTTTCTAGCAGCGAAGATCCCTTGAGGCTTTATGTTGTTAGTCTAGCCAGGAATAGATACTTCGCGTGAACCGCATAGGTCCGATACCATTCCGAGGCCCAGACAAATAAGTTCGTCATATATATATATACTTATATATATACTTATATATAATATAGCCAATCATTATATCACTTATAATACAGACGCTTCCAGCCCCTGTGATGAGCAAGAGCGAAAAAGGCTCCATAAGTCACGGAAGACCTCACCCCAGGGCAGGGGTCTTGTCATTGAGCGACTCCCGCCACGATAGCTTGTGTTCACACTACAAGCAAGCAAGCGAGTCGGAAACTGTCTATTTGCAGTCTTGGTCTGGAAACAGGGCTCATCCTCTTCAACGCGACATACATTGTTATTTTGTTATTACTATACACTTTGTCTACTGCTGTCCAGAGCATCGCCATCACAGCCCTGCTCCTCTAATGCCGATCCCTGTGCTGCCCAGCTTATTTGCCATCATCCCAATCGGGATTCTAAACAGGGGGGGAAAAAGTTAATAAGTCACGAATGCGATTCGACTAAAATTTAAACGTACCTTCTTCAAAATGACTAGGCCCTCGAGCGTGTTATTGAGAGTAATATACTCCTCATCCTCAAGCTCCGCCCTCTCACCATAACCAAGGACGACAGGCGTGCTCTGTGTCTGCCATCCAGTAATGGTCTTGGGCCGACCAGCCTGGCCCACAACGTCGACGGCCTGACCCACCCGAACGTTCACCTTCAACGGCTTCAGGTCCTCGTCGAGCGTGACGAGGAAGCGAGGGTGCATGGCCGTGACGATAAAGTAGAGTAGGTAGTGAGAGTCCAGCGTGATGAACTTGGACGCGTCGATCATGGCGACGAGGACGGCTAGGAGACCCGCCGTCGCAACCCGGGAAAGGATCTGCCTGTCGGTGTGGAAGGGGTTGATCGTGAGCGTGCCCTTGCCCATGTGCAGGAGGCCCTGCGCGATACGGACCATGAAGAGAGCTTCTTGATCCCGCGCGTAGAAGCCCGCGAGCTGCCTGAGGAGCTGCGCCAATCTGGCGTTGTTGGTACCCGCTCCGAGGAGACCCATGGCGAAAATGGCGTTGACGGCCACGTCCCTGTCGTTGTCGTGGCTGTATCTTGATAGCGTGTCGTAAACCTTCATCTGAGGGTTGCTGGGGCTGACCAAGCCCATGGCCAGGGGAACAGCCCGTCGGATATTGGGAGCACCGTAGTGCATGAGGTGGCCAAACTGCCTGAGCACCATCTCCTGTCCGACATCCTCTCCCATGGCAACCAATGCAATACCGAGGACGGCATACGCTTGGAGAAGCTCCTCACCCTTGCGGTCCTCGGATTCCTTCATTTCCTCGTTGCAGATGTGCAAGAGCTCCTGGATCTTAAGGACCGCGCCAGTACCCGCCCACGCGCAGATCTCCGCCATCACTGCCGTCGGTCGCGCGACAGGGTGGTCGACAGCCTTGAGCGTCTCGAGAATGACGTCGACTTCCTCCTGGCGTCCAAAGAACAGTAGGCCGAGTCCGAGGGCGAGGAAGCGCGACCATTTATCGTTGAGTTGGTCCTTTCGATCGTCGTCGAGGAGCGTGGTAATAATGGCTTCCGTCACATCAGGGTGGGACGATCCCACGAAGACCAGACCGCACGCGAGCGCAGCCATGGCCGATATTTGCATAGATTGAGAATCCTGGATGATAGGGAGGAGGAGTTCGAGCACATCCTCCTTGTTAGATCCGGCGTAGGAAAGGCCAAGACCCATAATACAAGCCGTACGCATGATGGGGTCCTTGTGGTTCAGCTTCTCTGAGTCACCAAGGAGCGCGAACGCAGGCTCCGAATCTATCCGGACACCCGAGTTCATGATGCCGATCGCGAGCATGGCTCCGGCCGCAATCTCCGGCTCGGGAGCATACGTGTACTTGTCGATCCGGTCAAGTCCGTTCTCGATATCCCACAAGAGTAGCATACCCATCGACGCAACTGTCGAGACCTGCCCATCACCCTTCGTCTTCCAGACCCAGCTCTCCTTATCCTCGTCCACCAACATCATCTTGTCCTTTCCAAAGCCCGCATTCGCAAAGGCGTTAACGAATGCCGCCGCAAGATTGTGCCTGACGGAGTCGAGATTAGTCATACCCGCAACTCGACTGCTCTCCAGGTGGCTCTTGTAGATATCCTCCGTCGTTTTCGGCTCGAGGATGTTGAGTTCCTTGCCCAGAGCTTTAAAATGCTCAGACAATTTGATATTAGAAGAGCACTCCAACACATCCTGCTCCTCAGCAGTGTTGGCGTCAATATCCAAGGCTATCCTTTGGCGACCAATCATGAAAGCAAGCTGCTTCTCCACGGCCGGGTCCTTGCATCGGCTGAACCCTTCCTTGATAAGCTCGACATCGTTGAGGCGGATGGCAAGAGCCATGGCCTGCGTGAACTGGTTGTATTGCGTATAGATATCATGCGCCGTCTTCAAGAACAGCTCGTTTTCGGGGTAAGGCAGCAGGTTGACCATGCTAACCATGTAGAGGCATACCCTAGGATACGTATCCTTGTCGAGGAATTTGGGGATCCTGTCGATGATTTCGAGCTCGCTCATAAGATCGACGGCATCAGCCTCGGCGTTACTCTTAAGGAAAAGCGGCACTAGGAGAAGTGCCAGCTCAACAAGGTCATCGGTATCCTCTTCGCTGGCGAATCGTTTGCCGTAAACCTCACCGATCTCGAGAGCCAGGTGTCTCACATATTCGTGGCCCCAGGAGCCAATGTCTGAAGTAGGTGCGAGGAGGCGGTACTTGAGAGTATCTTGTCTATCTTCATCGGAAAAGGTCATGCCAATTACTGATAGGACATCCGCCAACGACGTCTTATCTTCGCCTTGTGGCCACTCATCGTAAAGCTTGGTGAGAGTCTCGTAATGGGGGCGGAGGAACTTGAGGGGCTTGGGAACTGCGGTCATGGAGGAAGTGGAGGTCTTGATGGTTGTCTTCATAGTTTCGAGGGCGGTCTTGTAGAGGGACGTATCGGGCTCCTAAACGGGCTGCAGTTAGGCAACGCCACGTTTCAAGCAGAGTGTGAAGGAAAAGAAAAAGCGAGTTCCTTACCGTTAGTCGCTCAACAATCATCTCCAAATCGCTCTTTAATTGTTGGTCCTCTTCGCTTAGCTCCTCACCAGCTGCGATTCTAGAGTTAGGATGACATTGCGCCCAGCAAAAACATCAGGTAAACAGCCAGCAAGGGACATACCATCGGGCTTTTCCTCCTCCTTCTTGCCGTTGATGACAGGCTTATCGTCCTTGGGGCCGTCGGTGGCCTTGCCCTTGCCCTTGTCCTCAGGCGTCGTCATGTCGATGTCTTGCGCCATGTTGACAGGAGGGAGTGGAGCGGATTTGGCTGATAATGTGGGATATGCGGAACTACTTCTCGAGGAATATAAAATACGGTCAATGGAAAGCCCGGCTTCGGAAATCAGTCAGTTGTGATGTCGTATCTACGTGGACGTTGTTCTCTCCTACTTGGGAGGGGGGAGAGGCGATAAAATAGGTATGGAGGGTTGTCAGTGGGAAGATGCAGAGCTGTTTCTGCTCTCTTGTTTGCAAGCTAGCAGCTCCCATGGTGACGCGAGGCTTTGCCGCCTGGAAACCTTCGCCTCGCTGCGCTTAGCTCAGCAAACAAGTCACGTGCAACCGGCCCGTGCGAGACAAGGTTTGCCGGTGTTCGGATTTTCCCTTTTTCCAACTCTTATCTTATCGGAACCCCGGCAGCTTTTATCTTATCGAATGTTTTTGTTTGGAGGGGCACAAATTTCAACCCCACGTCGTGGAACAAGGACAAGAAAGAGAGGTACAGCACATAGATCAGACCGGACTCCAAGACCCGCAACATTCGCGAACAATGAAGCTCGACACGAGGGCCATGCGCCACCTCGCTTCAGAGGATTGGCGAGTTTTAACAGCCGTGTGTCTCTCCACTTGAAAATGAGCCCGCTCGCCAAAGAACTGCTTACACTAACATGGTTGTTCCCTCAGGTCGAAATGGGCAGCAAAAACCATGAAATTGTGCCTACGCCCCTGATTGAGAGGATCGCGCGGTTACGTGGTGGCGCGAGCGGAGTTCACAAGAGCATATCGGCCCTAGCGAAGGTCGGTCTCATTGCGCGCGTGAAGGAGGCGAAGTACGATGGCTACAGGCTCACCTACGGCGGCATGGACTACCTAGCCCTTCACACCTACTCGGCGCGAAAGGAGATCTACAGTGTTGGAAACCGGATAGGAGTTGGCAAAGAGAGTGACATTATGGTCGTGGCCGACGACAAGGGTGTTCAGAGGGTGTTGAAGATTCACAGGCTCGGAAGGATATCGTTCCGCACTGTGAAGTCGAATCGAGATTATCTTAAGAACAGATCATCCGGCTCGTGGATGTATCTGTCGCGATTAGCAGCGATGAAAGAGTTTGCCTTCATGAAAGCGCTCCAAAACGAGGGTTTCCCGGTCCCCGAACCCCTGGGCCAGTCCCGGCACACCGTCCTCATGTCGCTCATTGACGCTTTCCCTCTCCGACAAATCTCATCAGTACCAGACCCGGCCAGCTTGTACGCTGACCTAATAGCCCTCCTCCTCAGGCTCGCCAAACACGGCCTGATCCACGGCGATTTCAACGAGTTCAATTTGTTGATTAAGGAGGTGAAGACAACAAGCAAAAACGAGGAGACGAACGAAGACGAGGAAACAGTCGAACTTATCCCTATTCTCATCGATTTTCCCCAAATGGTGTCTATGGAGCACCGCAATGCGGAAATGTATTTTGACCGAGACGTCGCCTGCGTGAAGCGCTTCTTCGAGAGGCGGTTCCACTTTGTCAGCACAACGCCCGGCCCATTTTTCAAGGATGCGAAGAAGCTAGTTGGCAAGGATGGTGCCACGCGGCTGGACGCCACGGCGGAAGCGTCAGGCTTTACCAAGAAGATGGCTAAAGATCTGGAGGCCGCGATTCGGGAACAAATAGATGCACGTGGCGATGAGGGAGAAGGATCTGACGAGGGTGATTATGAGGAGAGTGAGGACGACGAGGAAGGCGAGGAGGGAGAGGAGGGGCCGGTGATAATAGGTGGCGTGGAGGATGCGCAAGAGGAACCTTTAGTGGAGGGCACGGCAAAATTGAAGACGGAAGTAGGGAAATAAACTAAATCAGAGCCACGAATGATCAATGAAACATAACGCAGGTTATATCACGACGAGAGGTCTCATAATATCCTTCGGGGCATGTCACTGAGTAAGGACCCTCAGGAAAGGCTCCTTTACCTTCTCCACCCTCATCCAACCTCCCTTCTCAAGTTCAACAATGGTCCCATCAATGCACACCTTCCTCCACCGCGCATCCTCCTCCGCAACCCTAACCTCTAGCGAACCAATCTCCTCGTATCCAACTTCCTCCATCTTAACGTGCTGGCCACCGGCATACGCAGCTCCCATAATCTCCATCGTCTTCTCCCCTCCGACAGGGCCAAAATAGACAAGTCTCAGCGCGGGATCAAGAGGCCGCGTCGCCGGCGAAATCTCAAACGTCTTTTCTAGATTGGACACCTGGGCAACGAGAACGTAGCCGAACTTTTCGGGCGCATCCTTTAGTGGATGAAAACTACCCAGGTCTTCGGCTGCTGGGGAGCGGACCAAGACACTCGCGTCGTAGGCGTGGTTCTCTTGTAGTAGCTTTACGGCAACCATGCCGAAGCGCTGAGCCCCATGTTTTCGATATTCGGGTGTGTCGCTCTCCCAGACGATGTTGGAATGGAATCCGTAGCTGGCGACCACGGCACCTAGTAGAGAGTCGATTTTATCGCCCTCGTCGGCTGAATGTTCTATTTCGTCCGACTGGCCTGCGTGACGTACGATCTTCGAGCCTGGGGAAAAAGAGGCGCGGAACGTAGGTAGTGGTGACGGTGTGCCCTTCCAGAGGGTTCTCAGACCCAGAACTAATGGGGTTGGTGAGACTGGGAGATAGAAGGGTTTATGGATGGAATGAAAGAGGGCGTTTCCCGTTCCGAACGGTAGAATGGAAATTATGGGTGGTGAAGGGCTTGGAACGTTGGCGCCCAGGCCGTTGAGGATATCGACGACGCCGCCGTCGCCACTGAGAAGAATGACGGTTTGGGGCCGGCGTGCCTCGGGAGCCCCCGAGCCTAGCTTCGAGCGTGAGAACTCACTAATGCTGCTAGCACTTTCCGTGAATAACACGTCGTAGCCATTCCGAGGTGTCGGGTTGGCACTCCCGTCTAAATTTTGGATCAGCTGTAGGAGGGGCTCCACGACAGACTCCCAGCACTTTGCGGCTCGTCCTGTCCCCGACTTCCCTGATACGATGACATGGACGGATGCGAACGAGGGACTCAAATGATTCGGACATTCTCTAATAATGTAGGGCTCCAGCTCCGGTGGAAGAGAGTTCACGACATGGTGCGATAGCTCATACGGCTGGTCTGGGTGTGAGTCATCTTCGACAAGATGAGTGACGACATATCCTTGATTGTTCTCAGTGCGGTCCACTACGAGGATTGCGTTTGATTCTGAGATGTCCGATGCCTTGTCGGGAGTGGTTTTGGTATCTGCGGCAGCCATCTTAAAGACGACTTACAGCTATGCGGAGGAATGGTGCAGTGATCGAGGCTAGATAGGTCGACGTGAAAACTAAACGAGTGAGGATTTTTCCAAACGTCAAAAGGCAGAACGTGACATTAAGATGGACAAAACAAGCAACTCTGTATTCTATATCCGTCGTGAAATCGTGTCCGTGTCGGAGGGGAAAGAACGAGTGAGCGGCATGTGGGATCGCGGAGATTCCGGATTATCCCTTTTGGCGGATGACGACTTCGGAACTCGAGATAATTAGTCAGTCTTACACTCCAACCACTTCAAATGCAGGCAACCGAGAATCGGGACCAGCAGCCCGAGCCAGGCTAAGCTTGGTGCTACGTCTGACAAGACTGACAAGACCACTCTGCTTTTTTATTCCTTTTGTTGTGTCTCTCTGTTTATATGTGCCTTTAGGATTTTCAGTCGCAGCATTAGTAGTATCACTGTCACACATCAACTTAGCAGACTCCAACGGTATTGCTCCCGGGGGGAGACAGTACAAGTTACATATTCGACTTCATCCTCATTTCATACAATCCTCTCAGTTCCCCCTTGCCCTCGTCATCGGTCCCCAGTTCTCCCGCGGGTTCAGTTGATATCGCACCAAGGCCTTGTCCTTCTGCTCTCTTCCAAGCTTCTCCAACTGCTCATCGAAAACCAAAGTCTTTCGAAGCTCCTCCTCCGAAGGCGGCGCACCATCATCATCATGCATCTCAACATCCTCCGACTTCCCATTCGCTTCCGGGGCAGGCGGAGCGTTGGTTTCCGTCTCGGCCTCCCTACTAACCGGTTCGTTGCCCAACCCTAGAAGCCTCCACGCGGGGCTATTCTTCTTGATATTCTCCCTCTTCACGGGCGCCTTCTGTCGAATCCACTCCCTCATGATCCAGAATATCGAAGACCACGGCGCATTCGTCTTCATGCTACCAGGTTTACAGTGGCTCCTCGTGACCTCATAGCCAAGATGCCGGATCGCGCCGCGGAACATATCATCGCTCGGTACCGTGGCCTGGAAGCTTCCGGCGAGGCGGGTAGGGCTGAAGTAGAATGGGTGCGGATCTACCCTGGCGGCCTCTTTATCCTTGGGGTCGACGTTATCTTCCGTCTCGGGAGTCGGGATGTGCTCCTCCAGAGCTGTTTGAAGCATTCCTCGGATCCTAGGTATCGTCCCGTAGACATTGCTATCGAGCGACGGGAGGTCGTCGAGGATGCGTTGGATGAAGCTTGGAGAGTGAAGATGGCCTCCGTACATGGGCCCTCCGAGATGCATCTTGGAGCCGCAGTGCTTGCAAAAGACGTCGCAAGTCGGGGCCTGCGCCATGCCATGCTTGTAATAGGAGGTAGTTCCCTTCTTGGAGGGCTGGATCTTATTCTTCATCATGTATTGAGTCTCGAACGCGCCGCATCCGTGGTCGCAGTTGTAAACAATCATGGTCTTGGATGCGAGGAATTTTAGCGCCGCTTGGGATTTTGTGACCCGGACAAATATGCGCACGTAAAAGTCCGCGGAGATGGAGAGTAGTGGCTCGATTGTCAAACCATAGCGAGCGGCCGAGGTTGCGACGGCATGAAGAACCAACCGCAGCCCAGCCTCATGAGAGAAGAAACTCTTGACCGGTATGCCTCCGTACAGCACGTATGACTTTTCACAGTAGCAATGGCCAGCCCAAACCGCCGAATCCGTGCAGGTGACGCAGAGCATCCCTCCCTCCTTAACACACTGCACGGCGGCGTCGAGGAAAGGAGCCGCCGTTCCGTAGGGATCCAAGTCTATCACGTCGTACTTGTGCGCCTTGGACGGATTGCCATGCTTGTCCCTCTTCGAGAGATCATCTGCTACGCGCCGATACATGTGTGCTATCGCATCGTCTTGAGACACCACAATCTTATCCTCTAGCTTGTTGTGTTGCACGTTGAGCTTGATGGACTTTACGGCTGATTCCGTCAAATCGTTCGCCGTGACGCTACCCACGAACGGAAGCTCGTGTGAGTAGCGGAGTGCGCGCAGTCCCGAGGCGGATAGCGCATCGAGGATCGAGAACGAAGGGCGCTTCGCGGGATCTGGCTTCTGATCAAGCTTCCCATTATTCCCAGATTCCTGTGGAGCTTCGGTGGCCGGGTCGGCCTTGATCTCTGCAGCTGGCGAAATATCTGCTACGGCCTGGGGGTTGGAATCCTCGCCCGCCTTGGGCGCTTTGGCGTTCCTATCCTCACCGCCCGCTCCATGCTCTTCACGCTTCCTCTTCTTGCTCGGCTTGATGCTCTCCTTGATCCTGGCTGCCCTCTCTTCCTTGAACGCCTTTATCGCGAGGACCGAAAGGTCTCGGTTAAACTGCTGGATGGGGTTGTAGAAGACCTGCTGGTGCTCGGCGGCGCTCTTATTGTTGTCGGGTTTGGCTTGCGCTGGTGCGAGTATGGATGCTAGTCCTTCGCGTATTATAGAGTACTCCTTGCCATCGTATACCACCTTGGCAGCCTCAGCAGCCTCAGCAGCCTCTTCCGTATTTCCTGCCATTGGAGGTCTCGAAGTCGCAAATCGTCGCGAATAAGCGTGGAGGGGTAGTACGGGGGTTCGAACGAGGAGGAAGGGAAGGCGGGTCTGTTGGTGAATGGCGCGTTGGAAGGGCAGGTGAGGTCGAAGTGTCCCTCTACAGCGTAAGAGTTTTGAGGGAAGCGCGGACATGTCCTGCCCCGCAACAGATGCAGAGTTCTTGGTATTAGTGGAAAGTCGAATCGTTCTTATTTTTTTTTTTTTCTTTTTTTTTCTCTCTGTATGGATCGAAGCTCTGAAATTTTGATTCGGAAAGCTATAAAATTTTGGGCGGTGTTTGCAGCTGGCGCCAAGTGTTTTCTCGCAATGCCACAGAACAGACTCTTTAGCCTCAGCCCATCAAGCGAATAGCACCCATGTCTATGAGGCAATCCACCAAGGGCGACTACACTAATGAGCGCGGACGGAGACTACTGATCTTTTCAGCACAAACGATAAGGCCGAGGGACGAGGCTCTAGACAACCGTGTATGTGCACTCTTTGCATTATTTTCGTTTGCTACACGTCAAGGCGAGTGCCTGAGAAGTAGTCGTCACGGGAGAGCGTGCAAAGCCTAGCTCCCTATCCCCCTTATAAGAGAAACACCTACGCCGGCTTACTTGTGACGGCAAGTTGGCAGGACGAGTCATTGGTGCTACAACCGAATGGCTATACGCTAGATTACGCGCCTCGGCGTGCATCAGGATTACCATCGGCGACGAGGGGTTGCCATTGGGACTCCTACCACACCACCGGGGGGAAGGAGTGGGATACTCGGCATCATACATGCCCGGCTGCTGCGAACGCATTTCTCAGTAACCCTTTCGGATGCTGGAACCGCTCTAGCCATATCGCGGAATCGACTGAAACGGTAGATCTCTTATTAAAGATATCGCGGGCGGCATCCGAAAGGAGTCCCCTATTCGGTAAGCGTCCATTCAACATGGCCAGGCATCATCCTTTATGAGAGTCAATACTCGCATGGCCTCGTTTCTGTACTTGAGAGCATGTTCTGTTCTGTTGGAGCCGATGGCTGGACATTTACCGCCAGCCTGCTGGTCGGACCCTTGGCATCCTTGGACGTGCATCAGTGGCGGACGCGGCTTGCTGAATCCCCTCACCAGGCTGGGAGGACCCGTCGATAGGTAGGGCCATCGATTGGCCCAGGACTAGGCTCCATACATATAGTCCCAGGTCGGCGCGTCCAAACCTCAACTGCGTCTGGACGTTGTGCCTCTCAATCATTGCTTCATCCTCATGCTCAATAAGAGCGAAATCCATTTCGCAGCTACTCAGGTCCTACAGACATCGAAGCGTGAAGAAATGTCAGAAGAAGATGCGATAATTTACTCGTCGGGCGGCACGTATAATTGCTCCGAACAACCAGACGCAATACGGGCCTACGGCGATATCGGCGGCATCGGCGTATGAACATCTCCCATCCATATACGCTGCCCTCGTGCTGATACTCTCTATGTAACTTAGGTAGCGTTGAGTTTCCTGCTCACGGCTTGGCTAGTCGTCGCTCTCCTCATTATCTATTACACGGCCGTGTACGATCCTAATCTGGACCCGTTCCGGCAACAACACGAGCGATATTTGAAGACGCCTTTTCCGAACGTCGCTGACGAGGTCTGTCTTCGGTATATCCGCAAGCTCAGATGCATTCGCAGGACGGGATTCGCCAGGTGGACTTCGAAGTGCGCTAGAAAGGTTTTTGGAGACCTATCCCACGCTCGTAACTGGGAGGACACACTGAACAAGGTGCGCCATTGGCGTTAACCCATGGCCATTTTCTCGATATCCCTATTTGAATCGACTGGCTGATATACAGTTAGTGCGTTCTAACGTTCGTTGACACCCAAATTATAACGGGATTCGGCATCCTCATAAGTGGCTTCCTCTCCCTTCGGCAAGGTCTCTCCGCCTACCACTGGCAGCTCCTGGTCCACTTTGCGTGGTTCTCATCAGTCACTCACCTCTCGGCACTGTCATTCTTGCGGAACTATCTACATAATCGACGAAAGGAACGCATCTAGAGAGTGCTTTCGATGGGTATCATGTTAGCTCTGCTCTTTGCCGCCGCTTATCCAACCAGTCATTTCGACTGGGATGGGACAAGTAAGCCCCAAGATTACGCTATATGTTCCTTCCGCCGTCATAGTCGGGAAACGTCCGCAACCTCTGCCTTTCAGTCTATGTTGGTAACTGATTTACTTCTTTCATACGGTTACTTTATTCGGTTGTTGAAGATGATGCCTAAAGGAGATCGCAAGATCCGAGCAGTTGCGGAGAGCTGGAGCAAATCATTGAGCGATATTGATAATGCCCGACCTCCTTCAAGAATGTTCCAAATTCTTGAGGATCTCATTCAAACTTCGGCCTTCCAAGCGGCTTCCCAAGTGTTCTACGTTGTCCCTACCTCGCTAGTGGCGCCTCGCCTATGTACCCTCGTCAGCGGCTAGCTTACCCGTATCACCAGGTGGCCCGTATTTTGCTCGACCAAAAACGTTGGCAGAGTGTGCTAACGGAGAGCCTAGGTCTTTTGGATCACCATGTCTGTCGCATGGGGAACTCGGAGATTCGTGACAGTGAGAAGCGAAGCTCAACGCCCAGTAGACGAAGACACCTGGACGTTCGGACAAATTCTTCCGCTCATAATGTTAGCTGCGCCCATCCTCACTTTCATCGAGCATATGACAAACGACGAGAGTTCTAGGCTAGCACCACACACCGGTATTTAAGAGCAAATCATTGATACAAGTGACACTGCTACGTAATTAGGATCCATGCTAACGCAAAGGAGACACTACTCCTAGTCATAGATCCCAAAATACCGTTCCTACCATACCCAACACAGAAACCGTTGACATTAATCCGGCATGCTACGCCGAGCCTGTTGATCCCGACCAAGAAAATTCGGCGGCCTTTCGCGGTCTCCTCGTCCTAGCGGCTTTGTTCTATGGGCAAATCGGCGAGCTGATTCTCTACTACGACCCGCGAGATATCTCCAAGCTATGGCAACTCTTATTTATCCAGTACCTCATATTCCCGCCGTCTCTCCAAGTATTCTGGACCTTGGCGGCATCCTTCATCCAACGTTTGGGCCTACCAAGCTTTACAACAACCTTTTCCCTCGTCGTTGTTTTCCTCTCCAAGCTTTCAGAAGCTATTCTTCATCACTTCGGGGCAGAATACAAACATATATTCTCAGGAACAGAAGTCGGCGTGCTCTCGAGCAATGCCGCCTTAGGAGGATTCACTATATGCCAGTTGACTGTTGCACTCCTCCTTTTGGGGGCCTGGGTTCGCGTCAAGAAAAAGCTCCGACGACAGCGCCCTAGTTTCTTTCTTCGATCACGTTGGAGAGTTGCAACGGGATTACTTGTGTGGGTGACAGGCTTCCTCCTATGTGGCCTTTCCTTGGGCGTCTTATTCATGTCTGACTTGGTATTCTTCAACGACGTTACCATATACGCAAGCCCGGCGACCGCGGCGAGTTATTTTATTGTTCAGGGCATGTGGCTGGCTGCAGAGGTAGTCTTGAAAAAAAAGTCCTGCTCAAGACGCCGGAAGCGACGGTGCAGGGGCGTGTTCATCATAGTGTTGGCAGGGTCTTTGTTGGGGGTTAGCTATGATATGAACGGTGGACCTGAGTGGTTATGGTACTTTGCGAAAGACATGCCGACGTTTGTCTCGATTATCCACATTACTTACGGCATGTGGATCATGATGTGGCCGCTGGTGAGTTTTATCCTCAGGAGAGTCTTAGATATAGATGCGTCATACGGCTTCTATCCGAGTGGAATTAGAAGTTAGTGATGGTGCCGTGAAACATCAATCTGCTTCTTGCTCTAAACTACCGTGTAATTGATGTTGCTCAGTACTCAGTAAGGGTGCAATGTTCTTTTTTTCCGCCTCCATACCCCAACGTCACCCCTCAAGTACTGGGTTGATAGAATACATCCGCGAGTGGTAGTCAGTTCATCCTTAAACTGTCATCTAATCTCTAGGAATCGTCTGGAAGCATGCGTTGCGAGGGATGCCGCAGGTTGCCCCTTCGTCTGCGTCCTACGTGCTATTAGGCGGCACGAGATATATTTCCCCATGTTCAGCATTTGCCAAAGATCGTCATCCAGGCCTATCCCTATGCTCCGTATAGAAACCGGCCAGGTCTCCTCTCTATTACCCATTTCTACCTTAGGTACAAGTCATTCCAGAACAAAATATCCCGCAGACGCTCCTCGGGCAAGTTAAGAGCAGCATAATGTTCTCTTTTAACCCCTCTGATGTGTAGGGCGACAGCCTCCGCGGTTTTCCACCCAAAGAAGCCAGCCATTTCCCAATCGACGAGCCCAACGATCTTATCCTTATCTACAATGAGATTTGATTGCGAGACGTCGTTGTGCATGAAGCCTACATCTGGATCGTCGGCACGCTCCGCGAAGATGATGTCCTGCTCAAGCTCCTGGATGCCTCGATTGCTGACAGGATCCGGGTCCGGGACAACATAGGAGCGCCCAGGGTCAGAAGGCGGTGGGAGGATGGTGTGAAGTTTCCGGAGGATGTCGCGCGCCTGGTCTTTAAATGATTGTTTTTTGTGGCTGCGAGAGATACCTCCATGCTACACACAAGGCCACACCGAGTATCCTCTCTTGCACCAGAACGCTGCGGCCGTTAATCTGGGGAAAAGTCAGTAGAGATTCATTCTAGAGGGGGCTGAGGAGAAGATTACATATACCTTCCCCGCGAAGTAGATGTCCGAGGTCCGAATGCTTCCAAGGACAGTTCGGGCAAGGGTGATCGCGGCCACCTCATTTGCATCCGCCAAAGTGTAGTCCCGTCCTGGCTCGTCCTTCAAATGCGATGACTTGACAATAACTCCACCGAGGGCAAACACGTCGCGGCCGCCTGTTTCATTCTCATAAACGCGCTCTTTAGTCGTGCATTTGCCCAGCACGGAAGTCCAGTAGGCCATGGACTTTGGCATTGTCGATCGGATGTATTGTGGATCTGGCTTAAAATCATCGGGGCGTGGCAGATATCGCCCAAAATGAGGAATGTCCCGTAGAGATCTGTAGAGAGGATCTTTGAGGGATCCGCTTCGTAAGGATCTATGGCCGGCTGTGCTGGGAATAACGAGACAGAATAGAAGAATCTGGCTTGATCACCGCGTCGAAGTTACTTTTGTTTCTACTTGCCGGTTTCACTTGTGCTTATGGCTTTCCCGATCGTTTAAGAGATATTTCCAGTTATGTCTTTGAGTTGTCCAACCCGTCAGTCTCCGAAGGAGGCGCCCTCTTGAATGTTGGTGGTGTGGCTAAGAAAGGAAGCACTTATGCGGAATACCACTCTCAATAGGCTACTCCCGTGGTGGCTGGCCGAAAGCAGACGCCAGTTTCCCCAATTCGCTGAGCCAGGCTGTGCGCGAGGATCCTCCATTGAGCACAAACTTGAGGTCTGGGGTGTTATTCTCGGCATCATTGTCCCCACCACCGACATTAACAACAGAAGAAAGTCAATAATAGTAGGTGAGAACCGAAGATTGGAGACCTGGAACAGGAGCATTGATTGACAGGGTTGATCTGTACTTTATCGTACCTGGGCTGCGTCCATGTCCCGAGGATAATCTGCATTAACTTGCATGGGCGATTCACAAATCGTTCTCGCGCATGCTCGCTGTCTGCAGAACTTTGTGCCTCGCAGCATCTCATCGTCAACATCTCATCACATTTGATCTTTGGGATACTGTAAGGAATAGCCTCGACGAACACATCTTGTTTTCAGTTAGGAATCTGGTCACTCGAGTTGGTGGAAGTGTGGGACAAATCAACGAACCTTACTTCGTCGGCGTTGTCCTTGGTGTACAGCATTTGATCCAACGCCGACGAGGATTGTGGAATGACCCTGTAAACTGTAAATTGCAGATAACTTCGAAATGGTTAACCTAGAGGAGGAGTAGCAATTTGACTCTTGGACAGAACACTCCCACGACAACTCCGACCACTGGCGAGTCGCATCACCTTCGTAGCGGCGAGCCTAGTGCCGTGTCCGACAAGTGTCTTGTTTGCCGGCAGGCATCGGATAGCCTGGCTGCTGACAAGTAACACGGAGCTGGGGAAAACACTGAAACTTGTTTACTTTCTTCATAAAACGCGGCCGATTACTTGTCCGCCGAGAACTCGGAAGGCTAAAAGAGATTTAGATTCGAATCCATGAACAATCACTTCGGTCTTGGCTCGGATAAACACTTCCAAGGGTGCTGAGAGGACGCGCTATTGTGAGAGAAATGTAAATTTAGGACGGTTTGCTTGACGACGGGGCACCCTTGGGAGCTGAGGCCACGCGAGATGCTGGCGGCGCCAGTCCAATACATGCGATCAATTCTATGCAAGGTTTCGGGGGGTTCCCTTCAATATTCGTGCAGACCCTTGCTCGAGTATTGAAGATCAACCCTCCAGTTTCTCTTCGCAACCATGAAGAACACGACTGGCAATATCAAGGCGCGGGGCTATCTACGGCCATTGGGCGGCGTATGGGAGCCGGAACCCAAGCCTGGGCCCAGTGTAATGAACAGAATCTTATCTGTTTACACGCGTGCAAGAAAGCGACTGTCCAAGCCAACATCGCGGGTCCCAAGCCAAGATGCAAGCCGCCCCATCGCTACTCAACGTAGCCCCCTGTGTGCTCTTCCAGACGAAGTGGTCTTGCAAATCATGCAATACCTCGACGGCACCTCTCTCCTCTGTCTGAGGCGCACCTGCCGACTCCATATGCGCCTCTTTGGAGACAAGTCGTTTACGGCCTGGCATGGCCTCCCCGAAACGACCGGGCCATGGCAATCCGAGAACTCGCGAGCCCTCACCGACGTGGCAGACCACAAGAGGTTTCTCGCCCTTATCAACAGAGACCGATTCTGTTTCGAGTGTGCCAAAAACCTTGCCGGGCCCAAGAGAGAGGCGTACAATTCCTGGGCGTACGAATTTCTCCACTGTTGTGGCTGCCTCGCCGACCATCGCGCATACGCTTTCTCACCAGAGCAGCGACGTTTACCACCCCACAGTCGGATATGCATGGCTCGTGAAGGCTACGCACGAACATGTCCGCATCAGCGTTTCAAATGGGAGCGAATTGAGGGACGCGCACTTAAGAATTTCGAAATAACATTTCGAGAGGAGCCCATGTACACTTGCCGGGTCTCGGGCTGCAGGGCCTTGATTACAGCGCACCACATGGGGACTGAAATCTGCGTTTCGATTTCTGCACGTCTCCGTTCGCGTGGATCCGAGAAAGACCACGATGGTCGGAGAATAGGCTGGCTTGCGGAACCCTTTGAAGTGGAGTTCGACAACTCCAGAAGAGCTTATTTCTTCAGGGGGCGACCGCGGGGTCCTCTCAAGGATGCCCTCGTTCCCAGCGCTAGCTGGTATCACTGTCTCGACCCGACCTCGACCGGTTTGCTCGCCGATGTCGATAGCTACGGGATTACATGGTGCAAGGATTGGACGTGCCCGAATTACTATCTTCGCCATGAGCCGCCCGGGGATTTGGACATCTCTCGGCCTTGTGGGGATGCTTGCCCGTGGAGAAGGAAGAGGGCTTTTGATGCTATGGCGGAGGATCAGATGAAGTGGACGTGACGGAGTCTGAAAGAAAGGAAAGAAAGAGAAAAAGGGCGGCTTATAACACGTTTCAGGCGGAGGATGAATTTGGGCTGGATGTTAGACGCCCTGGCACTTCACTTTTCTGATGGCACAAATCTGCCGCCTTTGGATGTGTGAGATTCGGGCCTCTTCGCTACATTACTTGTCGACCAGGCATGGTGATAAGGGTCGTTTGATTCTGTATCACGTTGAAAATGAAAGCACCATTAAGCTGTCGTTGGACATTTACAAGTTTACAACTAGAGACTTGCAGTTGGATATTGCCATCATTTTCTCATCTCCTCGGTTGTCTGGGTTTATTATCTTGACGGCTCTGTTCAGCAAAATTGCTTCATGCTAAGTCGGCTAGGACTCTACTCAGGCACTATACTTCGTAAGTGATAGAAGATGGCGCTTAAGCTTGCAAAGAGAACGGGTGACACTCCGAGGGACACTCCGAGGGACACTCCGAGGGATCTGGAAAGAACAACTTCGACGCAGAAGCAAGTCTTCAGAGGTCGGAGGGTAGAGGTCAGAGGGTGGTGCCGTCCTGGCGGGTCCGCAGCTGGTTGATGTTCCATCACCCTCACCAGCCGCTTGGCATGACAGGCGGATAGTCGGCTTCCCCTTGAAAGTGCCGTACTGGGTCAAGACGAAAAAATAGGGCCCCTTCTAACTGGCCAATCTGGAGTCGCATTCAGAAGTGAGAGCAGGGGGCTTATCATTCCTCCGTAGCGTCCACGACTGCGAGCTTCGTATCTCTTCATACAACTCTGCTCCATCAGCGTCATTTTCTCTCTGCGGTTTGTTCGAATGCCAGATTAAAACAGGCGGAAAGTACCTGATCCGAATTGTACGAAGCACTGATCGATTCCCGCCTACGAAGCAACAATTTGCATGTCGTGTCCAATTGTACCGTTGATTGCGGGTCCTTTTAAGATGCATCTTGATATACTTCGTAGTACCCGGTACTTAACACGGTACAACAAATAATAAGTATTCCACACACGTTTAATTGTATTTTGCCTCCCAAGAAAAGGGGCCAGTGACTTTACTTGCCTAAGTGGTGATAGCCCGTACCTTAATCCATTCAACGAGCACGCGAGAAGCTGGGATTTTGATGGGTCAAGAAACCAAGAAACAGCGAAAGGGGACAAATGGACAATCCTGCATCTAAAGTGGGAAGGGTGAAAACTTAAGAAAATCCGAGAAAAACTTCGGGAACACGGGTCAGATCCAATGTCCTGATAAAAGCCTCCCCTCCATTATCCTCCATTTTTATCCTCCATCCTCTCTCCCCCACAATCATCGTTCGTGTCTTGTATTGTGTATTGTATGACACCTTCGTTTCGACAAGTCTAGAAAATCCTTTTCTTTCCCTTTTCCTTTCCCCCCTTTCCTTCTTTAAGCCCCTGTCATCTTGGATTTGACCCTATCTGACAGCCTTCGTCTTTCCGCGACTGACGCCGTCCCGACTGCTTAAAGTTCGTCATGATACTAAGGTAGTCCATTGTCCTCTCGCCTCACGATCTGGAACGACCCTTAATTCGATTGCCCTCTTTGCTTTTTTTTTCTTTGCTCGGCCTCTGGTTCTTATTCTATCGCTATAACCATTGCTCGATGAAATTATTATTGTAATCCGACATCCACGCTCGCTAGCTTTTGACCCTCTTCTCTTCCTCCTCCTTGGGCTCCCCCCCTTTTTATCTTACAGCTTTTATTTTTTTTTCTTTTCTTTTTTATTTATTATTCCTAATAGACACTTCTCAATTGTGTCGTGCGCCATGTCCAAACCCCTGATTACATTCCCGCCAGCCCTGGCGGCCTTCTTCGCCCGCGCGACTCCACGACGCATCCGCCCCGTCCACGCCATCCTCGCAATCATCATTCTCGTCGTCTTCCTCCTCACCCGAACCTCCCCCGAGACGAATCCCCTCCCAAGCATATACGACTATACCGACAACAGGCCGCCGCGGCCCATCACAGACATCTTCCTCTCCCGGACCTCAGCGGAGGCGACCTGGCTCGACGAGCTCGTCGACCGACATGCCATCCCCAAGGATGTCCGATACTACTCGGTGCGGATAAAACCGCATCTCAACGATTCGAGGCCTACCATGACCGACGTCGAGGCGAACTTCATGCACAATGGCTTCCGGGGCGTCCGGTCCGACTCGTACAACCTCCGGTTGAATGCTGAGCATACTGTCGAAGTCCCCATCGCCAAGGGCACGAAGCAAGCTGATGTGGATGCTTCGAATCTCCTGTTTGGAATTTCGTCCTCGTATGATAGGATCATCCGCCAGGACGACGCACTCATTCTTGACTGGACGAGGTGGCTTACCGACGGCAAGGGGAGCAGTAATGGAGCCTCGCTCGTCCTGACTTTGCGTCTCGGTACCGATCATGAGGTTAGGTCCATCAAACGGAAGCTTGAGGACGTAGGCATCGACGCCATAGTGACCTCGGACGATGCCGCCGACAGCCCGACTAGGTACTTTGACCTCATCGAACACCTCGCCATCCGCGAGTCGGCAAAGGGCTTCGAGAACTCCGGCGAGAAACGATATCTCGCCATCGTCGACGACGACATCTTCTTCCCCGACATGGCGCAGTTGGTCGAGCGCCTGAAAAGGTACAACCACGAGGAGGAGCACTACATCGGCCTCCCCAGCGAGCGAGCCGACTGGGTAGCTGACCCAGATGAGACGGTGACGTACGGCGGAGGCGCCATTTTCCTCACCCCTCCGGCGGCGACCAAGATCGCGCAGCTTCCGTGCCTGAGGGCCCAGGACACCAAGGATCCCCTGCAGGGCTACGTCAGCCAATGGGACCACCTAGTCTACGACTGCGTTTCCAACTACACCAAGCTCACCATGCACGTCCTCCCGAGCTTCTACCTCCCCTCCGACGAAATCTTCGGTCACTACTTCTTCAACTACGATCTCGGAATTGCCCCGCTCACCCTCCACCGCCCGCGTAATCGCCACCTCCTCGACCCCGGCAAGGCCACCGCGCTCCATCCCCACCTCAACCCGTCCGCCTTCCTCCAGCGCTACCGCTTCGCAGACGACTGGGTCCTCGTCAACGGGTATACACTCTCGCACTACCCCGACGGCCAGGACACCGCCTTCCTCGGAAGCGACGCCGTGTCCTTCCCCGATTTCGAGGCCCGCGCAGCTGCTACCTTACCCTTGAACACGAACCTCGCCGTTGATGATGAAGGCCGCGATCCCCGCGAGTGGAGCGTCACTACGTGGGCCGGGAGCAGGCGCGTTTGGAAATTCGCCGACGCGAGGGCGGATCCTGCGACGGGCGAGGTGTGGCAGGCTTACGTCCGGAGGCGTGGAGACCCTGGTGTGTACACCGACGGGAGGAGAAACGAAGACAAGGCGGGCTCCGATTATGTTGTCGTCTTGATCTGGGAAGCTCTTCCCGGTGAGAACTAAACGGCTTTTTGAGCGAAAAGCGAAAGGGCGCCTTTATTACTATTTTTCTTAATTTTTTCTTCTTTTTTTTTTACGGCAGAGGGTTTTAACACATCTTCCATCTTCGAGTATATATAGCCTTTTCTTGTTTTTCGGTCGTCTCGCAAAGTCATACGGGGGAGTAACGCGTAGACTGATTTTTGTTTTGCTCTGGGAAATGCGTTTCATGTACAAGTCTGGGTGTGTTGGAGTTTTGTCTTTTTTCCTCTCTCATCTTGATGGTTTATAGCTATATCAAAATAGCTACACTTATTTCTCATACATTTGTTCCTCCTCTAGATGAGAGACAATTTTTTTTCTAGATAAGGACAATCTTAAAACATTCACGTATCCTCTTCAAGTCCGGAATAGGAATTTCGTCACGCTACACATCCAGTGTTTTGTCTTACATGCCGGGAACAAGTCTCGGTTCCCAATCAAGGATATAAGACATGGAGACGGCATCCCGCAAGATGCAGTCAGACAGTCTTACGAAGATCAGGCTCATCGCGAGGCTCAGCGTAAGATCTTGCACGACATCTCACCATCCTTTCGCTCCAGCGGAGCACTGAACACGAGGTTGAGGGAAAGGCAGGAGTATACACAATGGTATATGTAGTCTATTTAGATGCGTAGTGGGGACAGGAAGCCCGAAAAAAAAAGGACAATATCCCATCCATCTCCCAATAATATAGCTCAGCGTGAGCGACGCCCATGCCAGATGCTAGCAAAAAGTGGCCAAGTCATAATCAACCGTATCCTGACCCTAACCCTAACCAAAGGGGGGAGAACCTTAATACCCCTCTTCAATAGTACCTCCCATGCAAAAATAACCGCCTGCTAAATATCCTGCCGAGTTCTATGTCTTTGGTGAAAGTGAATGATGATGCTAAGGTGAGTTGGCCCTTGCAAGTGCTTATGTATGTGAGTAAGAGATGTGGCGACGGACTTCCTTCCGTCCCCGTGAATTATTTATAGGCCAGCCAGCAGCCGGCTTTGCATCAGACTTCATCGAATTGAAGTCCAGGCAAGGGCCACTTGATACTGGGCCGCCATAGGTTATGTGTAGGGGAGGAATATACACAAGTCGTGTGTACCTATCCAGTATCGGGAGGAAAAGCACACTACCATGTATCGGGACCAAATTTCCCTCCTTCAGGAACGTCCTGGTAAGGGCAAGCCCTCCAGTCACATCCCTGCTTATACACCTCCGTGCCCCACCACTTAAACCCCTTCGTCCACCCAGGATAGATAAACCCGAAGAAGACAACAACGATGCCAAACGCCAGGCCCGAGTCGAGCGCGGCGCTCAGCGTCATGGTATACTTCGACCACCAGGCGTTCGCGCGCCTCTTGATGAGGTAGTTAAAGATGAAGCAGACGAGGGCCCACACGGAAAAGTTGAGCCCCGTCGCGGGGGGAATCCAGCTCATGGTTCCGAAGATGACGGGGAAGTTAACCTTCCTCAGGATGCTGTGCTTCTTGTTCCGGCTATAAAGCCAGAGCGGGATGGGGAGGATGGCGCCGATCAGGAAGAACCAGACCAGCGACCTGTACAGCGCGTTGGGGCCAAAGAACTCCCCCGGTCCAACGACACCCCAGAGGATGGAGCCGTTGAAATGGACCCTGGCAAGGGGGCACGTGAACCCATTGATGGCCTCCGGCGTGCAGAGGCCGTGGACGTTGGCGAACATCCAGTTTAAGACGCCGATTTGAGTGAATGACGATACTAGGGTGGCCACCATCTGGACCATGAAGAGGATCCGGGGCGGGATCTTCATGTAGTGGCCGAGTTTGAGATCGGAGGCGAACTTGATGCCCTGCGCGGATGAGATGTATCCGTAGGTTACGAAGACCATATTGGCGATGGGTCGGCCGGGGAAGACGCTTCCGCAGACTAGCTGGCAAATTAGGTAGATGCTGCTGTGCTGGTTCGTGACGGCCATGATGATGCCGTTTGGTATGAAGAATATGGCGCAAATGCCGAGCGCTAGGAGCAGCCCATACCACGGCAGATGAATAGGGTAACTTGCCGCATGAGAGTTAGCATCCGGCCCAAATAGACGCTCGTCACACAACTGCCATCTCTGTATATCTAAGATAACAGGAAATCCGGACAAAACTCACTATTCGACGATAAAGATGCCAATAGCCATCATGGACGCAAACGTCATGAGGTACCAGCTAAGCGGCGCGTCTTTATACCTCTTCATCAACCGATTATGCACGTCCTCCTTGCCGAGCATACCCTCGAAAGTCCCCGTCGTAGTTCTCGAAAGCCCCTCGCGAGGCGTAGCACTCCCGGACCCTCCAGAAATATTATCGGTCGAGCCGGGGATAGGTTGGTACGCGGGCATGTCGCCTTCCTTGGCTTCTTTCAGGGCATTCTTCCACGTCATCCACATATCCTTGCCATACCAGCAAAAGGTATGCGTCAAGAGCGCCGCGAGGCCGGCGAACTGGACGCCATAGCTCAAAACGTAGGTGATAGGGAGGAATACTCGGCTGTAATTGCTGTACGCCACACGGTCAAAGAGGAAATCCGGCGTCAAAATTTTCGTTACGTCGTAGATCTTGCCCTTGTTGTCAAAAACGGAGGCGGAGAGGATGGGCATGTATGAGGAAAAATAGACGTTGCTGTAGTATGCCAGTGGAGCGATAATCCACATAACGACCGCCAAGCCGCCCACGACGTTCACCGCAGCCCAGAAGGGAACGAGCAAAGGGGAGCCGATATAAGTGACCTGAGCCCAATCGAATGTCACGGGGAACAGGCCCAAGCCCGAAACGACGCCGAAAAGGTTGGCGACGACCACATTGTCGGGCGCGAACCACGTGAGAACGTTGAAGTAGCTCAGAGCTGGAAATAGCAGTCCCGGTAAGAAATAGAAGAGGAAGGCAGACAACCACACGACTAGGAAGAACTGCCACCTGCTTATCGTCCATCCGTTGGCCGGTTTGTTGTCCTCTTTATGGAGGGTTGAAAACATGGCCGCTGACATGAGCGTAGCGGGCCAGATCATTCCGCTGGGTCGGACGAGAAAGCGTCTCGTTATGCCGGCAAAGGTGTAGCCCAGCATCTGAGTCGATATAATTAGGAGCAACTGATACATGATCGTTACGTCCTGGCCATAGAACTTATGCTGCTCGACGATGACATCCGTAGCGAAGGCGAAACCAAATGCGACATTGCTGCTAACGTATACGCAGGTGTGCTCCTTCTCGTTCCAACGGCCTTGGGCAAGCCATAACCTCCACCTTTCCCATCTCGATCGATTCCTATGGCTAATGTCCTCGGGAGAGTTCAATATGCTGCCTCGCCGCACCCCGTCCACAAACTCGTCGACGGGGTCACCGTCTCGTTTTAGGAGATAATCCCATATATGACCTAGGGGATGTACTAATAATAAAGCAATAACTGGCGTTATGGCAACGCTTGGGTATCTGAGGGAGAAGAAGAGATTTGTAGAGGATCCGAGGAAAGAGAATAAGATGGAGAGGGTCCACATTCTAGGGGTATTTATGGACAAAGTCGTATTGTCTATGGGCGAAACAGAGGCGCGCACGGCATCGTGGGAGGAGTTATCGATCGGATTCAGGTCTTCGTCTTCCTCTTCATTCTCAACGGTGCCATCCAACTCCTCCATTTCACTACCGGTCTCGGCATAGGAGGTATTCGCAGCGCTGCTGCCGTACGTCGACTTAGCATCCTCGAGAATGCCCGTGGAAACGGCCGCATCGGGCACGGCGAATCGGCTGTCCATGCCCGTAACTAGAACTGCACTATCCAGTGCGCGGGAGAGCGGAGGCGAGCCTTGTGGCGGCCCAGATAGCGACGGACGTTGTGCGAGCGTAGTACCGTTCTCGGAGACGTTGTTAAGGGCATGGGAGTTAGCGGCTTCCGCATCACTGCCCATGGGCGAAATCTCTCGACTCGGGCTTGGCACTACCGACCCGTACGAGACGGGGTGCGGTTGGCCAGACCGGAGGAAGGGGGACCGGAGAGGCATCGGTAGGTCGGGTCTCGCGGAAACGTTTGAGGGACTATCGCAACTGAGGGAGAGGCTCGGGGTGTATAGCTCATGGTTGGTGCAGGAGGAGCTCTGGGAATCGTAGGGGTCGGCGAAGACGAGGGCGGGGTCCTCGGGGAATAGGTCGTTGTTAAGGGAGGGCGGATGGGGCTGATCGGAGGAGGACCCTGCCTGAGGGTCTGGAACTCGAACGGAGACGGAGGAGCTGCCTCGTGTTAAGGGCTGCAGAGGAACATCGCCTTGACTGGGAGAGAAATGAGAAGAGTCACCGGAATCCGGTTGATCGGGACTGCTACCTTGTTCCCTCCTCCGGCCGGAAGACATGTTGCCAATAACGAGCGAGCCCCTGGTAGCAGATCGGGGGTGTGAGCGGGGCGTGTGCAGGGCACAACTCGAAGCCTCGGGTGGACTAGGACAAGCTGTCCGTGGCGTGTGTGGAGGAAGGGTGCTGAATGCACCTCACGGCGGCGTGGGTAAGTGGGTGAGTTTGGTGTGGGGGGTCCCCAGTAAGATTGTCAGATTCTGCGGCGGGCTGCGCAGGCGGTGACTGGACTGGGCATCAGGCAGGCACCATTAATCAACAGGGCAGCCCATGTCCATCCATGTCCCACAGCCGTCGCTTGTTTCGGCAATCCAATGAACAAGACGATCCATTCAGAATCCGGTCATCTGCAGCTTAGCCCCTCCCGCGAATCCAGCGCGCAGGACGGAGATGAGGCGTGGAGAGACTTGTAATAATAATATGTCCGGGAAGAGGGACGTGGTCGCAAGTAGTACGACGTTGGGGGGTATAGAAGAGGGGCCAAGCGAGGGCCCAGTTGATGAACAGAGATTTTTCTTGCGCCGTGGCCGGAAATACCTCGTCAATGGAGTGGAGACTTTGGCCGTTGACAACTTGGATTGGTGCTAACAAACAAAACGCAGCGCGGATCGGCTCGATGTGGATTGCTACAGTTGGGGACAGTCCCGGATGGGGCAGGTGACAATTTAAGAACGGGTACACTGAGCCAAGAAGCAAGAGATTGACTTGATGCCTGCAACAAACAAGGATCAAAGCTGGGTTGGGGTGCCGAAGCAGGAAGTCTGGACCACAGGTAGTAATATTCGTACTTCGTAATTACGAAGTAGCGTAGGGTAATAGTGTATGAGTACTTCGGACTATGTAAGAGAAAATGTGCATGGAGTAATAAGTACGTGGTAGTGTACACTACGAAGTGTTATGTGGCCGTGGTTAGTGAGTGGTAACAGATGTGGATGTGGTGATCAAGGGAGCAAGGGATCAAGTGTGGGATTTGAGATTGATAGTCCAGTGTATTTGCCAGAATTGCACAGTGCTAATTCCGTTCACAGTGGGATCAAGATCCCGAGGAGTTTTTAATGGATCAATTAGACAGGGCATCCATGGTTGAATCAGAACCCCCCAAAGTCTCCAAGACGCCAACATCACGGGATGGGATGCAACATTTCGACAGTAGCGGGACAGCACGGGCTTGGCAGCGGGCGGAAATAATCCCTGTTGGAATTGATCCGAGACCAGTCCATGCCAGCACGGCCTTTCAAACATCGATCAACTTAGTGTCAGTGCTGTCCAGAGCACGGGGCTGTGGAAGGATCATGAGAGGCAGTAACAAGCATTGAGGTTAGCAGGTGAGATCATGGCGGCGCTCGAGGTGTCTCAGTCTTGGCACTGTCTTCCAAAGTATCGAGATCAATTGATCAGTACTTTTATCATTGCAGCCGTGATTGATCAATGTTCATGTCGGGTACTTGAGGTACTAGATGAAGCACTGAGCAGGCCCCCCGTCACTGATGTGCATTGTGAGCTATCAATCAATCAATCATCGATTGATATTGGAATCAATGAGGTCCGCGCTTCGACTTGGTGCTCGGAGGAATTTTGCCTGGGATTATGGAACCCCACTGCAACCAAGACGGGATCTTGCTGGCCATGCTGATCACCCGAGGTCTCATCACAGCCAAGGGACTGTTAAGGATAAAGGATCAATTGCTTTATGCTCAGAAAAGTAGGTGTACATAACTCGAATGTTGACTTCTCGCAAGTACACTGAAGTAGTGTACACGACAAAGTACCTAACGCCTCGCACTTCGATATGTCCCTGATCAACGACATCAAATGCGGATGTGGATCTTGATCATACATAGATGTACGAGGGAGTATCCGGCAGTAATGTCCTTGCGCTCCTCCTGCAATGCAGAGGACATACCGAGGGAGTCACCGGGCAGGAAAGGCTGGCCGCATGCTCCCAAACGCATGTAAACCATCAATGCTTGCAGGAGAGTTTGGTCCGATCCCGGTATGGAATCCAGGTTGTTGAGGAAACTTGAAGGATGTCGCACAGTTCCGCCCCCGTTCTACAATTATCGATCTCTTTATCAATCTCATCTTGATTTGTGCGTTGCCCAAAAAAAGTATGTTGGGCTCATCTCTCCCCCTGTCCAGCACCCCCGTCTCTTCCCTTCGATCATGAAACAAGTCCACACAGAAAAGAGGGTAAAAGACGGGTTCGCTCACGTTGCACGAGACACGGATAAAAAGAAGCAAACATGATCACACCCTCGAGTCTCACGCTGGACAAACGGTCCTGTTGATTAGGAATACCCGTCTTGTTATTGGCGGAGGGTGGGTGCGCTGACGGGGCATGGAATCTCAGCCAGGCGAGAGGCATCACACCCCTCAACTCGCTGCCCTGATGGTGGTCAAGCAAGTTGTAACGGGGCTCGGTTGTTGCCACGGTCCTGCCAAATCCCCCTTCATTTGTGCTCGGGGCGAGATTTCAGAATCGTAGAGAACAGTTACCTTCTTGCAAAACAATCCCGGTGTCTTGGTAAAGATTGACGTCGCCGTCAGACATTTTGGGTCTAAACTCCGCCGTCTTCAAATTGTCGAGATACACTAGAAGTACACATGCATTAGTCTCACGACTACTTCGTGCACTCCCGCATGATTGATGTATGAAGACGTAATGCATTCTTCGGATTATGGTTGCGGTTGCCTAATAAAGAACATATTGAAGGATTGAGCAATAACCAAAAGTACGCTCCTTCGGAGCTAAACTCACCCTCACCAACCCGCCAGCCATTACCCTACGGAGCACTGTAACAACCCATCGCGGGGACGGGGTGTGGTTTCCCACATTTGGCCCACAACCCACAATATCATCAGGTGAAACTAGGGACTGAAACCTCGTTCGGTAGAGATACCAGTTTTTCGTACCCGATTCTACTGATTACGCCTCAACCCCGAGGGTTGTCAACCTGGGATATAGCACTCACTTACCAAATACTTACACCAGCGAATGCTTCATTGGAAACCCTCTCATTAGCTTGCAATAACGGCTACCATGTCGTCAGCCATGAGTTTTACTCCGATGGCGGGGATACCCTCTAATTTTTTAGTTGGAGACTCGACGCTGTTTTGGAACTCGGTGATGTGAACGACAATATATCTCATCCGAGCGAGGCGACACCAAGAGTTTGCTCTGCCGTGCTTGGTGCGCTAACTTTGATGATGTGACCGACACCTTGACCGCCTCCGGCGAGGACCTTCTGCGCCGTCTCGCCCCCAGGGTTTTATCATTTCTTTAATCACATGGTCCACGCCAGGCTTCTTTAGCTTCTTTTCCTTTTCGCGAATTCTCGTCCTCACAATAAGTGTTGCGCCAGCGACCTTGGCGAACTGTCGTCTGAGCAGTTAAGCGTTCTCATGGACCCTGTTTGCAAGGTCGGTTGAAGCGACTGGAAAGATCAAATAGGTCAAGCGGTGAGCCTACCAACTTAACTAAGAAAGCGAATAGTCTAAGAGCCGTCAGATATATGAACCCGGCGTCAGTGGTTTGAGGTCATAGAAGGCATCCTAGACGGGGGTAACCACACGAGCAAGCGTGCTCGGCTTCGAGTGATCTTAAGTTGTCCGGAGCTCCAACGAGGCTTGGGATGGGACACCATTACCCAACTCCCGTTTCTCCGCTTGGTAACTTAGTAGCCAACCTCGACTGCTTCGTCAGTGCTCTTGCAATGGAGTGATCGGTAGCTTCGTATGTAGGTGGTAAAGCCACCGGAGTGGAATATCATTATCTGAAATTTAGATAGCGCCAGCAGTACCTGGCATGACCTTATAACAATAATTGAGCATGCCAACTGGGAATCAAACCACCCCCCAAGTTCGAGTTCGCCTCCGTAACCAACCCAAACGATGCTGCTGCGAGCTGCACAGGAACATCATCGCCTGACACTTTTGAAATCTCAACCTCTTTCGATTTGGACATCTACGTGTTTATCCTTGGGTGTTAACGCCCGCTCTTTACTCGTTGCAGGAGCCCGCAGCGTATGACTTTCTCTGGGGTATGTGCTTCCGCCTCTGCTTCTTCCTTCTGGGATACCATGTTAGCAGGCTAAAGCGTTTAACGTTTCGGTACCTGGGGGTGTCCAAATCCCCTTAATTGAACATCTTGGACTACAGGCCTATAGTCCTCCATGAGATGGCGAACTCACCGCCCTTGATCCCGGTGCAGCCAGGGGAACGCATCTTCGAAAGCAGCTACTGATGTGGACGGTTTCCAGTTCAGGCCCATTATGGGCTTAGCCCATTAATCGATCTCGGGGAAAGCGGTATGAGCCAAGTTCTCTGCTCCCGACAGACGGTATGTAGGCAGGATAAAATATCCTTGACGTGGAGCAGGTCCTAAGTTGCCCTCCCCGGGAGACTCATCTTGGATCGAGCTTTCTAATAAAAGGAATTGCCAAGGTGCGGTTTATTCGTTTGAAGTGGGCAGGCAATCCTTAAGCCCGTTTTCCATAGGGCCTAACTTCCCATAGACTTCACGGTCTAGGGAATATACTACACGACGGTTCCTATCATGAACGCTCAAGTCCGACTTTAAAACCAGAGTCTGAAGATAAAACGAGCCAGGCATCGGTGACAGTCGGTCTAAGAGGTTGTTCCTAGAAGATGGCCTAAGGAATTCTTCAAGGTTCATCATTCTCACCCTATTCAATACCAATACTTTCCACTAGTTCCAACCCTTTGCGATCATGAGGACCAGAAGGACGATATCTACCAAAGGCAACGTCGAGGACGATTTAGCATTAAGCCTCAACACAGGTTTCCCTTGGAATCAGACAACGAAGAAACGCCATACCAGGCAAGCTTCAATCGGAAACTGGAATCGAGCTGATCATCTGCAACCTGCTAGCTTCTGCTCATCCCTGGCAGTACAATGCGTCCTGAAGCCTTGGATAGTTGGTTGACGGCAGGTAAATCTGTTTCTGGTGGTAGCAGAGGTAGGTCGTCAGAGCGCTCGACATATAGACTCGGCGTCAGGGGATGGAGGGTCCTCTAACTCGGCAAATATGCGTGTGGAATTGTTCCAGTCTTTGGATGTGTCACTTTCATCATCTCATGCTTTCAGATGTGTCTACTATACATAACGCACCCGGCTCCCATCATACGAGCGAGATACGGAATAGTCAAAGAATATCGGGGCTATTGTACGACTGATTCTACAGTATGGGGCAAGATTCATGTTCTACGGAAAAGACTGGGATGGGATTAAAAGGGGGGAGGGGATTCAGCGGGAGCAAGGATGTAAAGAAGGCGCCGAGGCATCAGATGTGAAAGGATGAAGGGCGGATTAAATGAATTTACTGTGTTGTTGTATGAGACAAAAATCAAATGGACAATGAGTTGGGTTGGGCTGTTACACTGAAGAGCCGCATGAGCAAATCGAAACTTAGATCTAAAAGTGAGGATAGACGACATACTGGAGATTGAATAAATCGAGTAATTTTATGTACTTGCCATAAATTTTCAGAATTTCTCACCAATATCCTTTACTTCTTTCTTTCTCCTCGATTTGAAAGGGGATGCCGTCATTCCAACTGAGATCGTGAGGAAGGAATCAATTTTAATATCAATTGGTGCATCTCCGAGGATTTCCGGAGGCAATGCGTCGTGACCTTTGTCCCGCTCAGACTTCGCCGAGGAGTCACAAAAAGGGGGAAAAAAAAGAGGCGGATGCCCCGCGTAAGAAAACAAACGACACCAAGACAACCATTTCCATTCGCTTTTTATAACTGTATTCCGACCTTCCACTTTTGAGACGGATCCCTTCGGCGCAGCCAAACCGGCCCTTTATCGAAGCGTCGGTCAAGATGGCGACGCCGCTCATCGCCGCCAAGCAGCGGATTCGGGCCTTGATGAAGCAGAAGCTCTCTACGCTCTCACAGGAATCCGTGGCAACTCAGAGTGAGCATCTGCTATGAAGCCCTGCATTAATGCTTTGGTTAACTAACCTTGATACGAGGTCGCGTGCTGTTTGAGGCCCTAAAATCCTTTAAGCCATATAAAGAAGCAACCCGCATAAGCATATTCCTCTCCATGCCGGGCGGTGAGATCCAGACCGATGCCATTGTTCGGGATGCGCTGCAGAGCGGGAAACAAGTCTTTATCCCATATCTCCACAAGACAGCCCTCGAGGCCAAGAACTCACCTGCTCGGGTCATGGATATGGTTCAGCTCAAAGGCCTTGCAGACTATGAGTCACTCAAACCAGACAAATGGGGCATTCCCAGTATCGACCCTGAGACTGTAAACGAGCGGAATCGGATTCTAGGCGCGGGTGCCGAAGACGAGAAATCCGGCTTGCCGGGTTTAGACTTGATACTGATGCCGGGTGTGGCTTTTGACTATGACGAGGTAACCGGTCATATCAGGAGGTTAGGTCATGGAAAGGGCTTCTACGACTACTTCATCTCTCGCTACTCCAAAGTTTACGGTTTGAGGGATGATTCTGGAAGGCCCTCTGTGCTCTTGTATGCGCTAGCACTCAAAGAGCAGTTCCTGATGCATCCGGAGGAAGAGGGAATTCCTGTTGGTCCTCTGGATGAACCGCCGCATGGCGTTTTATTGGGGGACGGTGTTATAAAGACTTCAAAGACGGAGTTTTCAGATCGGTGACAAGCTATAGAAATAGAACCTTTCCTTCAACGGTATCCCGACTGGATTCCACGATTGGTTGGGCCGGGGAATGTGTGCGAGAGTGGCCTGGGCCCTCGCAGAGATCGGTTTGACCAGCTCTTAACGGAGCCATTAAAGACGCATCAAAAGCACCCAGTACAACAGAAGTTCTGATGCATGCCGAGTCTGTACACGTGAGAAGCAGCGGGATCATCTGATCGTCTTCAGGAGGGACGAAACAGGAAGGGATGGCGCTCATGGTGATGTGTTGGGAACTACGGGTCAGATAGCATTCATCAATTGCTGTGGAAGGAAAAGACGACAAGACTGCCGAAATCAGCAATTGCTCCTGATTTCTTAGGTCGTCCAATGTCATGTTGCAAATGGGTTGCTGCGGTGGGAAAATTGTTTAACCGATACCGGCACGTTTTGGTCTTCCCACTTTGGATCAATGAGGCGATTTGAACATGGTGGTTTTGTAGTGTACTTTCTTGTTGTATTTTGTATGATGAGCCACTGGTTGCGCAGTGACGCCGCCTGTGAAGAAGAAGACCCCGCCGAACAATCTGACGTCTACCAAAATGTTTCTCGAGATTCTTAAAATTATCTCCCTGACCTGACATCAATCCCCCTTCCCCAAGACCTCCCCAGACGACATCAAATCATTCATCTCGGACAAGAAAGTCTTGAGTCAGAGCGTATTCTGCATTTTTCACAGTTCGGGAACTTGCGACCACGACGCCATAACCAGGCTGCGAATAGGCATTGTTTGGCCGTCCCCCCCCACTATCACTCCTCCGCCCAATTAAGCTCGACTCCTTCCTCCTCGATTCATCCCATTCCCCGCCACTCTCGACATCAGGGCCGCCCGCGGGTCCTTTCCGATAGCGATCGTATTTCTTTCCATCCCCTTTTTTTGCGAACCTTTGATACCTCATTCTTGCACATAATGGCGACGAACGGCGCGCAGGAGTCATACGCGCTCCCCGACGTCCTCGCTGCCCTGGCGACGATGCGGGGATCAGAACACCAGGCGACCAAGAAGCGAGCCCACGAATTCCTCGAGAACTTCCAAAAATCGGTTCGATAACTCCCTTCCCGGACGTAATCTGCTCCTGCCGGCGACTAACTTCTGTTCAGAAAGGTGCTTGGGGTACTGTGATTGGGATACTACAGTCTGAGGCTGAGGCAGAAGCGAAACTCTTTGCGGCCATCACTCTACGTGGCAAGGTCTGTCCCACCGCCTTTTCCGAGTACTAGCGTCGCATCTACTGACTCCGTATGCGAGTTTTAGATTACCTACGATCTTATTACTCAGGTGCCTGAGCCCGAGCTGCCCGCCCTCCAGCAGCAAGTCCTCCTATTGCTCAAGCATTACTCTGCTGGCCCGAAGCCCATTCGGGTCCAGCTTTGCGTTTGCCTGGCAATATTAGCCATACAAATGAAGGATTGGAAAGATGTGCTTTCCACTGTTGTCTCAGCCCTTGGTGACAACGTTGAGAGCCACGCCTCCATTCTCGACTTCCTCAGAGTTCTTCCAGAAGAAGTAATCGAAGGCCGCAAAATCACCTTGACTGTACGTGGATAAAATTACAAAATCGAGATGCACATGCCGTCCAACGCGTCAACACTTTCGGTGCCTATTTTCAACAAGACATTGGAGTCTAATCCCGAAATAACAGGAAGAGGAACTTAGCCAACGAACGTCGGAACTCTTGGGAGGGAATGCTGAGCAGGTTATACAGCTTCTCATCAACTACGCCCAGTCGTCGCGTAAGTCAGCCTCGGGCCGCACAGGTTTACTAGATCCAAGCCAGTTGCTAACGGTGTTCCCCTCTCACAGCTGCCGCCGCCCAGAACCCGCAGTTGATGGAATGCATCACTTCTTGGCTTCGTGAGGTCCCTCTCAACGCTATTGTCAATTCACCTCTACTAGACGTCCTCTTCCGTGGCCTTGACGAAGATACCGCGGTGGAGGAGGCGGCTGAATGCCTATGTTCGATATTTAGGGAAACTGCCGAAGTCGACGACAACCTGGATACCATCAAGCTCTTGTTCCCGAGGGTTATCGCCTTGCAACCACGTATCAAGAAGGCGGCTGACGAGGAGGACGCCGAGACCTTCAAAGCCCTCACAAAGATCTTCTCCGTTGCAGCCGAGGCCTGGGTGATCGCCATCGTGCGGCAGCCCCGCGAGTTTAGGCCTCTGGTAGAGGCAGTCCTTGAATGCGCGGCGAGGGATACTGGCCGTGAAGTCATCGAGCACACCTTTGAGTTCTGGTACCAATTGAAACAGTATCTCGTCATCGAGCGATACATCCAGTCCCGTGTTGAGCTGGTCGACGTATACTCCAAGCTCGTAGATGTCCTCCTGAAGCACCTCGAGTACCCATCTAGCGAAAGCGCGAACGAGCAGGACCTGTTCGATGGCGATCGCGAGCAAGAGGAAAAGTTTAGGGAATTTAGGCATCAGATGGGCGATACATTGAAGGATGCGTGTGAGGTTATGGGTGTAACCGAATGTCTCGCCAAGGTTCTCCAGGCCATCCAACTCTGGCTGCAAAAGTATGCTAGCCAGGTGTCCGGCACGACTGTCCCCCATTGGCAGCAGCTAGAGGGTCCCCTATTTGCTATGCGCGCCCTCGGCCGCATGGTGGACAAAGACGAGAACATTGTTCTCCCTCAGCTTATGCCTCTGCTGGTCCAGATTCCTAGTCACGAGAAGCTCCTCTTCGCGACGATTATGGTCCTGGGCCGGTATACCGAGTGGACAGCCGCACACCCCGAATATTTTGAGCGCCAATTCCAGTACATCACATCGTCTTTCCACACCGAATCCAAGGAGATTATCAGAGCTGCGGCGGTCGCCATCAAGTACTTCTGTACTGATTGCCGAGACTTACTCAGCGGCCAGGTGCTCGAGCTTCACGCCTTTTACAACCAAATCCTGGATAAACTACCCGAAGTCAGCCAGGAGGAGATGACGGAAGGCGTCGCGAGCGTGGTGGCTGCTCAGCCGGAGGGTGAAATCTACAAGCTTCTCAAGCTCTACTGCGACCCTCTAGTTCAGCGCGTGGTGGACAAAGCATACAAGGCGACGACCGACGATGGCAAACTGGCTCTCGCAGGTAAGACAAATGAAATTAAATTTTCATAAGAAACAGAACGGTATAACTAACGGCTTTCACAATCTAGACCAGGTTCAACTCATCACGGTGTTTGTTCAAAACGTCAAACCATACGTTCGTTCCGGCGACAATCCGGCTGTCAAATATTGGCAAGAGGTTTTCCCCATCCTGGCCAACATTCTAGACAACTTTATCACGTTCGTTCCGATTTGCGAGCGCATCTGCCGATGCTGGCGTCACATGGTGATCTCTTACCGGACCGCCATGACTCCTCTTCTCCCCGCCATGGCAGATAAGCTCGCCAGCGGGTTTGTTGCGTCCAAGGAAGGATGCTTCCTGTGGGTGACGGCCGCCATTCTTCGCGAATTTTCCGAGGATCGAGAGCAAGTGAACCCCAGCATCACCGAGAATATCTACAAGTTCTTTGAGGCCCAGGCGACGACCTTCCTCCGCGAGATGGCGACTTTGCAGCCAAAGGAATTGCCCGACGTCATCGAAGATTTCTTCCGTCTGCTTGTGGATGCGCTGCTCTATTACCCTCAGAAACTTGTCCCTTCGGAGCTTCTTACGCCAATCTTCGACGCGGCCATCTACGCCTTGCAACTGGAGCAGCGGGATCCGCTATCGGCGACACTCCATTTCCTATTGGATCTCATCTCATATGCAGGTGATAACCCGGCCACCGGTGAAGGATTACCTGCGGATGTGGCTGTTCAGCTACGCGGAATCGTCAGGAATTTACTTACGACACGTGGCGAGAGTCTCATTAAGCAAGTCATGGCGGGCATGATGATTACGTTCCCCAGCGATTGTTTCGTGGATGGCAGTGGCGTCCTGTTATCTATGTTCAAGCTGCTCCCCGCAGAGACTACGACCTGGGTTGAGCGGACTATCCAGCTGCTTCCTCAGGGTACCGTTTCGCCCGTCGAATCTAGTCGCTTGATGGCCAAGATCAGGGAGAAGCTCCAGGTGGACGACCCAAACAACATCAGGCAAGTCAGGGCTCTTCTACAGGATTTTACGAATAGTTATCGCCGCAGAAACGTTGCGCCCCGCGATGGACTCGGTCAACTCAGCGGAGGGAGGTTCCAGTTCGCTGGATAAAAGAGAAGGAAAAAAAAAAAGGTATTAAAAATAGGAGGACATAAAACAAGGTCGCCAGTGTATTTTTGAAACGAGGAAAGCAGGAATCGAAAATCGAATCACCCCATTCCAAAGAGGATATTATTCGCCGTATAATACAACGCCAGTGGCATTCGAGTTTCCAAGATGTATCACCTCGGCCCTTCTCTTGGCGAGAACGCTTGATATATGGATAGAAACGGCCAATAGAGTCAGGATGGGATGAATACGAATTGGGTGAAGCAACCATGCATAGTTTCAAGGAGAACCCACCCGGACAAGCAAAAATATCAAAGGGAGGGATGGACGAAATAGCGGACGGAGGCGCCAAAAATAATAATTCGAATGTTGTGTGAAGGGCAATAAACTGGGATTCGATGATAGAACTTTGGTATCAGGGGAGCTCTCGAGGAGGCGAAGCAGGAATAATATTCTGCGCAGTAACGTTTGCATTTTGCGAAAATAATATGCATGGGTGAGTTTAAAGCTATCTGGGGGGACAAAGTTTTACGGTATAACTTGCTGGCGAGGGTATCGTGGGGAAGATGAACGAGAAGGGGAACGAGGTACGAGCACGATGATGGCATAACGGTAACGGCGATGCATGGAGATATTGGCTGAAGGGAGGGGGGAGATATAAAAAAGGAGAGTTTGGAGGTTGGGCCTCTTGTAGATCGGGGTGGGCAGCGGATATTTAACCATCACGAATCGGGAGGTATGCGACAGGAGCAGTGGCACGACTTATGATGGGGCGGGGGGAGGCTTGAAGCGGAGATGTCGGGTCCGGAATCAGTCCCTGAGCGAAAAGAGGAGGGTTCGATGTTGGATCTGGCGGGTTTCCGCTCGTTCCACGAGAAGAACTGATGAGGTCTTCGTTTTAAGCGAGACGCCGATATTAATAATGGAAGGTCTGAAGAAGGATGGAGTTGCGTGTGCGATGCCGTCATGTGCGATGAGTATGCTATGCTTTGCAGAATATTCTCGGCTCGACAACCCCAGGAACTACCCAGTCGGATGCAGTAAACTATGCGAGGGCGCAGAAATTCCGCAGGCTTTGACGCCCGTTTAGTTAGATCCGTGCCCTGGGATAAGCCGTGGAAAGGCGTGGGAAAGGGCGTGAGGGGGTTGTATTGACGCCGGAATTTATTGGATTTGACGATGGTGGTTGGCTGGGGTTTTTACGAAGTCGCACGGGGACTTCTAGTTCGTATTCTTATTTAGACCGGATCTGTCAACCGCCTCGGGGACACATGGCTTCGTTACGGAGTTCGAGTTTAAAGAAGCTCAATGTAACTCAACTCGATGGACTTTTAGGGAGGTCTTTTCTTCTTTTCCTCGTGACTCGCCCACACACGACACACTGAGAGAGAACTAAGGGCTTTATACCCCCGACCACAAGAGGCAGACTGTCCCACGCCAAATACTCTCCTCTCCAATAAATACGGTAAAGACGAGAAACGATGAAAGACCTCTGCTCGGAAAAGCTGCGACTCATCCCCTTTGACGGGAAGAGTGATGCGCACGCGAAGAGGCTGTACCACCAGCGCATCGGCTGCGGATGGGCTGAGGATGAAATCGAGGCTTGGAGGGTTAAGCACGAGAAGGGAGAGAAGGGGCTGTTCTGGCTTGTAAGTCCTTTTCTTTTTTTTTTCCCCCGCGCAAAGGCTTGATGCTAGGTTGTGTCCCGGGTCATGAGGGGGCTCGGAGTCGCAGATTGGAGCACGGACAGTGAGGCTTGGAGTCAGGGCAGGACGGTACTAAGACTGGTGGCTCCAGGTTCTACAGGACGGAATTCCCGGCCGGGACAAGTTGATGGAAGACCACAGCATCAAGTACCCAGAGGTAAGGAAGACAATTTAGATTTATGCTGCGTGCACTGCCCTTTAAAAGTCTCTAGATGGCCAACAATCAACCAGGAGAAGGAGTTATTGAAGGACTCGTCCATATCAGTCCTGGGACTTGAGAGGACGGCAACGAACCAAGACTTCGACACGATAGGACACATCGCCGTCGAGCGCCGGCCAGCCACGGACAAGGAGCTCGGATTCCCAGCAGATGAAGTGGCTTGGATCACCAGCCTTTACATCTCCTTTGCCATGCAGCATCTCGGGTTGGGAAGGGACGTAATGAACATTGTGGAGAAGTTCTTGACGAGGGAGCCTCTGAACGTGAGGACGGCAGCCCTAGACACGATGGATAAGAAGATGCAGCTTAGCCCATTGATGACGAGGTTAATCTACGAAGCCCGCGGACACAAAATACCCGCGGTAAGTTCCGGTTTTAAGGCACTCAGTGAAGGAAGCTCGTCGGTAATCGCTGACTTATGACATTGGTACAGGTCCTCAGGTCTAACGAGGAATGGTATGTGCGGCAGGGATATGAAGTCGTGCATAGAAAGGAGGTCGGATATACTTGGAACCCGCCAGACCCGTCCTTGCCGCAGGTAACTATCCCTCAAGTCTTCTTGAAGAAGTCGTTGGTGTAATGGGCTGGCGGCTGGCGTGTAAGTGGGCGCGGGTGGTGAAGGGTCGGAAGGTTCCGGGGCATGTCGTCCGATACCATGGTTCTCTGACTTACACGGACATCCGTCCTGGAAAAACGGCTTCCATGTGTAGTTTGTAGAGGTGTGCGTCGATGAATAGTCTGTGCCATATAATGTTACATCAAAGCCAAACGGTCGTGCATTCGTGGGAAAAGGTTTTCTGTTCGCCTTGTCACCCTGATACTATACTGCTCCGTTGACACTCTGTGAAGACCACATCGTTCCAGAGTGAGTGGTTGGCATGGACCGATACAAAGTGGCGACTCCGCTGATAGGTTGAGCCCGCAGAATATGTCAAAGGTTGGGCTCCAAGGGGGAACACTTGAGGAGGGTTGTATGCATGGAGACGGTTGGGTCTAGATTCGCCAATTGGGCGGTTTTCCAAGTCGGTGATGCAGAAACAAATCATCAAGCAGGATTTAGATCCATTGTCAAGTCGGCATTAGTATTAGGAGTCGAGGCGACGTTTGAAGCCATGTAACTCAGCCATCTATTCGATGTAACGGAAATGAGGCGACTTTGGAGGGATGGATCGATGGAGGGTGTCGGATGAGATATTTGATCCGTCGGTGAGAGATTATCGACGTTGATATTGATCCGGATCCGCCTTTCACCCAAGACATGGAGCGGCATTTTGGCGGTAAACCGCGGGAATTAGAACTGTCAAGTCTCACTCATACATTGATCAATTCCAACTGGCTTCGGAGAGACATTTTGTCGAACAATCGTGCTAACGTTGATCGAACTTGAAGTCGGTGAATCACCTTGAAACGTATTAGTGGAGCCGCACAGCATGGGTCCGCTGTAGAGTGCTGTGTAAGCCGCTAATAATGCACAGGATTTTAAACACTGATCCGCTGTGCGGCAACAGCCCCCCACTAAGGAGACACTAAAGAGCCAGTTCCAGAGGCACTGGACATCCAAATTCAGTTCAATGTCGTTTCGTTCAATGCTGACAGCTGGCAGGGTGCTGCAGGCTCAAATTACTCATGCAGGCCTTGCCTGTCGTGCCCCCACCACTCTGCCCCGATGACCTCGATCCACCACTCACACCAAAACGCACCCAGACGGCGCGGCTCTGGGGCCCGACAAAAAGTAAGCCGCTATGGTCCAGTGCACCTGCCTTACCTTGACGCGATGGCGCCCAATGTCGACGTCCTGCTCCAACGTCTCAACGTCCGACGTCCCTCAGTTCAGATTGTTCCCACTTCTTCCACTCCGTGCAGGCTTCACTGCTTCTCAGCCCACTCTGCCAATGGCCATTTCCATTGCTTGCCCCAATACCCTGCATATCGGCCCGGCTCCCATTGGTTTCTACCTCGACATTAAAGGGTCCTTGCTTCCTTCTGCTTCTCTCCAATTGTCGCAACCCAACCAGCCATTTCGCCCCCCTTTTCCTCTTCTCCAATTCTCTTGTTGACCGAGTGACTCTCGATTCGCAGGCACCAAGCTAGGGTGCCAGTGGAGACGTCGACATCTGCCTTGACAACTCATGGTATTTACTCTCCTCCACACCCAGATACCACCGTCTCTTGTTTGTTGTCGTGGTTTGCTTTACGTTTCCCGCACTTTCGACTCGGTAAGACGAGGAAAGACCACGCAAATCAAACCCTGCCAAAAGGTCCTGTCCGCGGATAGCTGCATCCTTCTCCACTACGAGACGCCGTTTTCTTCGTCGGACGCGTAAAACGAGTCGCAGAGCCCCGGGAAAACGCAAAAAGAAAATTACCTCTACTCAACTTGTCAACAACCGAAAGAGCAACAATCAATGAACGAGATCGACGGAACAAGGAAATGACAACCCCGATGCTCGAACGAAAACATACCTAGGATATCTCGCATCATTGTTTCTGCCTGACGTGTAGCGACTGGACCTGCCAAACAAGCTCTCCCCCTCCGCTGACATCGAAAGCAGACTCGGCGTCAACCCATTGGAACGGGTGCCTCCGCGAATTGCTCGAGCTCCTTCCTTATTTTTCATGCCCCCGTCGTCCCGCATCCGCCCACTCAGCAGTATCCTATGTGCCCTCCAACCTCGACCGAGTAAGCGACGAGCTTCCGCTGCTAGCTCAGGGACTACGACCTACGACTCTACCCACTCAGAGACTGCCACGGCCACCCCGCCAGCCGCTGTGTCTGTCGCCGAGGCTTCTACGAACTCGGATAGCTCCATTGGTGGCTCCTCCCATGCGATGCCTATAGCCACTTCGCTCGATACCCCGAATATCCCCACAATGCATGCCTATGCTCGGGCCAATGGCCCCGAAGCCTCCTCCAATGGCGTCCCCGTGTCTGGTGGCAGAGGCACCAACCGCGCTGATACACCCCAGGTTTTTAGCTCCCGCCAGGCCGTCGTCGATGGAGCTAGACTTCCCCTCCCCGTATCCAAGCCGACACGTTTCGGCTCTGTGAACCACCACCAGATGACCCGCAGCCATTCTGGTACGAACCACTCTCCTCCGCAGCCTCACGGCGCCTCCCCTCCCATGAGACGTGCCAGGACAAACTCCAACGACCGTGTAGGAGGAGGAGGTCCTGCCACGTTGTGGGCTCCCTCTGTCTTGTCCGACTCTGAATTCAATTCGCCCACGAGCGAGCTTGATCCTAACCGCAATGGACGCCTCCAACCGACCAAGGAGGAGATGCACCAAGCTCTGGCGCCTCCCCCCGCGTGGAACCCCCACCAGAGCTCTCACTTCTCTGAGTTTATAATAGGGAATGATGGGATGATGAAAGTGAGACCGATCCCCAACGACCAGCAGCAGCAGCCGCAACAGCAACAGCAACAACACCACCTTCACCATATTAGCAACCACATACCCGAGAGCCCTTTCGAGTCGCCACCCCTTGAATCCCAAGGCCCGCCTCAACAGCAACAGCATAACAAGCTCCCCGTCAGAGAGGCACTTGGCCGAGGGTCTTACGCGGGTCACCCAGTGAACCAACTTATCGACGAAGACGAAATGATGGGAGCCGTGCCGTCCTCCTTCGAGAATCCCCGCCGTGTACCTGATAGGCCTAGGCACGAGCCGTCCAACCGCGCTTCACCCATCTTTTCGGACGAGGACGAGTATGAACGGATTGAGGCAGCAAATCAAATCACGCCGCGCGCCAAGGATAAGAAAGCGCCTAGGAAGCTTCTCGAGAGCTCTCTTCCTCCTTACACTACCACCAGAGATGATCGCGGGAGAAAACGACGCCGAAACAGTTGCGATTATGACGACAATGCTCTTTCATCTATGAAATTCTCCGAGCTCCGGAAGCAACCCTTCGATTATGACCCCTCAGCAGAAACTCCCCCGCCACTTTCCCGAGGTCTGGAGGGCGATAGCCTTACCGGAAAGCTCGAGTACTATAAAAAGAAACCGGAAGCCGATCAGAAGACCTTTTTCACCCAAATGTCGGTAACAGACTGGGAACGATCCGGCGACTGGTTCCTCGAGCAGTTCGGCTCTCTTATCCAACAGATGAAGGAAAACAGACAGCAGAGACGAGCGGTCGTCGATAAGTACGAGCGAGAAATCGCCAATCGCGAAGAGTCGGTCCGGCTTAGGACTGAGTCTATTCACAAGAAGCTCGATAAGATGAAGCAGAACGGTCTGAGAGTCGTGACTGACGGCGAAGATTGAGTGGTAGTTTGTCGAGACTGGAAAGCTCCAAGGCTTAGCTTAAACCAGTACGCACTTCGACAGTTTTAGGCCTGCCTCAAAACCCTGGACGCTTTCGGCGAACCTTTTTATTTCTTATCCGTCTCATGATTCGTCTTTCTCTACATGACTTTGTTCATCATTCCAAAAGAAGCATTTCCTAAGCGGGATCTCACGAGCGTTTTCGTCGAGGCTATCTCCTTTTCCCTATTTCTCGGGCTACGAATTTGTATTTTATGTATTATGATGGCATTATTTCACGACTGATGATCAAGCCAAACGCGGGCACATTTTCCTGGCCCTCGCATGTTTCATGACGGTTGTTTTACATCACAGGAGAGGTTCTTTGCCTCGCATGTGTGCTTACGAAGTACTATTGATCTTGTCTTTCTTCGTCTCAATCATCTCCACTTTGTTTTTTTTCTTTATTCCTTTCTATTTTTCTTTTCTTCATTTTTCCCTCGTCTTAAGCTGAGAGACAGTCAGCGACCAGAAAGGGCAATACAGGACCGCTATGGGCTTAGAGAAGGAGAGGCTACAACCGATACGGGAAAATTGAGGTAACGAGGAATATGACCATTTACCAAGGGGGACACGGTTTGCCAGGTTCGAGATGGAGGGACGAAGTGATATCGAATCTGATGTGCTACTTTCTACTCTTGAACAGCCTGCGCTTGCTTGCCCCCTTTTAACTCTCTATTTATACTTCTCACTAGCTATGCTTGCCAACATCTCTTTTTTAACACAACTACTGCATGAACAGAATAATAAATGAGAAAGAGAGAATAAAAAGAGATGATTTATGTTGCTATTATATGATTTGTACCTCTTTTACCTTTCTATCCCTCCCTACGATGAGCCGTAGCTGATGTTTGGGCTTATCCGGGAGCACCCCAGCCCTGACACCATCGCAGTAGAGCTCGTAGGCGGGATAATACGCATCGACGAACTTGACGACCTCTTCATCTGTCATTCCAGTGCCCCTTTCAGCTCTTAAGGCGACCTCCTGCTCCCGCCGCCAATCATACACGTACGACAGGTCCTCGGCATCGATATGGATAAAGCCGTCCAACAGGTCCGTTAGAGCATCATAACCGCGTAGTTGATCATTGACGTAAGCGAGATCCTCGAGAGCGTGATTCTTCAGCGTGAGGGTCTGCCCTTCCCACTTCTCCCTCAGGACGTCCGACGTGATGCTGCGAAAACCAACACACCATCCTTCCAAGATGACGAGGCGGATCTTCTCCTCGCCGGGGGCATTTACGACGGGCCACTCGGAGACGGGGCGACGATCACCGCGGCCCTCGAAAGCGGCCTTGTCGTAGGAGGGGATGCGAGTCTCGCGGCCCTCGAGGAGTGAGTCGAAGACGGAGCGAGCGAGGTCCACGTCGTGCGTTCCCGGCTCGCCGCGGTGTTGGAGGAGGGCGTTGGTCGGGTGAGAGGTCGCTAGGGCCCGTTGATCGTCATGGGTGAGGTAGAAGTCGTCGATGGAGAGGACGAGGGTCGGGATGTTTGAGGGATCCGAGGCGAGGGTTTTGGAGAGGGTTGTCACGAGGGTTGTTTTGCCTACGCCTTGGAGGCCGTTGAGGCCGATGATGAGGGGGCGCGAGGAGGAGGTTTTGTGGGTTTGGAGGAGGCTGAGGATGAAACTTATACAGGTTGGGGATTTGTCGTCCGTGAAGGACGGCGGGGTGGGAGCGTTGGGCATGGTCGATTCCGGGGGCTTGGGGGGCCGAATTGGAGAGTAGAATCGATGGGGGGTTGGTGCCGGGACGGAGAGGCGGGGGAGGTTCCGGAGGTGTGACGAACGTTTTGTGAGCGGATGTCGGAGGGATGCGTTGGGATGGGGGAGCCGACCCCACCAGGCCGAGGGCCGGCATAGAAGCTTTGCACGAGAGACGCTGGTGTTACAGATGCGGGGCATTTTTGGTGGTTGACGGGAATTAGTTTACCAAGTCAGAGTGTACGGAGTACATGGCTCGGATCCGGGGAGTTTACGGTTCTTGGGCCTGGGCTGGGAGAGTCGGCAGTTCGTGAGCTGCAGGTGAGGAGCACCACGACGCAAATCGCATTGCCTTCACTATGGCACCAATTGCAATATGCTACAGAATGGATTGAGAGGAAACATTGAAGACTGTATTAGCTGGTCAAGACATCGATGTAGTTACTAAAACAACATAAACGAATATATAAATAAAATAAATAAATAAAAATCGCAGCCAAAGAAGTACTTGGCAACTGGTTATATGGGAAGAGTCCTGGTGGGATCGTGTGCTGTTTCTCCGACGACGTAAATCCGTCGATACTTGGGAATCGCGCACTTTTTAAACACATTGATCAATTGATTTGAAATGGGACATCTCCATCCTGTGATCCGTTCTGTTCCACTGTCGAATTTCCCGATCTCTCTTCCCTCTCCCGTTGCCGTCCTCGCGCTCCTTTCGCTCCTTAGTCATCCCGAGGTTCGATTCATGTGAGCCGAGATGGAGAAGGAGCGACTTTCGATCGAATCCCTCCCGTACTTTTTTTTCACTTTCCCTCCCCATGACCTCATCGGGCTAGGGAGGAACAGGGTTACACTAGTTGTGGGTTAGTTTGCATGTGAAGGCAGCCCATCGAACCCATCGAACCCATCGAACGACCAATCGGGCATGGGGCGAGTTGGGGAGTTTAGAATGAGCCTCGGCTTGCTCATGGGACGGGACATGCTTTGGGGATGCCGATTGAGGTTGCTGTGGGGTTTCGTCCTTTTACCCCGTATTATTGTAGTTTAGGTGTACGAGGCACAGCTGTGCTACTGGGCAGGTAATATTGGAGACCCTGCGCATGTCGAACAATGGACGAGGTAGCTCGGCTTCTGGACTCGGGGAGCAAGCAGCTTCGTTGGACCAGCGCGGGGCTGGCCTGGCCGGATCTGGCTGGAGAAGGCTAAGTGCAGCAGGAATGTTGGAGAATTTGCGGGGGACAATCCGCCTCGAAACTCTGGGAATAGCACCTGATTCCGACAAGTTGCTGGAACATTGAATTGATACCTTTGTGCTGACTGCTGTACGGAGTATTTAGTAGAGAGCATGGCTGCATTATGTCCGTACTGTAGTATTGTACACTAGTATTGTCTCTGCTCCGAATGTACACTTGACAGCGTACCCCAGTGCTAAAGTGACCTCTGCAACCCCGGATGGCTGGGCTGCCTTTACTGGGCAGGTCTCGGCCGGGCCCCTCCAAGTCAAGCCGTCTGGTGCTGTGGAGTAACGCAGTAACGCCGCGCACTGGCAATGGAGCTTAGGTCGTGCAGTCTGTGTCTGTTGCTGGTGGCATTAGCATTTGCCGAGGAGCCCGTCAAATTGAGTACTTTGGTCAACTGGAATTATCTGGTATATTATCACCTATCCTCCTCCCCCTCGTGCCCCGAAGTCTATAACCTCATTCTCTCCTACCACCTTTCCTCTCACGATATCTCTCCTCAAATCTAGATTCCTCTTTTCTTTTTCCCTCTTGTTCTTTTCCTTCTTCTGCGTGAGACATCCCACGCTCGTGCTTTGCTCTAATTCGCATCGACCGAGCTGCCCTTTCTCCCCCCCCACCACACACACATTCCACAATCACAATGTCCGCGGATCTAAGGTTTGACGGCCAGGTCGTCGTCGTGACCGGTGCTGGCGGTGGCCTCGGCAAGGCCTACGCTACTTTCTTCGCCTCTCGAGGAGCCAGCGTCGTCGTCAACGACTTGGGCGGTTCTTTCAAGGGTGAGGGCAACTCTTCAAAGGTATGGCGATAGCTAGACTAGCTCCCTCTCTCTGGCCCCATGTACCGTGCCGTGTACCATGTGCTCCCATGTGCTCCCATGTGCCGAGGCATCCCGCCACGACAACCAATTCTGGCCCCTCTCCACCACCACGCTTTAGGAGAGCTCCGTGACTAACCTGAACGCTTTCCCGTGTGTTTTGTAGGCTGCCGATGTTGTTGTCAACGAGATCAAGGCTGCCGGCGGCAAGGCCGTTGCCAACTACGATTCCGTCGAGAACGGCGAGCGCATCATCGAGACCGCCATCAAGGCTTTCGGCCGCGTCGATGTGCTGATCAACAACGCCGGTATCCTCCGCGACATCAGCTTCAAGAACATCAAGGATGAGGACTGGGACCTCATCATCAAGGTCCACGTCAAGGGCTCCTACAAGTGCGCCAAGGCTGCTTGGCCTTACTTCAGGAAGCAGAAGTATGGCAGGGTCATCAACACTGCCTCTGCTGCCGGTCTCTTTGGCAGCTTCGGCCAGACCAACTACTCTGGTAAGTAGAACCAGCTAAGCAGCCGAGTTTTCCGTGCATTCACGCCCACCAAAATCGCAAAACTAACGCAAGAACATCGCAGCTGCCAAGCTTGGCCTCGTCGGTTTCACCGAGACCCTCGCTAAGGAGGGCATCAAGTACAACATTCTCGCCAACGCTATTGCTCCCATTGGTAAGTGCTTCTTTTGCTCTGATCCCGTCCCTCGCCGGGCGACCTGGAAACACGGGACTAACCAGGATAATCCGTAACAGCTGCTAGCCGCATGACCGAGACCATTATGCCCCCCGATGTGCTCCAGAACCTCAAGCCCGACTGGGTTGTCCCCATTGTCGCCTGCCTCGTCCACCCCTCCAACACCACCGAGACCGGCTCCATCTTCGAGGCTGGTGCCGGCCACGTCGCCAAGCTCAGGTGGGAGCGATCCAGCGGTCTTCTTCTCCGCCCCGACGAGACCTACACCCCGGGAGCCATCCTCAAGCAGTGGAACAAGGTCACCGACTTCTCCAACCCCCAGCACCCCACCGGCCCTAACGACTTCCTCACCCTTCTCGAGGATGCCGTGAAGCTCGGCCCCAGCCCTGCCGGCGAGAAGCTCGACTTCACCGGCCGTGTCGCCCTCATTACTGGAGGTGGCGCTGGGTAAGTGACATAAGAATTCAACTCTTCTCTATTATTGGAATATCCTTGAGCTAACAGTCTTTCCCTTAGTATCGGTCGTGCCTACGCCTTGGCCTTCGCCAAGCACGGTGCTTCCGTCGTTGTCAACGATCTCGTCAACCCCGACGACGTCGTCAACGAGATCAAGAAGCTCGGCGGCAAGGCCGCTGGTGTCAAGGCCTCTGCTGAGGACGGTGAGGCCGTCGTCAAGGGCGCCATCGACGCCTTCGGCCGCATTGACATCGTTGTCAACAACGCCGGTATCCTCCGTGACAAGGCCTTCACCAACATGACTGATGACCTCTGGGACCCCGTCATCAACGTTCACCTCCGTGGTACCTACAAGGTTACCAAGGCCGCCTGGCCCTACTTCCTTAAGCAGAAGTATGGTCGTGTCATCAACACCACCTCCACCAGCGGTATCTACGGTAACTTTGGACAGGCCAACTACGCCGCTGCTGTAAGTATACCTTCAAAGAAAGCCACTTTAGCAGATTCCTCCATCCATGGCACCTTACTGACAACACTCACAGAAAGCCGGTATCCTTGGTTTCTCCAGGGCGCTCGCTCTTGAGGGTGCCAAGTACAACATCTACGTCAACACCATTGCCCCCAACGCCGGTACCGCCATGACTAAGACCATCCTCCCCGAGGAGCTCGTCCAGGCCTTCAAGCCCGACTACATCGCGCCCTTGGTCCTCGCCCTCGCCAGCGACAAGGTCCCCAACCCCACCGGTGGCCTCTACGAGGTCGGCAGCGGTTGGTGCGGCCAGACCAGGTGGCAGCGAACCGGCGGACACGGCTTCCCCGTTGACGTCACCCTGACTCCCGAGGAGGTCCTCAAGTACTGGAAGGACATTGTCACCTTCGACGAGAGGGCGGACCACCCCGAGAAGGGCCAGGATGGCTTGAAGAAGATCATGGCCAACATGGAGAACAAGAAGAACAAGGTATGAGGAAACAATTTTATTAGTTCTATACCTCTCATGACTTCATGATTTTTCTGTTTTATTTTTTTATCTTTTTGTACGTATGTAAAAATAGAAAATTTTTGACGTTCATTTATTAAACTCTTCACTTTTATCGTAGGTCGGCTCTGGCGACAATCAGTATCTCAAGGCCATCGCAGAGGCCAAGCAGGCCAAGGCCAAGGGCACCGAGTTCACCTACGAGGAGCGCGACGTAATGCTCTACAACCTGGGCATCGGCTCCAAGCGCACCGATCTTAAATATGTCTAGTAAGTGTTTCATGGCCGACTTACAAAATCCGCTGAAAATGTGCATTTGATATGTGTCTTCGCGATGCCCAATTTGATCGTAGTGTGCTGACCACTCCCGCCTACGTACAGTGAGGGTTCCGAGGACTTCCAGGCCCTCCCCACCTTCGGTGTCATCCCCCCCTTCAACGCCGAATCTCCCTACAACCTCGACGACCTCGTGCCCAACTTCTCGCCCATGATGCTGCTCCACGGCGAGCAGTTCCTCGAGATCAAGAAGTACCCCATCCCCACGTCCGGCACTCTCGTCTCGTACCCCAAGCTCCTCGAGGTCGTCGACAAGGGCGCCGCCGCCATCGTCAGGACGGGCATCACCACCGTCAACAAGGCCACGGGCGAGGACGTCTTCTACAACGAGATGACCGTCTTCCTCCGAGGCTGCGGAGGCTTCGGCGGGCCCAAGAAGGCCGAGGATCGGGGCGCCAGCACGGCGGCGAACGCGCCGCCTAAGAGGTCGCCTGATGCCGTTGTTGAGGAGAAGACTACGGAGGAGCAGGCTGCTGTTTACAGGCTGAGCGGAGATTACAAGTGAGTTTTTCTAGTTCTTCACTGGGCGTGGTGTTTGGACGCTTGCTAATACGCATATGATAGCCCTCTGCACATCGACCCTGGTTTCGCCAAGATGGGCGGATTCAAGGTCCCTATTCTTCACGGTCTTTGCTTCTTCGGCATTGCTGGAAAGGCCGTCTACGAGCGGTAAGTTTCTTCCTCCAGGGGCCCCGTTTGCCTTTTCGTTCTCGTTCGACCCGTTTGAGTTACTAATAAACCCTTCTCTCCTTTTACAGATTCGGCCAGTACAAGAACATCAAGGTCCGCTTCGCTGGCACCGTCCTCCCCGGCCAGACCCTCGTGACGGAGATGTGGAAGGAGGGCAACAAGGTCATCTTCCAGACCAAGGTCAAGGAGACTGGAAAGCTTGCTATTGGGGGTGCCGCTGTTGAGCTCGTTTAATTGGGGCCAGGGTTGAAGGAGTTTTATGTTGATGGTTGGTATGAGAAATTGTACTTTTGTAACATTAGAACATTGCTGTATTTGAAAATGACCCTTTCTAAGTTAAACGTTTCATTACTTTTCATTTTTTTGGAGAGAAGTTCGGTTTGTATAAAAGACCTCTGTACTAGTCTCTAAAAGGCGAGCTCTCGATTCTTGAGGGTATAAACAGTATGTAAGTCTGTAGAACCATTAACACCTTACAAACCCCGTCTTCATGATAAGAGGCAGAAGTGATATATAGAAAATGAAACTAGCAGAAAGTGGTGAGATGAATTCTCTTCAAGTTGTCCGACCTTGGATGCAAAATGCCCTGTTTCTGATTCGAGTGTCTCTCGCTGTGTGTGTGTGTGTATTCCTCATCCTCCATGCGTTCTTTTGCTACTATAAATGCCACCACCTTGATTTATGCGTCTTGAGACCATGGTTCTTAGCCGTTCCTCGTAAAGACTAGAAAAGGAAAAAAGAGAGAGAAAAAAAAAAATGAAAGTAGTGATTACAAGAAAAATATGCCAGCCAACAGAGGAGCAATACAAAAAGGGGAAAACGGAGGAAAGGAACGAATTAATAAAACATCGTCTCGAGAACCGTATCCAGAAACTCCGGCAACGAAGGAACCCTCCTCCTAGCAAGCAACATCTCCACGCCACCCTCCTCCCCGCCCCCCGCAAACCCCGTCTCCAAAAACGCCCTCTCCGACCCCGAAAGCACCTTCTTCTCCCTCTCCATCCACTTCCTCTCAGCGTCCTCCTTCGCCTTGCGCAGTAACATCTCCGTATCGTCCGCCTCCCAAAGATTACACCGGGTACACTCGTCGCAGCGGCGCGGATCCCCGTCGGGCCGGAAGTGGTCACAGAAGTGGCGGTACCCTTCCTCGCCGATGTCCTTGCGGCAGACGTAGCACATCTTGTAGCCGCAGGGGCAGCGGAGCTTGTTGCAGCCGGCGTTTTTCACGAAGGAGGTGTTGCACCGGGGGCAGACGCGCTTGACGGCCATGCTCATGGCCTGCTCGACCTGCGTGCGTAGGGAGACGAGGCTGGATTCGTTGCACACGTGGATGTCGGTCCACGATTTGGAGCAGGAGAGGCACGAGGAGCGAGCGCAGGTGGGGTTGCGGCAGGTGAATTTGGGGCCGCGTCGGCGGCGGGAGCGGCGTTGGAGGGCCGCTTGCCATTGGGAGGAGAGGTAGGGGCCCGGGGGGTTCTTAATACTTAGGATTATGCAGATGAGGGTGGATAGGATGAAGAGCGGCACGAAGAGGGGTAGGGTGGTGGCGCAGATCAGGATGAAGATGACGTTGATGACGCGGTTGGGGCGGAGGGTTAGGGAGCGGGAGTTTTCGGGGAGGTATATGTCGTCGACTTCGGCGTAGCTGCAAAAGGGGCAGCGGATGAGGGGGAACTGGGAGGCGACTAAGCTCTGCTCCGCAAGGCGCTGGTCGAATTTGTGCAGGATGTCGGCGCCCTTGGGCATGTCGAGCAGGGCGCGGTGGAGGTGGTCCGCGGTAATACGCCCCGTGCATTCTTCGCCGTCCACCGCCATGCATTTCAGCGTGCCGGTCGACTCGTCTATGCTGTGCCATCCTTGGCCGAAGACGGCTTCGGAGAGGGAGTGCTGCACGCACTTGTAGCAGAGTAGATGCCCCGCGGCGCTGCAGCTCGTGAACTCCTCGAAGGCGCCGTCGGTGAAGCAGCAGCAGCACTCGTGCGTTGCATCGGTTTCCGCGGCCTCCTCGTTGTTTAAGTACTGCGCCAGCTCCTTGTCCTTGTCCTCCTGCTGCTGCTTAGCCTTTTCCTTCAAGGGTCTAATCAGAGCATCGTATAACTCCCTATCCAGCTCGGCGTTGCCCGTCGTCTTGATCGTCGGCATGATAGACCCCCTGCCCGTCGACCTCCAGATTACCAGAGGGTGATTCTGAGCCTCGGCCGAGGTCACGGGTTTCCTCCTAAAAAACAAAGACGATATCGCAAACCTCCACGACCGAGAGGAGAGCTCCGTGAGCGTGCGCCGCGCATCTAGGTAGGTATAATTTGATTCCGCCAGCACACCATGGACGGTAGATTTCGAAAGCCCCTTGAACTCGTGCCACGCCAGAGCCTTCACAGCATCCTTATAAGCCGGCGTCCGGAACGTCTCCGAAGCAGGCACCGAGGCAGACTCTTCCCCGGCATTCCTTCTCGCTACCACCTTATTCTCTTTGCTGCCCTCGGCCTCGGCCACCTTCCAGCGGCCCTTGACCCATGTAACACGATTCTTCAGCAGCGCATCAGCCACGAGCGCCAGCCTCGACTCGCCGTCGAAACTCGCCAGCATCTCCCTAAACACCTCGATCTGTATATTCGGAAACACGGCCGCCAGGGCCTCGAGGCTGTTGTTCAGCTCGCGCAGATCCGGGCCCTCGTCGGGGACGTCCTGGAGCTGGGACTCATCGTGGATGTACTCCGATGGCACGACGGGATCTTCGCTATTCGGGGAGTTACGAGTCGCGGATGGGGATCGGGTGCTCGAGGACTTGGGGGACTTGGAGGGCTGCGGGGATTTTAGCTTCGGGTTGTTGGATCGATCGCCAAGGAGACCGGAGAGGACCATCGTTGCGGTGCGCGATGGCAGTTCATTCTTTCCTTGGCCGTATGTAGTCGCCTCTCTTCTTCTTTCGTTATTCGCGAGAGAGGGGGAAACGTAGTCGATGTGAGATGATAGAAAGGGAGACCATTTGCTAAAATATGTCGAAATGGCGGAGGGTGCCCTAAAAAAAAAAAAAAAGAAATACGAGAGACGGAGTTGAGGGGTTCGTGGCCAGTATCACGAGATTGGACTTGACTCAAAATTCCGTTGATAGTAGTTTTTGGCTTGAGGTGGGTTGTAGTTTAACTTGTCTTGAACCGGGTTTAGGAGAAGGCACGCCACGCGCGGGTGCCCGCAGCATACATTACGTGTACCCTTCGTATTTCAAGAGCACTGATTGCTCACCGAAGACAAAAAGAGGAGCCTAAAGCAAGAAACTTGCAGCCTGTGCAAAAAGGACAATGGAAGAGATGGCGTGGGGCAAGTGTGCTGAATTTATTAGTCAGAAGCTTTGCAAACAGTGCTTAGCGGCAGCTGGCGACAGTGCCGTTAGACTTTCGGCTTTGCCCCCCAGAAAAGCGAACGCTGTCACAATTCTAATTATCAGCGCTCCACTATCAGGGTGGGACTTTCAAGGCGGAGGAAGCATCAAATCTCACAACGGCGAAGCTGCATCTGCTGGGCCAGGCCCACTGCGGAGGAGCCCTACGAGGTAGTGCAGTGTAGTCTGTCTGATAAATGATGCCCCGTACCCGCAGCAAAAGATGACCCAGAACAATCGACCCGTACTGCAGCATCTCAGTCCCGCGGTTGTTCGTCGACTCTGCTGGGTAGTTTCACCATCAACCAGGCCGGGATTGCGCCGAGGGCAAGTTTGCAACGGAGACAAGTAGTTGAGACGTGGTCTGGTACTAGAGGAATTGTATGGAAAAGGTAGCCCGCTTGTGACTCAAGTCTCACAAGCCCGAGACAAATCGTCCCTTTGGGCCTAGATGCCGCACCCAACATACACCACCACACTGACTGAGTCGAGGAGAGAAGCGAGAGTAAATCAGATGGGTATTAGAAACCATACTAATGTCGATCAACTATGTATGGTAGAGGAGGGGAAGTCCAAGACAGATCAGCCAGATTCAAGACACCACCCGCTTTCTAGCCAAATGGGACAGATCAAGGGTTGGCCAGATACACAGCAGGACTACATATATGAGCCTTTCTCCTTCTCACCCATCATCCTGACTCGTCGAAAGAAAAAAAAAAGTTTTCCATTTTCAAAAGAACTCAGGCCAACCCTTCCTTCCATAACAAAACATAAAATCCACAAATGTGCCAACTAAAACGAAATTTGGGGGAATCGTTCAGAAGAGAAGAAAGAAGTAATAGACTCGAAAGAAGAAAAGCGGTATGACCACAAAAGAAGAGAGTCTAATGGAGAAGATCAAAAATCAGAAAATCCTAAGAGCAAGAAAAAAAGATGCAAAGTATGAGGGTGTATCATTTCAAGGAGAACGAGAGAAAAAAAAATGCACTCCTGGCGCGCAACACTCCAAACACCTTCCCTTCCCCGCTTGACCATCCCACGTTTCCCCACGCCTTTTTCTTCTCTTTCTTCTCTTGACAAACTGCCTCCCCTCGTTCCAGCCGATCAATCATCGTGAGGGTCGTTAACAAAGGGTAATCGTTCGTGGCACGCTATTAATTGATGCAGGATAGTTCGGGGTATCATGAGGGAGCCTCCCAGAGGACCAGGTTAACAGTGCAAACCAACACTATTCACCCAAGTCCTGCCGTCCATAATCGCAGCTCCAGATGGAGCGAATTCGCTCCTGACGGTAGAATGGTGCGAGAGAGAGCTTAGAAGAGAGCGGCGAAGGCACCGACCAGGAAGAGGGCAGCAGCAGTGGCGGGGACCAAGGAAGCGGCACCGCTCTCGGGGGGAACCAGCGAGGGAATAGTAGAGGGCGTGGTACCCGTGCGGATGGTAGACGTGCCGGCCGAAGAAGTGCCGTTGATAGGGGCCTTGGTAGAGCTGGGGACGAAGGTGGTAGTTGAGTTGAACGCGTCGGTGGTGGTAGCGGGCTCGGTAGGCTCAGCAGAGGTCGAGGTCGAGGTCTCAGTCGCCGAGGGGACGGGCGGGTCCGACGTCAAGGCACCGTTGGCCTTGTTGAGGGTGGCGCACTCCTCGAGAGAAGAACCCTCAGCGCAGCAGACGGTGCTCTTGTCGACGTCGTGGGCGCAGAAGTAACCGGCGTTGCACGAAGCTATTGTTTCGCGAATGTTAGCATGTCGACGTCGTTTCTACAGCCCACGAGGCTTATGGGATGGAGGGTCATTCGAGGAAGGATGATGAAGAAGGATTAAAAAGAAAGAAGAAGAAAAAGCGGTAAACAAAATTCGACAGAGAAACCTACATCCAAGACCGAGGAACGTGCAGCAAGTCTCTCCAGCGGCGGGGTTGAAGCAGTGGTTCTCGGAAGCAGACGACTCGCACTGTTCATAACCAGCACCGCAGGCCTCGGCGCAGGTGTTGCCCTCACCACACTCGAGGAGCTCGGGCTCGTAGGCTTTATCGTCCTGGCTACGGGCGAGACGACCGAGCTGGGCGGGAGCGGCCCTAGTGAACTTGACATTGTCGGCGGCGACAGTGGCGGCGAGGGCCAAAAAGGCAGCGGCGGTGACCTTCATCTTTGCTGTCCTTGACTTATCCTTCTTTCTTGTCTTGAAATGTTCGGATTTTAGGAAATTCGACTCGAATTTGGGGGATTCGGTGTTGCTTGGACGATGAGTTTATTGCACAGGTTCAACGACGACGGCGGCGACAAACGAGCGGAAATAAACAATCGAAAGACGCGAGAGATGTCAAAGGAAATCCTTTTTTCGGCAATTTTGGGGTTAAAAGAGTGAACGCAGTTTGAAGTCTGCAGCTTGAGAAGGAGCGTTGTGTGAAGTCGTCACGACAACAAGACTACTGTAAGTTTTACAAGTAGGGGTGAGGTTGGGATAGAAGGAAGGAAGGGGGGAAACAGCGACAGCACACGATGGGTCCTAATTACACATTAAAGTAAACTGACCTGGGCTTGGGCTTGGCTTTCTCAAAATTGGGGGGGCGACAGAGCACACACCACTCGAGCGGCCGGGGTTGCATCGACCGCAATCTTACGAATAGACTCAATAAGGACGCTACATGCTACATCCCGGTCGAAATCGTGAGAAACCTGGGAACAAGGGGCAGCGCAGGGCGCCATTGGTATGAAGCAAAGTGGTCCTGCCGCCGTTGTGGCCAGGAACAACAGGAACAGCAGGAACAGCGCACACACACATGGGCACAAGTCAGGCACAGGTGCAGGAACCCATCCCAGACTGACAGCTAGCGTGCATAATTTTGATTAGTCTCCTTGTACTGAATACCTTTGAAACCAACTGACTCAACGCTAGAACAGAGGTATTCTCAACATTGACAATAAATGGGCATCCACTTGTGCACTCTTGAATAACCTACCGAGATTACAATTTGACGATGTACACAAGGAAGTAGCCTCCCAGAGTCCCAAGCCAGATCATCGTCGCATCTCTTGGAATGATGAAAATTTTGCAGCGACACATGGGGGCAAGCTGTACTCTACAAAGTAGTCTATTTTCTACACCATCTGCAAACCACGCGGCAGGATTTCGTGGGATGACATGTTTCGAAAATCCGCGCATCGGCACCCGCCTTCGATCGGGAGATCAAATCTGATGGCAGTGTAAACTAGAAAACCGGGCGCGAATGGTCTTTCTTTCCTTCAGACATCTCCTTTCCTTTCCGTTCACTTTCGCCCGACGCCATGTTTGATTTTTGCGGGAGCGGGCATTGACTTTCCTTAACCGAATGACACAGAACATGGGCATGGGGGAAGGGAGGAACATTGAAGTATCGGTCAGAGCCTATGGAGAGGTGCAGATTTCCTGGCTCACTTTAACTCTTCTCCTCCATCTCAAACGGGACTAGCACAGGCGACAGTGGACAGAGACGGAAATGAGGAACGCCCATCTCAAGATGAGATTGGCCCATTTCGGACAAAGCGTCAAGAGAGCGCCCGAATGGAAACCTCCCACGACAACGATGAAGAACCGTTAGGTACCTTTCAGTTTAAGTCGCATTCTTTCTTAGCACCTCGCCGAATGCTGCGCTGTCGCCGATCGGCTCCTATCGTCTGTTCTTAGCCAATCAAAGCTGCACTGAGCCATTCCAAAGGCGCAGAGGAGGACGGGGCGCGCTGTTGAGGGATTCGTTGGATTCGGTTGAGTCTCAGGTTGCTTGACAAGCGACAACTAAGAATAGCGCAGGAACGGCGGCTCATCGACTCAAATCTCTATTTTTACCCCGGAAAATAGAGAACTGCAGAGTAAGACATGCATCTTCAACACCAACGGTTTCTGCCCAGCGAAACAGCCACAAGAACACCGCCAAGAGCTGGAGTGAGATTCCCCAGACACTTGTAGAAAACGAGAAATACAGCATAATTAATAGCCATCCCGTCTGCCGCTTCGAATAATCCGGATCATTCCCGATCAAAAATCATCCACCATCAACGCTGTCATAATTAGCCGGGTTAGCGAGGACAACTTCACTCTGGATATTTTTCGTCTCCAGTCTTAAGCCACTTTACTTATATTAGTGCGGGAAGCCTAGTAGATCACCTACATCCAGTATACCTCTCATCTTTCTGCACTCAGAAATAATGCTCGTCTAAGTTTATGTCTCAGGCAGAGCTGCGGTGGGTGGATGAGATGTCTGTCCAGCCCTCCCACTCATAGGCACGCACCGTGTTACCGGGTGTCTGGTTGTTTAGCCCTCAATCTATCTGCGACGCGACCCGGCTTTTTTTTTTTTTTCTTTTTTTTTCTTTTGCTCTACCTTGGCCTTGATCGCTTGGGTATGCATAGATTGGGTGTCGTATTGTATGAGAAAGCTTCAACGCTAAGTCATGTCTTGTCGACCGATATCGTCAGGGAGACAAAGATGCATCTAAAGGTCAGAGTTGCTAAGAACGATGCTACCAGAGGAAAACAGAAGCGCGACCATCATTTAAGCAACTTCCTCACTCGCTTCTCCAGAGCCTCCTCAAACTGCGTAACACCATTCTCCAACACCGTCAGCTTACCCGCCCGCAATCTATAAACAACCCGCCTCCTCTTCTGCTCCGCCTCATCCTCCTCATCCGCATCACTACCATCGCCATCCTCCTCATCGATGACATTCTCCACCGCACCCCTCATGAACCACCTGTCGTGACTGACCAGCACAACCGCACCCTCCCAGTAGCGCAAGGCCACTCGTAGCGCCGTGACGGTCTCGTAGTCGAGATGGGTCGTCACCTCGTCGAGAATGAGGCAGTGCGGATGCTTCCAGAGAAGTCTCGAGAGTTGCAGGCGTACGAGTTGGCCGCCGGAGAGCTTCGCGACGGGGACGTCGGACGAAATGCGGCCCGGCAGACCTAGAGAACCCAACAGGCCCCTCACCTGGCCCTCATCCAGCTCGCCTTCAACCTCCTTGGAGAGTAGCGCGAGTGCCGTGAGGGCAGGGTCCTTGCGGCCCATGGCTTGCAGTTCTTCCACAGCGTGCTGGGAGTAGTAGCCGAGCTTGAGACGCGGATGCGTGTTTACCGTGCCTTTAGTCGGGTTCGTCTCATTGACAAGTAGCTTGATAAGCGTCGATTTACCAGCACCGTTGAGCCCCAGGATGCCAATCCTATCGCCCATTCCCACAGAAAGCGTTATCTCCTCCAAGACAAGGGGCTGCTGCTGCGACTTTAGCCTCGACGCACCACCGTACCGAAAAGAAACATTATCCAACGAAATCAGCGCCCCCGGGAACCGCAAATCCGTCGGCTCCGGCAGCACGATAGTAACCCCGCGATCATCCTGCGGCACCTCAATCTCCTCGCGTGCCGAGGTGAAGTACCCCACCAGGTCCCGGTTCACCTTCAACTTCTGGCCCTTCGCGTTGACGCTCATGCCCATGCGGTCGTCGAGACGCTTCTGTCGCGACTTGGCCTGGCGTAGTTTGTTGTCGTCGTCGTTGGCTTTGCCCGCTTTGATGTTGTTAGAGATAGACTTTTGCATGTGGGCGCGCTGGCGGTCTTGCGCCTCTTTCATCTTGGTGAGCCAGAGTTTTCGGTCCGTCTGCGCTGCTTCGTAGCTGGGTAGGTCGCCGTGGAAATAAATGATTTGCTTTTCCTTGAGAATCATGAGATCCGTGCAAAGGGAGATGAAGTCTCTGTCGTGAGACACCAGGATCAGGGTCGGCGGATCTGCCGTGTCTTGCAGAGATTGGAGATAGCGCTGGAGCCATATGATTCCAAGAAGATCCAGAAAGTTGGTAGGTTCGTCGAGGATGAGAATGTCGGTCTCCTGTAGTAGGGCGGCAGTCAATGCGGTTCTCATCCGCCAGCCTCCCGAAAGGCTCGCTACGGGCTTGGCCATGTAAGCTTCAGAAAAACCTAAACCGGTCAAAATCTTCTTAGCTTTCGCCTCGATATCCGAGATTCGAGACGGTTCCACCTGAAGCTGGAGTTCGGCGAGCATATCCACTGCGTCTTGGGTCTCCGCCTGTAGAACGTCGGCTGCGATTTCATCACCGGGCTGCTCCAAACTAAGAGTCTTAAGCGTTAGCGATTTTGATGTTACAAATTTTGCTTGTTCTTCGGGGGGTGATATACAGTGCAGCGGACTCCGCCACGGCCTTTTCTCCGGCAATCAGCGCCTTCCTGGCCTGTAAGCCTCGAGCGCCGCTTCTCAGCCGTGCATCCTTGTCTAGGAGGAACTGCTTCTTCAAGAGTCGTTCGTGCTTCAGTTTCCTCGCGACCCTGACGGGCGCGAACGGGTCTGAGGAGTTGACTCCGGCAGACAAAGCTTGAAGGAACTGCAGTGTCAGCAATCGGTGGCATCTCTCTCTCGCCCATAGGGGAAATGTTAGCTACAGACCTCGAATCTCTTGTTCGACTTCGTGCCTCGCCGTAGCCCTCTCGATGACCTCTTCCAAAACTGTCCTTCCAGGCGAGGACGAGTCGGATTTCTCCCCAGCTCCATCTCCGGGCGGCATGTCCGTATTGGCATCGTCGGCCCGGGTCTGCTGCAAGATGGAGATGCGGGTTTTCTCAGGGATACCCGGGATGAGTTTCTCGGCGATCGCCTTTAAGAGTGCTGAATAGATTCACGGGAATAAGTTCTCCTCGCCTTTCATATTGGTCGTTGGGCACTGAAGGGATCTTCGTCTTCACATACTTGACTTTCCTGAGCCATTTCTCCCCAGTAACGCATATCGCTGGCCCGCCTGTAGCTTTAGCTTGGCATCTGAGAGGATCTCGGTGCCCTCGCCTTTGGCTTTGGCTTTACCCTTTGCCTTGCCCGCACCGGCACTCTTCTCGGCCGACTTGACGGTGATGTTCAACCCCTCGATATCGAGCTATAAAAGCGGTTTCAGCTTCTAAGGATTCTCTCCTCCTCCCCGTAGGTGTAACCCCATGCCACCGGTGCCCCGGTGACACTGCTTACCTCCCGGTAATTTGGGCTTTCGATATGAAAGCGGGTTTGCTTGCAGCTAACGAGAATAGTCGCTGCCGATTCGGATGCCGCTGAAGTCATGTCCACGTAGATGTATGAAGAAGTAGCAAGGCTATGGGCACCTTTGGGCAGAAGAGCCGGTGAGAATTGAAACTGGGGAAGGATGCGTACTAATAGACGTCGTCAGACTGGACCATGGCTTAGCAGGTGGATTCTCCTGATCCTCGGAGGTTGAAGTGGCCAAATGCGCGCCACCCGGGATGCAACAGCGATGATCTCCCCGCACGCGGCGCCGTCTCTTGTTTCTCTTTTTATTTCTCTCTACTTATTTTCAACCTCGATTCATGTAACCTGCCGCAGTTTCTTCTTTGCGTAATTTCAGAATATAATTGTCGTTTATTTTCCTTTTCGTGTGAATTTTTCATGTTTTATTTTATTTTATTTGGTTTATTTTTTTTACCTCTTTTTTCCTTGACTACCTCCTGATCTGTTGAGTTCCTTGATCCACTCAGCAAATTCATCAATGTACTCAAATGAACGTCTTCCTTCCTTGGAGATGCCCTGATTTTTGGTGCGATGTTTAGTGAAGTTGGAGCATCAAAAATGCGCGGCGTGAGTCATTCGGCAAGTCTTCGAAAGTCCATAAACCACCTATATTTAGTGTCCAATGGAGGCGAAAGGGGGCCTTCTCTGTTCTGTCCGCCGCCGCCACGGGCCTGGGCAACCATCACTTGCAGGCCGAGTTGTGGTTCAGACGAGCCCTTAACGCCACTGAGTGCTCTGGAGACTCATCTTTACGAAGGCTAACCGGCGCTCCTGTTAACATCGGTGGTGACGACTCCACTCGTAATTCATACGAAGTACCCGTGACATAGAACAATACTCGGTATCACCCCCCTGTTACACGACACTGCCTATGGAACTCGATCGCCAGGCAAACCTCAAGTGGCATTCCTGGATGCTACGGGGGCCATGGACAACTGCTGGGAAGGACTTAAGAACGAAGGTTTCATTGGTTTCGAGGGGGTTGCTCCCTATCTGTTTAAGCAAACGCAGGACGTTTCCCGCGAGGGTATTAAAAGGTCTGGTGTATTAGCAATTTCTATTTACACAACCAAAAATTACGGTTTCCGTATTCCCTTTTACGGGACAGAACTTCAAAGTTTTAAAGGAAGAAAGCAAGAAAGGCCGCTGTGGCTAGAGCGCTGAGGATGCCGCCGCCCAGCGTTGGCGCCCCGGCTGTCATGTAGCCACCATCTGGGCCGCTGGGACGTTGACCTGTGTTGTTCCTGTGAGGTAGACCGGTGGGATCGGCAGAAAGAGAGCCAGGGCCCGTGGAGGGTCTGGGGGGAGGCGCCGGGCGATCCTGGGCGTTATCTCGAGTACTGTTCCCTCCGCGTCCCCAGCTCCCATCATTACCGCCACTGCCTCCGTCGCCCCCGTCGCCTCCGTTTCCACTATTGGCTCCCGGACCCGGCCTAGGATCCGCGTGAAGATTCTCGGGTCGGACCCATTCACCACTGCCGTTTCCGCCATTACCTCCATTGCCTCCTCTACCGCCGTCGCCTCCATTTCCACCGTTTCCCCCATTGCCTCCGTTGCCCCCGTCGCCTCCATCCCCACCATCCCCACCATCCCCTCCGTTGCCTCCATTTCCGTCGTGTTCCCCTTCAGGACCATGGCCGCCACAGCTAGGACCGGAGCAAGGAGAACCAGCCTTGTCAGACTTTCCACGCCAAGCATTGCACCCCCCAGGGTTTCTACAAATCCAGTCACACCCATCACCCTCACAGCGGGTTCCATTGAGGAGCGCACCGGGACTGTTGCTGCATCCGTCCCCGAAGCAGTGCGGTTCCCCGGGACTAATGGGGATGTGGTCACTACTTCCACCATCACCACCATCACCTCCATTGCCTCCATTACCTCCATTGCCTCCGTTGCCTCCGTTGCCTCCACTTACTTCGGGGCTGGGCCAGCCGCTCTTCCCACCACTCTCGTTGCTGCTCGTGCCAGCCGTAGACCCGGGATGAGGGCGGTCCCCGGGCTGCATAGGCTTAGGCTTGGGAATAGACGTGGGATGAGGTTTAGGATTAGGTTCCGGGCTCGGCTTAGGATTAGGTCCCGGGCTAGGCTCAGGGCTGGGTTTTGGGCTAGGTTCCGGGCTAGGTTCCGGGCTAGGTTCCGGGCTAGGTTCAGGACTAGGTTCAGGACTAGGTTCCGGGCTAGGCTCAGGATTAACGGTCAGTTCGTAGACGTCGATGTAGTTCACTTCCCAGTAAGTCTCGGTGAACTCCCGGGGGTAATGGGCAACGAATCCCTCGCAGGTGGATCCCACGGTGCCGCAGCCGTCTTGGATCCATAGCTGATCGGCGAGGTCACCACAGAAGTTCTATATATCAACCTCAAATTAGTATCGAGCAGCAAAACATGAAAAGTGAAGAAGAAAAAAGAAAAAAAAAAAAAAAAAAAAAAAAAAAAAAAAAAAAAAAAAGAGAGAGAGAGAGAGAGAGAGAGGGAGGGAGGGAGACTTACAATGTTGAGCACGAGGCTCATATCCCGGTAGTGTGTATCAACATCGCACTCGGAACCTCCAAAGACGGAAAGAGGCGAACCCCAGCTGGACGGATCAGGTCTCCTGGCGAGAATATCCTCAGGTATCTCACCACGGGGGAAGTTCCAGATCTTGAGGAACTCCTCATCCCACTCCATGGCGTAGACACCACCGCCCCCGGCGTTGAAACCGTCCCCGTAACTCCGCGGATCATCGCTGACGAAGCTGCACCCCGAAGATTGACCTAAGCCGCCACGGTCGGCGCAGTTTCGAGAAAGTTGGGTGCCGGTGAAGAGGGCCTCTCCAGGGGAGGGCGACCAACATCCCTCGGCTCTAAGGAAGGGGGCAATTAGTTTTCCCTTCTTCCTTTTTCACACGAAAAGATGGGAACAATGCTACACTCACGTATGGCTGGTCATGAGGTTGAACTGGTCATTGTTTGATCCCTCGATGATGTCGACCTCACCGTTGTTGGGCCAGTCGGGTCCATAAGCCCAGACTGAAGCACATTAGTTTTGCCCATGTCACTTTTGTAGGATGGAAAACTTACAGGCTGGCCAGACACCACATTTTGGCGCAGGCATATGAGCAAAGTCTCCGATGAACAGTCCATGGTTGTACGCGTCCTTGCTCTCCAAACGAATGCTATCTCGGCCCCTTGAGTTCTGCACTTGGTTCACATCATCCGCCCTCAGAATGACGGAGCCGGTGTCAGTGAGGCGGTAGAGGTTCCGCCTGGCGGCATCTTCTCGCGAGTTGTAACTAGTAGAGGTTAATATCGAAGTGATAAGGTCAAGTCTCTAGCCCAAGACCCCTTAGAATAGTGTATCACTTACGCGACAAAGCCGTTGGACGGATCCGTGCCATTAAACCAGTTGAACCCCGACAGGAGGGTCTCCCCGGCATAAGAGGTAACGAGATCGTAAGGCATCTTGATCACCACTCCCGATATGGCTTTAACCTGTGTACTCGGGGGAAACGGGGGATCTATATGGCCTTTGGATCCGCACTTCAAAAGGACAAAAAAGAATGGAGGGAAAAACGAGAATGGGTTGGTAAATACCTGACACAGGCCGAGACTAATATGATGATTCTAAGCCAAGGCTATATATATGTCTTCTTCCCAGGTCTGTCCCTGTCGAGATAAACCCAGGAAGCTGGACATCTCGACGCGAGAAAGTGTCTAACACACTTCAAATAGCCCCTGGGCATGTTCCAGGTTTAAAAGGAGGGCGATGGCAGTGAGTTGCCCTTCCCGGGGCCAGCCGGTCGAGACAGGTTCCATACAAGTCAATTAAATAGGGGTGTGCAACTTAGTTGACGGCATGCCACTTTGTGTGAGACCAATGCCGTATCCAGACTTAATCGACACCTGCCGCTCTTAAGACGACTAGGGGACTAACACCGACGGTCTTGGGCCTGTCCCGATCAAGATCTGGAGTTTCAGCGCAGGGAATGAACGAAAACTCGCTCGATTTGTTTCCATGGTCTCGATGTCGAAAAGAAAGAATGATGTAAAAGAAAAGGACAAAAAAAAATCGTCTGTTGCGCCCTTAGGCTCCGTCGAGCCCTTGCGCGCCCGCGAACCACCCTATGGGCGGGGATCTTCTTTGGAGTGCGGGTATTTCTTTACTCGATCCCTGGGCACCGTCGGAACGTCTTGATGGTTCGGATCCTAAAATTCTTACCCCCGTCGGGGTTCGAACACAGGACCTCACCGGTGAACCAATATCTCAGTATCCTGGCTGCGTCTTCTGACCGTCGGGCCATCGGCTGCTGGTGATAATCCGGGGCATGATTACGATATATAACACATAAGCAAGTGTTTTCTTAGGGGTTGAGATGCTGAGGAAAGAGCGGAGGGATCGAAGTGGTGAGAGAGGAGTGGAGGAAGGAGCGGCTTGGTGATGGGCGGGTTCTGCTGGGAGGAAAGTTCAGACTGCAATTGCGGGTTCGCTCAAGGGCTGGCCGAGTCCTGGTCACATAAAGCACTGGATTTGTGCTTCTCCTTGACCGATTGAACCTCTCAGCTCAGATCTAGGTACCAAGTCGATCAATTACTACCTCCTCGAGCTGAGACAGACGCGAGTGAGACCTGCACGACAGAGACACTTGTGCCACTACTAGTTTCTTAGCAATCCACGAAAAGAGGGCATCCCACCAAATGTTAAGACAGACGAGAGTTTTAAGATCGACTTCCTGTGGGTATAGTTCAATTTTCGTATTGCAAGGGCTTCCCATCCCCGGATCACCGAGTGTAGCGGGCTGTAAATTGTACTCTAGACATAAGGAAAAAGCACATATGAACTACCCATCAACGCCAGGAACACCCCCTTTCCCTTCTATGCATTCCCAAGGGCCGTCCCACGTCTAGTCGAAGAGAAAATGAAAGAAAAAAAAGACACGGCTGCGAGGTGAAAACAAACACAGTATAATACACAAGGACGCGACGCCTACTTTACAGCATGATCCTCCTGAGTCCCTCAGTTCCCCCCAAGACGCGTCTCCCTGTGACCGCGCACCTCCCCTTCCCACTCTCCCATTTTCCCTCCCTCTCGACCATGAACTCCTCTTGTTTCGGATGCATTCCCTCTATCCACCGATGGATGCAAGTGTAGCAGTAAATCACGCCCGTCTGACAAGCCGTAGCCGTAACGATGTCGCTCTCGCAGATGGGGCAGAGAGAGGAATCCGACGGTGTAGGGACCGTCAAGATCGGAAGCATCGACGGGGTCGCGATGGGTGCCTTCTCGGGATCGGGGGCCGCCGAGCTAGCTTCCCCCTCCTCCCCTTCTTTGGGGGAGGCGACTGCAACTTTCTTCCCCTTCTTGTTGTTCGATAGCAGTCCGGCGATGATGGGCGGCGGTAACTCGATGTTCTCCGCCGCCTTGCGGCTTAGCTGCTGCGCAAAGTCCGACGCGTGCCACCATTCTAGGAACTTGAGCGCAAATATGCTAAGAGGTAGTGCAACTGACAGGCCCGATAGCGCGGCGGACCCCATGGCCCGGGGGGACGACAGGACGGACCTCCAACCGGCTGGCTGACCAGCACCGGACGTAGCCTTCTTAGAGAGCAAGTCTATGGCTCTGTAATCTGCCACAGTCATGCGGCGCACCCTCGTGCCGATGAGCCACATAAATGGGTTGTGGTATTTTGAGTTGTCGAATAGATAGGCGAGGTTGAAAGCCAACACGGAAAAGTAATACGCAGCGTTGATACTCGGGTAGACATTCAACAGGAACCACCTGTAATAATGCACAAACCTCTGTTTCAGCGTCGGATTCGTCGGCATCCTCGTATAGGCAACACCCAACAGCGCCCTCGGCGCATTCACCTCGTAGCCCTCATCCAGCTTCCTCCTCAGATACGGAATTCCCACCATCACAGCGAGGTTCTTCCACACGTCGGCCGTCGACAGCTTCAACGCATCCTTAACGATATCCGGGGCCGCGATGCTAGCGCGGGGGATCTCGGTCGACAGGCCCTTTTCGCGCTTGAGCCCGTAAAAGTTTTCCGTGAAGCTGCCCCCGCGCGTGCGGAGGTAGTGGCGCTCGACCACGAGCATGCATAGCGCGTACAGCTCGTCGAAGGAGTTGACGGCGCGGAGGAAGTAACGAGGGTAGCGTTGGGCGGCGACGGCGAGGAGGTAGCGGAGGGTTGGGGGGAGGAGGGAGGCGAGTTCTTGCTCGGAGAGGAGCTCGAAGAGGGAAGGTTTTTGGTCGTCGAAGGTGCCCTGCAGGGCGGTTACGAACTCCATCTCGGAGAAGGGGCCGGGTGATTAGAGCGCCGTTTTCTTTTTGCGGGTGATATTGATAGTATTCTAGGATGTCATGAAATAGGGAGTCGGGTATTTCGTGTTAGGCTGCGCCGCTCATCGTGGGTGGGCGTTGAGGGTTCTCTGACGGTAGCAGCAAATACTGTTGTAGGATGTCAAGTCTTGGGAGGCTCGCGTTGTCTGTCTTTTTCGGTAGAACTCGATTAATTGGGCCAGCGTCAGATGTGAAGAAGCTTGCCAAAATTCAATGATGCGCCCCAGAAGCTACGCTCGAAGTTGCTACTTCGTACACAAGACGCACTTCCAAGCCGAGCCGATAATGACGCACGGATCAACGCGTGCTTTGCACACTGCATTTGTACCGAGGCACAGCAAAGCCGGACCTGGCAGCTCGCCTCGGGACCCCGCGTTGGCTCTAGGGAGGTTATCGCCTTAATGGGTTGGTTATCTCAACAGCTTTCCCCAGATTTTCTGAGAGCCGCCTGGAACAGCTCCTGCGGAGATTGGGGTACTTCGTAGTTTATGTTGCCATCGAGATCTGCGATTGATAGAGACTGAGGCTCGGTACTTGCGTACTGTTATCTCGGATAAAGAAACGCAACCCTTGGGGAAACTGGTCATTTTGCAATTTGGGGCCCTTAGGAAACCCCATTAAATTAAGAAAATTAAAGGTATCATTGACATCTCCATCTCTTCTTTTCTACTCAGTCTAACACCGTCAAGCAATTTCATCCAGCCCCAAGAGTAGTGGTTCTGACTCCTGCCTCCTTGAATCTGATTGAAATCGGGGTCATCGCAAACTGGAAGGAGCTTCCCACGGGTATACAGACGTCGGTCATTGAGATCTATACGAAGTAGTAAAGAACCAGCAACACTCATCTCGCCAACGACGGAGCAGCCCAACCAAGATCTTGGAAATGTCTGGCGAACAGAGTCCCCACATCGACATCCTCGACGATGGAGAGGCACAGATAATAGCAACACTCACCCCCCGCGATCCCACCGCGGACCAAGACAGCCCCTTTGCCAATGTAAGCATCCGCAACCCTCTCCTAGTTCCATAATCACCCATCAATCCAGAAAGAAAAAAAAAAAAGAGAAAAGAGAAAAACGACTAACATTAAAAGGACTGGACAACCTGCCTCCTCCCCCACATAACCTACCTCTCCTCCTCCCTCCACCCAACACCAACCTCCACCTTCCTCTACACCGTCCAACCCAGCCACTGCAACCGCCTCCGCAACCTCCACGGCGGCTGCGCCGCCTCCCTCTTCGACCTCCTCACCACCATGCCCATCCATCTCGTCAAGAACCCGCCCACGTGGCGCATCCCGGGCGTCTCCCGCACCCTCAACGTCACCTACCTCCGGCCCGTGCCCTCCGGCACCACCGTACGGATCGTCTGCGAGGTCGTCCACGTCGGGAGGAGGATGGCTACTGTTAAGGGGACGATGACGAGGGAGAGCGATGGGGCTGTTTTGGCGATTTGTGAGCACGGGAAGGCGAGTATTGACTTGGCGGCGAACAGCAAGGCGTAACGGTCTCTCTCTCTCTCTCTCTGTGTGTGTGTGTGTGTGTGTGTGTGAGTGTGTGGAATCAAGGGTGGCTTCGTGTTCCTGCAAGTCTGTTTCACGGATGATAGGAGTTGCTTCAAGCTTTTCTAGACATGGCCGGGCCTCTAACTGTTGGTTAGAGAGCCCCGGATGCAAAATCGTGTATTTGGCATTAGACTTCAATCGGTAGACATATAGCTATTAGCCAATGGTGCTCGTCCGCCCTCATCATAGAGCGTCGGCAAACAAAGACTTTTCAATATTAAAATCTGATATCCATCATGAGACCGCTGAGGACAAGTCAAACTCGGGCCATATATACCCATCCCATATTTCCCCCTCAAAATCAAAAACTTTTTTGGCCATTAAATAGTCGTCGTGTAATATGAAATAAGAAAAAAACGACACGTAGAGAATAAAGAAGAGACGACAAAAAAAGAAAATAGTCATATCCCGTTAAACCGATTTCAACGCATGTTTCGCGTGACCCAAAGAATCCCGAATTCGCTCGAAAACCTACATCTCAATCACCTGATTTTTTTTCTCGTTGGCTTTTTTTTGTTTCCCTTTTTTTCTTTCTTGCCTCGTGGCATGAAAATGCTTTTTTCTATCCCGTAACCGGGCGGAAGGCTCGGTCAAAGACGTCCGCCAACACCTTAGGGAAGACGTCCTTGGCCTCGACATCCCAGACGTCTCGATCCGAGAGCTTCCAGAATGCCAGCGGGCCGACCGGACCACGTGCGTCATAATCTCTATACGTACGACAGATGTTAGCATGACAGGATGCTGGCCAAAGTGGGGATCATGAATCATAGGTGTAGAACACGGAGGTTCGGAAGGTGGCGCGGGGAAGGAAACAAGAAAAAAAACGGAGGCAGTGACGTACGCGGAGAACCAATTTCCAACGACCGGACCCGCCGCTCGAACGCCGCCGATTTGGACACATTCGGTCTTCCATCTGGGGTTGCTGTTGAAGGTGGAGACGGTCGTCCAGCGAACCTCGCCCTCCTTTGTGAGACGACAAGTTCCTGTGTAAGAGAAGGAAGAATTAATCATAAGGTCCACTGTGTTTGACGTGGAGGGGCAACACGAACCTTGAATATCCGAGGAAATATCCGGGTCATTCGGGTGGTAGAGATGCCTCGCGAATCCAGTAAAGTGCACGACTGGCAGATCGGGTGAGTCATCTGGGCCAGGCTCTTCCATGGCCGTGACCTTTAGGCTCATAACCATGTGTGAAACGCCTTGGCCGTAGAAGAGGGACTTGAGGTTGCTCCTGAGAGTTTCTGGCCTCCTCGTGAAGTTGTACATTTGGAGATCGCCCCAATTGAGGAAGCAAATCAGCTGCGCGGTGGGGCAAATCGTGTTAGTGTCCATGCAACAGTGAAGCGATGTGTGGTGCATGTGTTCATTGCGCTGTGCGAATGAAGCGAGTGCCAAGGCCGGCACAGTAAGAATAATACGAGTGAAGAAGAGGGAGATGGGTGCTGTGGATAGTAGTGAAATAGGTAAGAAAATAACAAAAGAACTCTCTCAAGACTCACCCTCATCCAAGTGCCCGAGATCCCGTACGGATCTGTGGGGTCCAACGGTTCTAGCTCTTTCCTCGGATGGGGACTGGCGTAGCTCTGCGCGTATGCGCCGGCGAACGGCTCACGCCATGGCATGGTCCACAGGCTGGCCTTGTCCCTCGACGTCTTGACGGCCATGACGACCATGGACGCCTCGACCTTTTCCCAGTCGACCTCACCGCTGCCGTCGTCCTTGAACGGACCCCAGAAAGACTCGGCCGTGTAGTGTCTTAGGTTATACACCTTGGCGCAGGCAAAGTCGTACGGTTCACCGAGGGAAGCCACAGCAGGCACAATGGGCTTCTCGGCGGGCTTGCCGTAGTGGCAATGCAATTTAGCGCTGAGCTGGACGAGTGGGTCATTTGACGACCCTCGACTACGCTGGCCAATTGACGTGCCATGGTAGAGTGACGAACGGCACATGTACTTGCGGAGGATGTTTTGGTCCTCGAATAACGAGGAGAGGAAGTCGACATTGTAGGACGGGAGGTGGGTGGGAAGTTGTCGGGGTGCTTGGCCTCCAGGCCGAGGCGTGGCATCTTTGAGAAGCTTGAGGATCGTTGAGCAGACGAGCACATGGTCTTCGTCCTGCGATTGTTGCACATGTGCGTGTTAGCGAAACCAGTGCGAGGGTTCCAGGTTGGTCAATGGTCAAGGAGAGCCAAGGACTAAGCTCCCCGCCAATTCAACTGGCAACGAAGCGAAGGATTGGGAGAGAAGGGAATGGAATAGGCCAAAAGTTTGGATCTCGTTTTCTCTTACCTTCTTGGTGTATTTCTTACTGCAGATACTCTTTAATCGGGCAATATCTCGGATTTCCTGCATCCAGTTGACATTTCGGCGTTGAGGTGCATCCTAGAACCATTGAGGACAGTGTAAGTTACCAGAACGAGCCAACAGCTTTGCTTGGACGGACCAATGGCCCAACAAGCTTCGCCCATCACCCATTTCCACAGCCACATCCACATTGACGTAGTGGCAAGCTGCGTGATGCTTAGGAATAAACATGAGGGGTGAAAACTCACGAGGAATGTCAGAAACACATCGCGATATAATGATCCGTGGGTGCTGACGATGCCGTAGAATCGACGGCATACGCGTAGCAAGAGACCCAGGTCAGATGGCGACAGCCAACCAAAGATCTCGAGCAGGACAGCTGTGGGGAGCTCCTCGAGGGCCACCATTGTTGTTAAAGGCGGCAGTTCCTGCAGGGTGTAGGCTTTCAAAGTTGAACCTTGGAATTGGGCGCCAGGAGCATATTATGACGGTAACTCTTCCTTCCTATATATGAGAAACAGAAGAGGCAATGATATATATAGAAAAATAAAAATAAAAAGAAAAGACGATAGCTTCAATGTTCGAGACAAAGGGGTACCAACTGCCTCCAGCTACTCCTGGTGGCGGCGTCTTATATAACCTAAAGACTTTTGCAAAATGGGTCGGCCAAGGTCACCGGTTGCAAAACTGTCATAAAAAAAAAGGTACCTGTAGCGGTTCAAGGTTTCCCTATGGGGAAACCAGAGGTGAGAGGCATGTGGTCGGATTCGACGGTTCGACGAGTCGAGGCGTGTGTCAAGAACTTCAACTATCCTCATACGAGAGTTTGTAACTGTGCCTGTCCACGTAGACTAGACTCTCAAAGTCACAACTTGATTTGTTGAGGATACACATTGAACCTTGAACCGGCAGCTCACGTTCACACCCCCTCTAGTCCTCGTGTCGCGATCTATGGGTTCCTGGAGTACGTACGTACATCGATCAAAGATGTATCTTTTTTGGCACTTCGCAAGGGGAAAGGGGCCGTGTAGTGTAAAAGCCATTCAAAGTATTCAATTGAAATGTACGAAGTAAAACCGTACATGCGGTGGCGTGGTAAAGTGACTGGACTAGGCTGGGTCCAGTGATCACCTGTGCTGCAAGGTTGAACAGCATTGGGGCGGACCGAGCTGTAGGAGCTGACCATCCAAGCCCTCCCCCGGACAAATTGGACAGCCAAGAGCTCCAAGCTGTTACTCATAGAAATGCCTTGAGTGGACGCTTGTTAATTTAGCAGGTGGTCAATAGTTACTGTAAGTTACATCTCGCCTGGCCTGGAGCAGCGTTTTGCATCATTTAGGCCATGTCTAGCCGCTGCCCGCCCCGCATTAAAAGTGTCATGTGGAAGGAGATCGTGGTCCATTCGTGGTCTTTGCGGCGTACTCCTTCCTGGCTCCCCGGTGGACTCGGTACCCGCCGCATCGCCCTGGAGGTGCCTGATGAGATCGGTACAGGCTACTTTCAGATGTTCGATCTGCACTGCCCTGCTTCGTACTTCTCGCTGACACATTTTGATCAGATCAACCGCCCAGTCAATCCTAATAATACGACCTCTGTTGTCAAGTGCAACTGCCTCATGTGCTCTGCTTGGCCCCTGGCTGATGAACCTTAGTGCGAAGTAGAGCAGGGCCAAAGTCAGGTACTCACCGTTGGTGCAGTGCGCTATGAACTACCGGGCTGGACGCCAAACGAACGGAGCATTGAACTTGGTGTTCAAGGTTCTCTCCGTCGCTGGTCCAGGCTCTAACCTTCTGGCCTTCGGCAACTGGGTTGCGGGGCACGGAGTACCGATAGGGGTACCTCCACTTCTCTCTCCTTTGCATGCCTCGGTGACCAGGAATCCCCGCCGAAACTGCAGTGGTTAAATGTACCCGTTGACCAGTGCTCACCAGCTCAACAACGTACTTTATTTCGTACTTTTCCCCCGCATTTCGTCATGGAGCACACCATTTGCCCCCCTGAGTTGGTTTATTTACTGTCATTGAAAATCTTCAGGTTCAGGTTCAATGTTCTTTTCCAATTCACAACCAAAAAACCTGTCAATTTCTAATTGGAACCGGTCTCGATCCACTCGAATCCTTTTGGGAGAAAAAAAAAAAAGGGAAAAAAGGAAAAAAAAGAAACATTGAAACAATGTTCACGTAAAAGAAACCCAAAAATATGCATCCAGGGTTAAAGGTGCATTGCCAATAAAGCACGTCAAAAACATCATCCATCCATCAATCGTCTTTCCAGTCACGTTGTCCCCATCCATTGCTTCGTCCCCATGTCAATCATGCGGATGTCCCGTTTCACCGCCTGGGGTGTGAAAAGAAGAAAAAAAAAAAATTGTTCTAGCATGCGGCGAAACCTCCGAGGAGGGCGGAGACCAAAAAAAGGGGGACTACCGGTAAACTGGGTCCCCATGCAATAATCCCTTCCGTCCTCCGTTACTTCCGTCTATGTACCCATCTCCTGATGTACGTACTCCGTACCCTACCCTCCGTAAAGCCGGTGCTTTCCCAGACTTCGTTGTTGAGCTCCAGCTTGAGTCTAGACTCGCCACCGATTGATTAGAAACTACGAAGTAAAACTGGATCATATCAATCTATGCGTACTGTGTATGCTTCTGGATGGTAGGCAGTAAATAGTAGAGATCTGAGGTCTTCTATGTCGTATTCTAGAACGTAGGAAGGAGCCCGATCTGTCAAACCCCGCAAATGCACAAGAATAGAACATTGAACGCTCGGCATGAGCGGGCCTACACCACACTGCTCTCACCGCGAACGAAATCCTTCCGTAGATGTCAAGCCCTAACCAGTCACGGCCGCCAAGCTGGAGTTGGGGAACTCGGTAAGTCTCCTTTTACCAATATGAGAAAATATCCATTCATATTGTGCGAGGTGAGGGGACTTGTTGATCGTATCGTGGGTACATTGATCCATGTATACATGTATAACTTGGGATATCGTCTGGAATTCGCTATGCTCAACTTACAAGGATGAAAAATAGAAACGAGGGAGACTACGAGAACCTGGACAGGTGGCGGTTCTCCCTGACCGAAAAGAAAAAGAAGAAAAGAAGAAAGAAAAGAAAAGAAAAAATACCAGACGAAGGATTCACTTCCGCCACCGTCCGTCGGATCCAACATCGCCGCCCCCGAAAGGATTTTCCCTTTCTTTTTTCCCATTCGTCTTCCCACCCTCGGGTATCTTGGCATTAAGCAACAAAATCGGAAAGGAAAAAGAAAAAAAGGAAACGAGGGCCATGTACGATGTATATACATGTAGATGCGTATATTTGAGTAGTGTGTAGTGAAGGGAAAGTATGAGGAACCACCTCCCTCCAAAAAAGGCGCCTTTCTGGCATAAAAAAAAGAGAACAAAACAAGTAGATTGCCGCCTTGCCCGTATCCATGCCCGGTTCTAAAGTTCCCAAGTCCCGGTCCCATTTCCTTTGCACTCGACCCTTCGATGAAATTCCTACAACAGGTAAAGCATGACCCTGAAATTACAAGGACATAAAGGAATGCCGAAAACAAAAGTAAAAACTGCCGGCCGCGCAAATGTAAACAGTGTAGGGGACAAAAAATTGTTGAAATGACGGGAATGACCGGGGATATCAAAATATGAAGAAAAAAAAAAAAACCGCCTCGCAAAAATGGTTCATGTGTGTCCTCCTTCCGTCCCTTTGTCGCATATATGCTTGAGAAGAGTCTCGAAAAACTACCACCCATCCATCCAAGATAATCAGGTCTGCCACCCTTTTCCAATTTTTTTTCTCAACTCGACACAAAGTTGTGTAGGAATGCTTTCAACGCTCTCCTCCCACCGCAGATATATATATGTATGATCAGACAACCACCAAAGGAAATTTTCGCCACGAGTCTGTTTTTTTAATCGCACAACCGCCGACACGCCCTCATGGGCGAAATGCTATATCCATCAAGGAAACGGAGGTAAATGGGAGAAAAAGAAACGCGGATATAAGGTCCAAAAGAAAAATGACCATGTGCTCTCGTCCATCTCACAGTAGATTATTAGGTCTTCGCCTCACGGGACTGATCTGCCTGCGTTGAGATTGATGCAGTTATTGAGGAGGTTCGCTCCTTCGTGGAGCAGCTCCCACCTCGTCCCTTGAAAGGTATCCTTGAGCATCATCAACAACGCCGTGTTATGGTTGATGCCCTTGGCCATCCTAAGATCGTCGGGTGACTGGATGCCCCCGAACTTGAGCAGGTATTCTTGCGTGAGTCGCAGCTTCTCTGCCCGACTGCTGGGCTGAGGTGCCGTCGGGCACGCACCTTCCGTGGCGAACCCGTAGCACCATACAACTAATGCAGCAAAGTATAGGACCCACGGCCGATCCAGTAAAACGTCGTCTCTCGCCGAATAAGGTTCCGGACCATGCGGACTCCCACCAATGGCTTCCGGCATGAGAACCGAACAGAGGAACTTGAGCGCATAGAACATGGCGTCTCGTGCCTTAGCCGACGGCGCCCAAAGCTCCTTCATTCTCCTCTGGGCGCTATTGAGGTCCTGCGGCCCAATTGTCCGTCCGAGGAGGCGTTTGGCTCTGGCGAAAATCTGACAATCGATAACGTCCACGTGCATCGCCATGTGTGCTAGGTGATGTAAAACAACCCTGTTCTCGTTCGCGACGCTGTCGTCTCCTCGCCTACCTATTTCGTACCGGTAAGGGTCGTTGAGGTTATCGTCCAGCCGGAGCGCCTTGTCATAGTCGTTCTTCCAGCTGTCAAAGGCCCTGTTCAGCGTCCCCCTCCATTTGTCACGACCACCAAGCGCTTGCGACACACCGCCTCCCAGTACGTTCACTTGGAGGTCCCGCTGGTTCATATGCCACGTCACACTCAGCAACCCCGCCATAAGAACGGTACGTCCAAACGAGTTTGTCCGCACTTCCTCGCCGCTGAGCGTACGTTTCAGTCCCTCAAGGAACGATATTGGTTTTATGTTGTTGGATAATAAATTATTCTCGATCCGGCCCACCTCGGCGCTGCTCGTTGCTTTCCAAAGCCCCTCGTCGCATGGAAGCGGTAGCCTCATCTCATGCGCCACCATCACCGTGGAATGACCGAACATCGTCGCATGGATCGAGTCGATGACAAAGGCCGCAAATGCCGCCCGTCGAGTTGCTTCATTGGTGATCCAGTGGTTCCACCATTCGTTCGGAGTGGCCACCCCTGACGCCGACGATTGACGAGATCCGTTTGTCCCTCCCCCTGACCTCTGATCCACCGGGTTAGGCGGAGAGTCGAGAGCGGACTTCCCGATAAGTGAGCGCCCACGACGCATTAGTGTGATAGTAGTGGCATGATGGATATGTGCTCGCTCGTGCAGTTCACGCGTCGAATACATTTTCTCGTAAACCTCGAGCAACAACAGCGACTGGAAGACCCAAAGTTTGGCTGGCGGCCTAAAGTTGGGATCCATGAAAATCTCCCATCTGATATGCCAGGCAAGGAAGTTCGACAGTTTAGACCCCGCTTGCGTAACTTCGGTTCCGTGCGTCTTATCGAGGCAAGCCGCTCCGATCGTCATCATCGATATGAGCAAGAGATTAGGTGTCCTATCGGGAGAGAAAGTCGGCTTGTGAAGAATGGGAATTTGGTCGCTGAAATGAAGCCAGTAGGATCCGATGTAGGCTTGCATCATCCGCTTGCTCAGCATATGGTCGTCCTGCATTCGGTCGCCTTCGAGGATGCTGTCGCGTTGTCTCTCCACTGGTGCACGACCATTCTCATTGAACCGGTCCCTGATGAACTCGTATATTTCGTTGCTCTTCTCATCAGAAATCGTTGCCTCGGGTAGGTTCTGATCCAGGATGCTCGAGACTGCCATGACCTGTTGGGAGGCGGCCGGGAAATAACCCATCGACGCCCATTGGGGGCCCAGATATGCAATGCTCCCGTAATTGGGAGTATTCTCAAAGTAGCTGGTATTAAGCGTCAGCAGGGAAGACAGGAGTGGCAAGTTACTGTGTGGAAAAGGGAGGAAAAAAGACAAGGAGAAAGAATCAAAGCAAGGGAATGAGCTCATGATGGTAACCTACCTTTGAGCGTACCCTCCTCCCATTTGGTTGAAGGCCGGGTTGGATTCCGCCTGGTGATTCAAGAGATATGCGAGAATGTCATCGGGGAGGAAATGCGGGGATTTGTTCTCGATGCTATCATTTCCAAACACGGGAAGCGCCTGGGTGGCGGACATCGAGTCTAGCATCATCAGCTCGGCGGGCTGCTGCCCGTTCTCAGTATACTCGGCAGATGTGGCGGGTGGGTATTGTTGCTCTGGTTCTCGAGCGGCGTTATCGGCAAAGTTGGAGGGTGGGAGTTTGAAAGGAGGGAAGTTTTGCTGGGGAACGTAGGCAACCGATTGCGGGGTTGTAGTTTGTTGGTTATGGAAGCCGTGCTGCGTAGATACCGGAGAGAGAACGCCATACGAGTTTACGTTGGTCTGCACGGTTGGCCGAGGGGTGTTTCCAGCATGGAATGAGGAGCGCCGCGAAGTGGGGGCGCCGTATCCTCCATCCTGGGGAATGTAGGTATCAACACCGTTAGCGAACACGGCGGGAGGTGTGTGCGCAACGGGGCTGTAGGGACTCGCGATGTGATCCTTCGGAGACTGGTAGGGAAGAGGTGCAGTCCGTATAGCCGTAGGGAAGCCAGGGCCGGGCCGGCTCACTTCGGGAGAAGCAGAACCCGCCGGTCCATACTGGGGCCCACGATCTGCGGCGGGCGAGGAGCGCGCAATGGAGTCTTTCCGATTCAGCGAAGAACCCTTGGCTGTGTGGCGGTCCTTGTGGCGATTACACAGGTCAAGCCTAACAAAGGTTCGTTTACAATCCGGATAGTCGCAATGATAGATCTGCTTCGGATTATGGTTCAGTTGGTGTCGATACCTAAGATTAAGGTTAGTTCATGCCGTATTTACGCTAGAGCTTAGCTCCGCCCGAGGCCTGGGGAAGCTCTCGCCCAAAAAATGCGAATTGGTGCGGGAAGGGGACCAAAGTTAAAATTCCTTACAGATGCTCGGCCCTCGAATAGCTCTTTCCACAACCCTCATGAGGACATTCGAATTTTTTATCCAGACCTTTACGACTCCGCCGTCGCTTCCGCGTCGGCCCATCAGAATTCGAAGAGTGGGCTTGGTTTCCTTCGCCGTCGGGACCCTGTTCTTCACCATCATTCTCCACGGACCTACTACGCCGGCGACCCCTCTCGCCGTCGTAACCTGGCTTCAGCTCAGGCGGTGATGTCGTTTGCCGGTCTTGAGGCGCCATTATCGACGAGCTCGCAGGCGAAACTGGGAGTACGTGTTTGACATCATCGGTTGGGTGACCACTGACTACTGTGGCCATGGCCCACAGGTTGGATCCCAGACCCTACCGCTGCTGAATGTACGAGATGGGCCACAGGAAAATGCGAGGAAAAGGGTAAAGGAAATACCGGGCGCAGGAGGGGGATTGGTCTAAGAGGCGTGTTGCACTCGGAGGGCAAAGAAGCTCGGCGGGTACTAATCGCTCGGTCGACGATCGGTTCAACTGATGTTGCACAGAACAGCACAGCACAGCACACGTACAAAGAGAGGCCAGCCGGTGATAATTAGAAGCACGGAGCGGGTGCGTTCAAGAGTAAGATTTAGCAGGTTTTCAGTTGGGCGCATCGAACGTCGTTTTCGCAGGTGGAGGAGAATGGCACAGGCGTCTGGTCGGTGGCTCGTATCGTGGGGGGGGAAAAAAGCCGGGAGTATGCCTGCTCGGCAGCTATTCACAAAGGTAAAGACAGTAATGAAAAGCCCAGATCGCGATTCGCATTATAAATTGGTTGATTTTTCCAGGCCAGTGAATGGCAAGTTGCGCTAGATCATGACGGCGCGGGGGAAACACGGTGGACAAGTTCGACAGGAATTCGGGATCTGGCGTTGGAGGCTGGTCACTTGGTCGCCTCTTAGGAGGGGAAGAGGAAGGCGTGAGACGATGCGAATACAACGCCGTGTAAGGTGGCGCTGGGTCCGGCGTGGCGTCCGTAGTGGGATGTGATGCGTTGGTTCGTTATTAAAAGTAGATTGACCAGCTGGCGCGGGCTCTAAAATTTTTCCCTCGGCTCTATGCTGTCCTAGTCGTCCGAGACCGTTAGGATGTTGTAGGATGAGAGGAGAAGAGGATGAGAGAAAGAGATTTGTTGCCAGTGGTTTTGCGCAGGACATGGAAAGCGCGAGGGGCGGCGAGGAGCGGCGAGGAGGGAAGGAAAGAATTTGGAAGCAGGTATAAAAATTGGCAGGAGCGTGGTTCCAGCAAGGATAATCGGATGGGGCAACTTGGGTCAAGGTCCAGAAAGAGAATAATCAATAATACTCGGTAGCGAGGAAAGTAGCAAAGTAGCTTGACGCCGTCCCCTGCCACGGACGAGTAGCGGATGTAGAGGGGTCATACCAGACCAACTTTGATCAGACCTGCCTGGGCGGCCAGCAGTTGCTCTTAATACCAGATTACAGCCAGTTATTATGAGCCTCCACAGGTACCGCAGAAACGTGACAGTGACAGTACTTCGAACTTGGCAATGCTCCAAATCTGCGTACACCAGACTACAGCTAGGAGTGGGACGGAGCGTCAATGTAATAATAGGTACACTACAGGAAATACGACGGCTAACGAAGTACTACAGTGAAGCTAGAATCCCCGCCCGGTGCGGTAAATTGGGACGGGCCTAGTGCATAAAAGTGAGAGCAAGAGGGGTCCTCCAAGTACCTTGTCACTGCAATTGTACTTGTCGAATGGGGTGTGGACCAGCACTTGATCCGTTTGTGTGAGTGTTCCGCCCTGTAACTAACCCCAGAGGGCCGAACATGGAGAAGATCAAATGGATTTGATCGTTCAGGTCCACCGTAATGGTGCAGATTTGACTGGCTGGGGTATCAACATTGAACCATGGGGTTGAGCACTTGACACCACGCCAGCCTCCAGGCGGTGGTATGCATGCAGCATAGTGCGAAGAACCGGAGACGCCCATGGCCGTCTTGAGGTTGTACAAGTTGTCAACCCTGCCAGTCCGAAGGAATATGCCAGAGTTTGTCGTGCAATGGTAATAATCACAGGAGTCAATTGAGGATTCAATAACGGAGCAGGCTGCTTCATCAGCTCTTCGCTTTGTAGATTGGCCGGAGCTTCCCAAACAGCCTGGACAGCCCCGCCTTGAGGTGGAGGCAGCGCATTGTGCGGATATTTATCATTGTAGCAACAATATGAAAGAGAAAGAGAAATATAAACGGACCCATTATTGATGATGTAAGGTCCCTCAAAACCGAGTATTGATGCGTGGATAGAGTCTTCGAATACGCCAGCCTTCTCAACGAGGAACGTAAGTATTAGTCCGAGCCTCTGTTTTGTTACCGTCGTGCTGTTCAGTCCTGGGCAAGAAGCCCGGCTCCGACTTCATCTGTCGTATCAAGAACAGGAAAGAGCAGGCCTGTGCTGAAGACAGAAACAGTGTGGCTCGCTCTAGGGTCAAGACAACTCTCCTTGGCGTATATTTTTTTCTCTTCTTCTTTTTTCTTTCCCTCCAAACCTAGCGTCCCAGTCTCCCACCGAGGGGGGCAGGATGCACGGCACCTTCGGGGGTCCCGATGCGATTAGTCGCCGATTTTGGCACTGAGACAAGGCTTGAGGTAGCTGTCTGGAGAAGGACAAGGACGAGCCCCAGATTTCCGAGAAGACGGCTGGAAGTGTCTCCCGTTCGTACAGGGAGGGTACAAAGTACAGCATTTTCATTACTTTTTGTTTCCCAAGGATAGCAGTTGACGATTGTCCTACCCCGACGCAACTCGATCGATTGATTACAATGAGAACAATGGCGAACAAGGGCCCCTCACGCACCACGTATTCTCCACAGACTTCGGCTACCACACGCCTACGAAGGAGGGTGGAATGTCGCAGAAGGAGCTGCCGCATGCGATGCGCAGGATGCAGCGTGCAGTTTGTCCCTGGATGAGTATGTGTATGTGCGGACGGCTCAAACTTGCCTTCCTAGTGATCAGCGACCAAAAAAAGAGACGCGGCGTCATCAGAGTGGGTTGGGATTAGCTTCGACGAGTCCACCATTGGCCCATTCCCTCGGTCTTGTTTCTGCAACAGGACCGTTTTGGTCAAAAAAATAATGTCCTGCCACCGAACTGGACAAGTACTCACACATGACAAAGTACGAAGTACACGACACCAACATCCATCCCCATGCAGAGGTGAAGCAGCAGGGTTAAAAAGAAGAAGAAAAAAAGTTCAAGGATCGACAGAATCTTACTCTGCGTGATTTTCTCCAAGGCGAAAGCCTTTAAATAAGATGTTTTTCTTGTTATTCTCCCCTTGCGTTTGCCTCCAGTGTGAGCCGCCCGAATGCAGGCAAATCTTGCGTCTTTTATAAATAAATATAAGAACGGAGTATGTCCTTTCAAGGGTTTGGACACTCATTTCTGGAAGATTGAACCATCATATGTACTTCATCCATGTGTGACTGTGTGTATGTACATTTTGACAGAAGAAAAAGGGCAAAATAAAAAGTGCGGGTAAATTCCGAATTGGTAAAAAACGGAGATGAGACATTACGTTGCCCACTTCATGGGGAGCCATGGTCCGCCTCCATGACACCCCATAACGGTATTCTGCAGGGGGCCAAAGCCGAGAATCGTGGGGACATCGATCTACGGAGTACTCCAGACGGGGAAGAACGAAGTATGCGTACAGCGTTACGGAGTGGAGAGAACGGAGAGGTTGCTCCGTAATAAGCTGTTGTGGTACGAGACGACATTTTGGCTCCGACCAGGACAAGGCTTCCTTTCGGGGGTCACAGAACGACGGGGGAGCCCAAATCGAGCAGAAGCAACAAGAACCCGGGGAAATTAGTGCCCGCCGCGTGGGTCATGGGGGCGCCAGATGAAGTACGAGGTACGAATTTTTAGGCAGGTATGTACGAAATAGTCGTCGTACTGATCGCAGGATCATTCCGTAGCAGTCTGTTGGAGAGAACGTGGGAAGGGTGGGGGACGAGAGTATCCGGGCTAAGGAAAATCCCGCCTAGGATCTCCCCATGTCCCTCTATTTTCATACGATGACCCACCGTTAATATTGGGTAGACCTACTAAAACGTCCTGTTACGCCGGCACGCAGCGACAAGACCAACGAACATTGCAACGCACCGGGCTCCCGCTTTTATGACCAGTAACTATTTTGGTGGCGTCGTCACAATTTGCCAGTCCACGACTTTGCAGTTTACGAAGTACAGGCTAATGTCCAGCGTAAACCGATGAGACCCAATATAGAGTCGGTGGCCCACTAGACGCATTTTCTTTCATTGATTTTTTTTTCCTTCCTATTCTTTTGCGGCTGGGAGTGGAGCGGTACCGGGCAAAGTCTCTGCAGACTGGAAGAGATGTGATGTGCAGCACACTGAACCAGATGTTACCCACATCCTCGACAAGGAGGGGGGAAAGGCTGGGTCAAATTAGCTGGATCATTGGCCCGCTGGATGCAGCCCCATGCTCACACGGGAGGTGAGTGGGTGGGTCCATGCTCCGTTCACAGACCCCGGAAACGCTGGAGGTCTCCGGGCCGTACGAAAGTACGAAAGTAAGTTTACGAGGGAAGAAGTGGTTACAAGAACGGGCCCGCCAAGGGAGTGTCAAGAGATTCACCAAGACTGTGTTACTTTTCTCGTTGAGTTCGCTCGCGGGGTGCCAGGGTTGTAAGCATGAGTTCCTGGGGAACAGACGCGGGGGGGGTAACGTTGGCTTGATGCCTTCAGGGGGCCGATCGACATCAGCGACCTTAATTGTTTACGTTTAGTAAAGTGACACGGTGGAGATGGGAAGGCTAGAATATTCTTGTTTATGACGAACAGTGAACTGCAAAGTAATAAATTTCCCCCTTCAATTTCATTTTTGGGGGTTCCCACATCACTAGGGTTCGGTGGGATGCATGAAGCTAGTTGGTTCCGGATTTGGCTTCGCCTGCGCCTAGCAGTCCTGCTAGCCGGGCGTAGTGTCGTATAAGCTCTTCTTGATGGCCAGTTCTGCCATGTCACGATGGAGCATCGGTCTTGACCAGCTTATTTTAGCTCGAGCTTGAAAGTAATCTACGAAGAATACACTAGCCATTACTCCTGTGAGCGTACTGCTGGCGTCTGCGCTGTTTACTTCGTGCTTTATAGGGCTAGCCATTCGGAGTCGGCGGGCAAGGGTGCCTCACATCGCGAACGTGACGTCCAGTCCAACCACGCCTCGCGAGCCTCATGTTCACCACTTTGTAAACTAAGTACTCTGCGGAGTTGAATAACTGGATTTATAATCCTAACGTCGAGAAACTGCAGAGAAGATTAGGAAAAAGGGATCGTGGTTCTGGAGACCCGATCGAGGCCATGGTGGCGCGATCGACACATCTTGCTTGCAGCTGCTTCGCGCCGTATTTGTGATGTGTAGTTTAACTTCATCGACCCAAGACCCAAGATGCAGGGAACTCCCCACAGTCCATTTACCCAAGTATCAAAATCTGGATCCTTCGGGTTCCCAGGGACGGGTTTGGAATTGAGGGCCCGGTTAGCTTGCCCGTCCTGAGCTGCATCCCTACCAGCTACAGCGTGGGGGTTTGGGGGTAGTCGTGGGATGTTCCAGGAGAATTTTGAGCGACGCACATAATATAAGCCACATGGGTCCAACAAAGGAGGTTTTCGCTGAACGGAGACGGTAGGTACACTCGAATCGATTGTCCCCGTAATGTCTCTCGAATCCAGCCAAGCACTTGTTGCTTTGGGTTGCAGCTGATTTCAATGCTCGACTTTGATGTCCTCGTCTGATTACCAAGCCACTTTTGAGGCTGAGATCACGTTGAGAGAAGCTGCTGCGTGACAAAATCAAGTTGTCCCAAACATCCCAAGTGCAAAAGGTCCTAATTGTTGCATTAGAACACCGAGCAGAGTCCGAAGCGCACCCGCATCGAACAAGGAAGTGCACCGATCCAAGAATACTACTCCGTACGGCTCCTTCACATAAAACTCCAAGAGGTTTGGTACCATTTGCGAGACAAGTTGGTGAGACTTGACTTAATCTTAAAAAATTTACCTCGTAGCGAATACCACGCTCTTTTCGGAGGTCCCAGAAGCCACAAGTGGCAAAAAAGGGTATCGAGGCACGCGACCTTCCCCGACTCTTCACCGTTGCCCCAGAATAAGAACCGAGACCGACAAGCCGCCTCAAATCACGAGCATGGATTCCGGCTTAACCCCCACACCCGGAGCAGCATAACAAATGAAGGCCACCGAGATACTTCGAAGCTAGGGCGGGCGTTTCCAGGGATCGTACGAAGTAGATTATGTCTAAAGGTACCCGCTCTTTTTTTACGGATGGTAACATCACCGAAGAACAAAGAACATCGGGACACTCCACTAATGCCGTGGCTTCCGCGACGCACCAAGATTTCCACCATGACATCAAACTTGGGGGCGGGGCTGCCGACGTGGAGATGGAAATGCATGTGGAACTGCAAGCTGGAAGGATCCGTCATGGACTTTCCACTTTGAGTTGACTTACATACGCATACAAGTATCGCAAAGCATTATGCTGGCTATGAATTCTGCTTCCAGCCATAAACATATGATGGTCCGGCAATGGATTGGATTTCTGGGCTTCACATCCTGGCCACAGCGCGGAAATCATGTCTTGATTGGTGAGAACGCCAAGACTAGCAGCCAGACTAACGAAGAGAAGCTGGCCTTACATATTTTGAGGAACTCAACATTCCAATGCCGAACCTGCCTTTTTCCTCGGATAGGCAGGGCCGTGTAACCAATCGTAGATGGCCAGAGGGACATCGGTGCCTCTCTGGTGATGGATGCTTTTGAAAAAGGAAGGCATCTTGCTTCGTAAAAGCGAAAGCATCGAAGAGTGCGCAAAACACGATCTTGAGCCAAGATGATCTCATGATGAGTGCACGGGAGCACATGTCAGAAGACTAGAGCGAAGAACTAACCATCATTAGTATGGCGCTACGGTTGGCGGGCCCAGAGGTATGGTACCACGAGGTCCCGGTGCCGTGGTTGATGGTGAATAGCCATGGCACCAATCGTGCTTGTCAGCTCTGGGTCGGTTCGTGGTAAAGGCTTGAGCACGTCATGGAGAGGATAGGTCTCTTGGACCAATCTATTTTCTTTGCTTCGTCATGTTAGTAACCAAATCCGAGATGAAGATGGTAAAGAGAATATTAAACTAAAATCAGAAGTCAAGGGCATGAGACGATGGATTCGTTTCTCTCTGCCGGTTATCGTAATAGGGTCACTCAATCTCCGACCATGACCTCTGACCAGAGCCTAATGGTGCGCTAACCCATGCGGTTGCACAGGGGAAGCTTGATTATATGAATGGAAATCATACCATCAAGCAGCATTGAAAGTAAAAGATTACCAGCGCATTCGCGGTGTGGGCTTCATGTCCAAGGATCACGACGATCCCGCCCAGCCCCTACTTCGCAAACGGCATTTGTCGAATTACCGAACGATGGCCATTCCCCAAAAGTCTAGGGAAATAGAAATCCGTAGGTATTATTCAAGCAAAGAAGAAGTCTCCATGTGCTAGGAATTTCGGTTTCACATACCGCACCATACACTTTACTGTCTCCATCCCACGAGTGTCAGGGAAAACAGCTAACTTGGGCGAGGCCATTCACTGCATCAGGACGATCTCCATAATATCCCTGTGTGTACGTACGTTGGACTACCCTTTCTCGAAATAGGCCTGGGGTCTGAACATTGGAAAGGGGCCGTCTCTTCAAGGCTCTAGCACCATGATGTCCGCAGTCGACTCGAGCTACCCTTCGGATGCGGAAATTAGCCCCGACCAGAACTCCGTCACGCCGCTCCAGAAAGGCTGTCACACTACGAAATCTTCTAATCCTTCTTTCGGGTAGATGGTAGGTTGTATCAAACTTTGGCGGGCGCCTGGCAGCATTTCGTGCTCTATACTTCAGAAATCCGCCGCGACGAGGTATCCACGAGTTTCAAGCTGTCTCACCTTCCTTGAGTATGCAGGAGTTGTATGACTTTAACCCAATCTTGCTGCTTTTGTTCATGTGTCAACTGAGTCCATCTAGCTTCGACCCCTTTCAGGATGCGCTTCACGAGTAATTCTAACGAAGCTTTGTTAGTTACCACAGGAGCAAAGTGCCGGATATCCCCATGAGACTAAAGCGCTCCTTGTATATGAGTGTGAGACGAAGACGGGCTTGCATCATACCTCGAAAACGCCATTCTCCTTCAGAGAAACGAGTGCATGCACGGCCGACGCTTCATGGTTTATATTGACCTCAACATCCTCGGTACTATGAGGAACTATAACGATAGCCCATCGAGGTGGAGATATAAACGCTAGTGCCACAGATAAACATTCTTCACAAACTTGCCCGGAATCGATGTGTGGGCGTGTAGGTTGAAGGGAAACTGCCGAAGTTTCGGCCCCGGGCAGCGATTCAACCTTTGATAACGCTATAAGAAAATCACGGGGAACTGGTTGTTGACACGTCTTGGATGCTTGAGTTGCTCAGTAGCCCCCCTTCTTGAATTAGCAACGCGGCGCAAGGTGGCGGCGTGGAACTCGTTCAGGTCAAACCGAGTCGGAGAAGAAAAGGGACGGATCAAATGGGGAGAGTGGCTAACAAAGGCGCACAATCTTTTTGCGAGTGGGACCTCTTTAATCCATGAACTCCTTCGAGGCACTTGACAATGTCCTGTTTTCCTAAATAGCTTTCAGTAGGTTATCTTTTCGAACCGCGCTTGCTTGCCAGTATTTTATTATTATTATTATTATGCCCGAGCGTTGTGATAACGTTGGCGTTAGACTTTCGACGGGTCTAATAGATCTGCGCCGGTGAAATACTACGGGGCATTCTCGAAGCAGATTCCACATTTTAGCGCTCATATCATTTAAAGCCGCGCGATCTCGATTTCTGTACTGATACACTTGACAGATCTGAGTCGCATTCCCAATCTGAGAGATAGGGGGCCGAGACATTCTTGGTGGAGACTCTGACTGGGACCATCCACCGACGGGACAAAATCTCCGGCCGAGAGGATTACTATTTGAGGCGTCCAAAATGGCTCAAGAGATGCGGAACGATACAATGGCGCCTGGACTGATTTTTCGATCTGTGAGGATGCCCTCTCGCCTCGATGCTTTTGATATCGATGACTTTCGGAGCCTCAACGGGATGTCGGAGAATTCCCGGTGAGCACATGCCAGAAGAAACTTGAGTCGGTGAAGATTCCCCGCTGTTTAGCCGGGATTAATGAATCCTCTGCCTGCACTAATTAACTACCACCCAGCAACGGCAGCGAGCGGTTATACTCTTGTGGAGCACGAGGAACGGGTCCAGTGCCTGAAAGTGACGTCGGATAGAGTGTGACCCCCCACAACCAACACAAATTTCCACGCCTGGAATTGATTGTACTCACGTACCTCTGGTTTGGTGCAAGTGACCCATCCCCCATCGATCCCTTCCACTTCCCGAGCAGATCCAGAACCAACAACCCTACTTCCTCCTTGCACAATGTGATTTTTTCCACCGAGTCACTTAAAGTCTTGCCTTCTAGTGTCATATGCCTTCTTTTTTTATATTATTTCCTTGCTTTGAACTGGCTGCATCTTCCCGGGAACCTCTTCCGGGAATTCACACGACGCCTCGAACCGCGAGTATTTGTTACCATTCGACCGAGCCTGCCCGCGATGGCACCAACCAAGTCGAGGAACACCCACGAAGACAAGTCTGACGGAAAAGACAAGGATAAAAGTAATGTTTCGAATGGAACCCATTCTAGCACCAAGATGCGTCGTGGGGCTAGTCAGGCAAACCACGCCCGCGATCAAGCTGCCGCCGTGCCTCCACCCGCACCTGTGGTCACTCAAGAACCCCCCGCAGTAAGTCAAAGAGCGATCGCGCGACCCTTTCACACTTATAGGGGAGGAAGAAACTCGCTGGCTGACATGTGGTTTTCCGCGTCCTCGCTTCAGGTCCAATTTCAGACGTTCGATCGCAAGGCTCTCCAAGCATACCGACGCGAATACAATCTCGACACCCCTCTAGCTTTCGGAACCTCATACAACCACTTCCTCCTGCTTCGACCGGGCAGTATCGGCTTATACTCTCCCACGATGGCGAGGAAGAGGAAACAAAGACGCCAAACAAAGGAGCAATTAGCGGTTGCTGTCCGAAAACATTTCAATAGCATCGGCGTCCAGGAGAACGATGTCATTGTTGACCTCATTCACTCGGTACACAACAAGGGGCCCAAAGCCCTCAAACAAAAACCGGACGAGCAATCTCTCGTCGAAATAGAGCGGTGACACCGAATGATTACCGGCATGATTACGAGCAGTTTTCTGGGTGGGATGGGACGATTATACCAGTGACATAATGGGTACGAACATTGTTTCGGGATGGAAGGATAGGCCACTTGGCTATTCAGAATTGCGGCGTTAATTGGTGTTTTGGGTTCATATTTATACTTTGCATCTTGTTCGTTCCAGTTTCCTGGGACTACGATTCTGGTCATACGGTACATATCGGCGGGGGACCTGGTGGCACACTGCTTTCTTTGGAAGTAGAGGCGGCTCTATCCAGCGCATCATCGAGGCCTGCAACTTACCGAGGCGTTTTCGGCCGAGCTAGAACTCAATTGATTATAAAGATTCGCCGCCTGTGCGACCAACTTCCATGGTGATATCCGCATGACTGTAGGGCTTACGTCCAGACAGACGCTTCTCCATTGGGCTGGCGGGCTCATTGTCCGAGGGTTGGATGATGTAGTTAAGGAGAACTGCTGTCGTAAATACTCTAATAATATCGCTGCGCATACGGATTTCCACAACGAGGCGCAATGTGGGTTCTGTTTCCTAGGACGATCATCTACAAAGGCCCTAAAGCGGCTCCTTTCGTGCGTGCCGTCGTGGACAACACAATTCGCACCCAACTGCTGGAGCACTGTTGTAAGTATAGGCAAACCTATTAAACCCACAGAACAAGCTCGAGGACACCCCCTGGAGAAAGCTGGCTGCTCAGCTATCGCGCCCTCTTTCATGCTTGCATACAGCGTTGGCACTGGCCAGAAAGCCAGGATCGCACTCTCACACAAAACCGAGAGGACTAGGAGAATAGCATGAATCTGGATCCTATTAACCGAATGATTTCTCTTCCCGGGTTTCCCAAGCGACCTGAAGATAATGGTGTTTTTTCGCAAGTGTCTTCATCCACATCTATTTTTGGGTGACGGAGATATCCCGGCTTCCTAGCCGGCTTTTGAGGGTTAAGCGCGGCTCTCTAGAATTGACATGGAGGTTCCACGAGCTACCAGCGAAGTGGGTCTTCACGTGACGAAATTTCCAGAATTTCTGCGAAGCTCGATTACAGCATTGGAAGATTTTTTGTACATCTTCGGCTCGACGTCGTCGAATATCCGAGGCTCTGACTTCAATCTTCAGCGTCCACCTGCAGATGAATTCCTGCGGATCACAATGAATTCGAACTTGATCACGAAGGCTGCACTCCCCCGACGTCTCTTGACCCATGGTCAGGTTTGCCAGGCTTCGAATGTGCGAAAATGTATAGGCCAGAGAGGTCAAGTTCGCAGGTTCGCGACGAATGGAGCGGCGCGACCTCGTCCGCGACCGGCAATGTCTAAGGGCCATGTTGCCCGACGGGTAAGTTGCCTTGCATTTGATCCCCCATAGCTCTGTAATGCTAAGATCTTTGATAGTCTTTCCACGCAACCAACTCGTTGTCCTCGAGCAACAAGGACCCTTACAAGGTCCTCGGCGTCGAAAAGAGTGCTTCGGCCTCGGAAATCAAGAAGGCGTATTACGGACTAGCCAAGAAATTCCATCCAGATACGAATAAAGACCCGACCGCAAAAGACCGTTTCGCCGAAATCCAATCCGCCTACGAAGTTTTGTCCGACCCCAAGAAGAAGGAGCAGTACGACCAGTTCGGCGCCGCTGGATTCCATCCCGGTGGCGGTCCCAGCCCCGGCGGCGATCCCTTCGGAGGAGCTAATCCGTTCGCTGGATTTGGCGGACACCCTGGTTTCGGCGGTGGTTTCAACTTCGAGGATATATTTTCAGCATTCGGGGGGGCAAGGGGCAACCCGTTTGGTCGTCAATCGGGCCGGAATCCGTTCCACCAGGAGATCCTGGTGGGAGATAACATCGAGGTACAAGCGCATATATCGTTCATGGAAGCTGCACAGGGTACTCGAAAGAAGGTTACGATATCGCCCTATGTCACGTGTGGTACATGTTCAGGAAATGGTTTGAAGGTCGGAACGCAGCGCTCCTCGTGCAAGGTGTGTGGAGGGACCGGCACAAGGGTTCACTTCGCGCAGGGCGGATTCCAGATGGCGTCGACCTGTGGTGCCTGCGGCGGTACGGGATCGACGATACCTAGGGGATCGGAATGCAGGACGTGCTCTGGCGATGGTGTTGTGAGGCAGAGGCAGACGATCAATGTTGACATCCCCGCGGGTGTGGAGGATGGCATGCGTCTCAGGATTGATGGGGCCGGTGATGCGCCTCCGACCGGCCAGGTGGCGGATGGAGAGATCCGCGCTAAGCGAGGTGACCTATACGTCTTCATCAGGGTTGCTTCCGATCCCAAGTTCCGCCGAGCCGGCTCGGATATTCTCTACACAGCGACGATCCCTCTCACCACCGCGATTCTCGGAGGCGAAGTTGCTATCCCCACGCTGACGGGCGAGGTCCACGTCAAGGTCGCTACGGGTACGAACACGGGAGACAGGATAACGTTGTCGGGCATGGGTATGAAGAAATTGAGCGGAAGGGGTGGATACGGCGACCTGAAGGTCGAGTATAAGGTCAACATGCCCAAGTACTTGTCCGGAAACCAACGCGTCTTGGCGGAGATGCTCGCAGACGAGATGAGCGACAAAACGGCAAAGCGGATCATGAACGTCTCGTCAAAGTAATTCCTCCCCTCCCTTAGAGACAGCGCCCTGGTGCATAATTACTCACTCAAACGTATAGGATCTCCGATGACCCCGCGGCGCACAAGAACGAAGGATGGATGAAGTCCATTTGGCATACCTTGACGAACCACCCGGCCCACCAGAAGCCTGGCGACTCCGAGAACAAGCCCGCCAGCGACAACAAGGATTCATCTTCGACGCCTCCCAAGGAAGAAAATAACCAGAAGAAGGAATCCGGATCCGGCTCTGCGTGAGGAGAGAGTTCCCCAACTCGATACGGACCGGCGCGCTCGATCGGATAATCCTAATTGCAATGTGCAGCAAGCATTTTCGAAAACCCAACCTATACAGCCAATGGGCTGAAAAAAAGCATAGAAGGTGTTAATGGAAGGAGAGGTGGGACTTGTTTATATTTGCTTCCCTTTTTTTCGATGCGGCGTTTTTAGAAGGATGTTACTGCCATCATCATCGGAGCTTTTGGGTTTGCCCAGATGCTGCTTGCTCTGGCTTACTTTTCCTCCTATTTGCATGGCACTTTGCCCTTTTTTCCCCATAACTTTTTTGTATAACACTCTCTGTACAACATATTTAGATGTTTCTCGGAGGCTCAAGTAAATGTGTGACCTCTGGAGTCATTACCCTACTCTCAACATTGCTGTACGTTAGAGGAAAGAAAGGCAATCCCCCAAAAGAATAGAGTTAAATTTAAAACGTGGGTTGGTTCTAGTGAGAGAAGAGTAAGGCGGTAGATCAGTACGAAAATAATGTCACACTCCCTTCTAGAATATACTACTTATATTGATGACTGAAGAAGCACGAGGCGGTGCCAAAAGTTATGCGCTGCGCAGAGTCGCCAGCTTTCCCCTATCACTCGCGCCGCCGTTCGAAATCATAGTTCCTTCCACCTCAGTTAGCTTTGTCGTTGCCTGCCCACCAGGTTCAAACAATGAACATTCAAGGTGGGGCAATTCTGCCCCCAACGCACCTTTGACCAATACAATTGCGTTTGTAACCAACCCCTCACCCGCTCGGCTGCTTCGCACTTGGCCAGCAATGCACGCTATAGAGGGCACCAGTGGACTGGCAGCACCGCCGCAGTGGTGAGCTCTTGACGTCAAGCACTGGCAGCCCAAGACAGCCCACAATCAATAGGAAGTGCTGATTTCTCGTGCTCAGCCCCCACCAAAACCTCGAGAGTCTCAGAGAGTGTTGGTTGGACATCAGTCCACATCGCCACACCCGCCGGGCGGCTAATTCTGGCGGGTAGTTTGCCTGCATGCACCTTTTATCACAGCACGCAAACACTCCCAGAGCGTTCTGACCATCCACCGATCCTGTCGTTTGGGATCCTGGGCGCTTCGGTAGACGTAGCGGTTGGGTCATCCCGCAGTTGAAGAAAAAGGAAAGGAAGCACCCGGCTGGGTCGATGATATCACGACGCAAAAAAAAAAAATTGTTATGTACCTAATACAAAGACAAAGGGGGTAAAGTCAAGACCATCAAAGGATTTGGTTGAAGTTGGAGCCTAGCCGCCGCCAGCAGAAACCAAACATCAATACCCCTCACTGCGCAAGGTCTTAGGGTGGTTCGTAGATCGAATGTATCTCCCCTCCCACACCCTTGCTGGCGCTGTCTCACAAGCCACTTTCTCATCAGCGTAATACGATTTGAAGCAGCACTGGAGAGCTGGCAAGACCCCGCTTAGCATTTGATACCCACCAAGACCTCTCCCGTCCCACCTGCACCTGGCAACAATAAGCACCACAACAAACCCCCCAACTTGGCCTCGCCAACCGAGCAAAGCTTCTTTATTGTGTGACCGCGTCTTTATCCGACCTCTTATTATCTCAGGCCACGTATGGGACCTTCCTATTGAGCATATCTGCGTAACTTTACCCCCTCGGGAATCCTGTCAGCGACCGCTCCTCCCCCTCCTCCTCCTCGACATCCCATCAAATCCATCTCCTGCCTGGCCTGATCTTCAAGCGTCACCGTATTTTCTGCATCTGACCGCCGGAACCCGAGGCCCGTATGCGACCCGACCGCCACCGCAATCTTGCCTACCTATAGGGCTGTGATCTGACATCAGACACCCCATCCTCGAACCTCCCCTCGCCGGCCGGCAGCCCCACCTAATCACATTCGAAGAAGATGCCTCAATCAGTAATGCTCTCGGTGCCTCTCAAGGCTACCAACGAAATCGACTGGGTCGCGCCGTTGAAGAACTACATCCAAAACACTTACGGCGATGATCCCGAACGGTATGCGGAGGAATGCGCGACTCTCAATCGTTTGCGGCAAGACATGAGGGGGGCTGGCAAGGACAGCACGACCGGTCGCGATATGTTGTATAGGTATTACGGCCAGCTCGAGCTCCTCGACCTGCGGTTCCCCATCGACGAGAAGCATATTAAGATATCTTTTACATGGTGAGTCTTTGGCTCTCTCCCTCCCCGAGGCCTGGCTCTTTCACGCCTTGGTAGCTATCTATTTCTAACAACCCGCGTGTCTTCTAGGTTTGATGCCTTCACACACAAGGCGACGTCGCAATACTCGCTGGCTTTTGAAAAGGCTTCAATTATTTTCAACATCTCTGCTGTCCTCTCTTGCCATGCCGCAATTCAGAACCGGTCGGAAGAGTCTGGGTTGAAGATGGCGTACCATTCCTTCCAGGCCTCCGCAGGGATGTTCACGTATATCAACGAAAACTTTCTTCACGCCCCTTCCTCCGACCTAAGCCGTGATACCGTCAAGACCCTCATCCAGATCATGCTTGCCCAGGCAACAGAAGTGTTCCTCGAGAGGCAGGTAATGGACCAGAAGAAAGTCGGTCTCCTTGCTAAGCTTTCCAGCCAAGCCGCCTATCTCTATAACGAGGCTTTGGAAGGCGCCCAGGAGAATGTCAACAAGGGTATATTCGAGAAAGTTTGGCTGCAGGTCGTACAGGTGTGTAGTGCCGTGCCATTTATTGTTTCGCAATGGCAAAAAGTAGTAGCTGACTTCGTCTCCGTGGTAATGCAGGTTAAAGCGAACTTGATGGGATCGATGGCCCAATTCTTCCAAGCCCAAGCTGACGATGACGCCAATAACCACGGGGTTGCAGTCGGGCGTCTCCAGGCCGCTGAGCGACTCGCTCGAGAATCCAATCGGATAGCCAACACGATCCCTACGTCGGTACCCCCGAGCTCCAACCTCCCCAGCGATTGCAGCCTCATCCTTGCGGAAAACACAAAGCGACAGCACACGGCGATCAATGAGAAACTGCAAGAATTAACCAAAGACAACGACTTCATCTATCACCAGCCTGTCCCGTCCGAATCTGGGCTTTCTCCTGTACCCAAGCTGTCGGCAGCCAAGCCAATTCCCGTCACCGAGCTCTACGCCGGCCAGGATATCCAGCGGATAACGGGACCGGACCTCTTCTCCAAAATCGTGCCTATGAACGTCACCGAGTCGGCTAGTCTCTATGACGAAGAAAAGGCCAAGTTGGTGAGAGCCGAGACGGAGAGGGTTGACACGGCGAATGGCGAGATGGCAGCTAGCCTGGACTATCTCCGCTTACCTGGCGCCCTTCAAGTTCTCAAGGGTGGGCTCGACCAGGACGTTGGCCCGGATGACGAGTTCAAGACTTGGTGCGAGGACGTCGCCGGACAGGAAAATCCGTCTGTGATTTTGGACTCCTTGGAAGGGCAAAAACTGGCGCTCTTCAGGGCTCTGGAAAGCTGCAAAAAGGAGCTCGACATGGAAGAGAGCGTGTGCGAAAAGATGCGCTCCAAGTATGAGGGGGAATGGACGCAGCAGCCGAGCTCGGCGCTCACGACGACCCTGAGGGGAGATATCCGGAGCTACCGAGAGGCGTTGGATGAGGCGTCGCGGACGGACTCCCAGCTCGCGGCGAAGCTGAGACAAAATGAGGCCGACTTTGACGAGATGCGGGCTGCGTCGGAACGTAACGAAGTTGATCAGCTGTTCCAGCGATCCTTGAACAAAGTTCGGGGGAGATCGAGTCACAATGGCAGTCCGCTGGATGAGCCGAATTTGCTGGATGCCGACTTTGATGATGGTCGGCCGAGTGTTATGGACCAGATTTCTAAGGTTGAGCAGATCTTGAAGAAGCTCGACCAGCTCAAACAAGAACGCAACCAAGTGCTTAAGGACCTCAAGGAGAAGGTAAGAAATGCTGGAAGAAGGGGCTTTATAGGGACTTTTTTTCTTTTTTTTCTTTTTCTACCACCCCGCTCCTGAGCGACACATGTATTAACCTGTACCGTTTTGACTGACAAATTTCCAATGGTAGGTGCACAACGATGACATTTCTCAAATCCTGATCCTCAACAAAAAGTCGATTCAAAACTACGAGACGCAGCTCTTCCAGTCAGAGCTGGAAAAGTTCCGGCCGCACCAGAACCGCCTGCTGGCGGCAAACCACAAGCAGTCCGTATTTATGAAGGAGCTCACGTCGACGTTTAACACGCTGCTACAGGACAAGAGGGTGAGATCGGAACAGAGCAAGTACGAAAACGTGCAGCGGCAGAGGGCGGCGGTGGTCAATCGATACAAACGAGCGTACCAGGAATTCTTGGACCTAGTGGCTGGTCTGCATAGCGCCAAGAACTGGTACTCGGAGATGAAGGAGACGATCGATAGCCTAGACAAGAACGTGCAGTCGTTTGTGAATAACCGGCGATCGGAGGGCGCGGCGCTTCTCACGCAGATCGAGAAGGACAGGACGGCGAACCAGTCGTCCCAGGCCGAGCTCGAGCGGAAAAGGCTTCGGGAGCTGATGGATCGCATGTCAGTCAAGCCTCAAGGGGGATCGCCGCAGCCGCAACCGCAAGAGGCTCGACGAGCGCCTCCGGCTCCTCTGTTCACGCAAGGGAGTGCTCCTCGGTACTCGGACCCGTTGTACGCGAGCCAGTACCCGCTGCCGACATCGCCTCCGCCTCATCAGGTGAGCATGCCGTCGACGTATGGTAACTATGCGGGGCAGCGCCAGTCTGTTGGAGCATACGGTCAGCCGGCGGCGTATAATCCGAGACAATACGGCATGAACCCGGGTCCGACATCACCCCCGCCAACTCAGACGTCATTTGGGCATGCCGCTATGCGAGGACCCGCCTCTCCGCCACCAACTCAGACTTCGTTCGGCCAACCCCTTCCTGGGTATGTCGGTTACGTTGCTCAGCCGAGTCAGCAGGTGCCGCAAAGTCAGCCGGGTAGGCCGGCTTCGCAGAGCCTGCCGCTCGGGTTCGTGCCTCCGCCGCCACCTCCCGGACCTCCACCGCTGGGACCGCAGCAAACGATCCACTACGGTGCCCAAGACTACCCGGTTCAGAACCAGCAACCAGGAGCGCCTGGAGCTGGGGCTGGGGCGGGCCAGCAACCACACGATCCTTGGGCGGGACTTAGCGCGTGGAAATGAATGGAAAGATTTTTCTGGAGACGAGGTCGAGTAGGCTGTAGCGAAAATGACGGGAAGGGGGAATGGAGGGAGATGATGCTTAAAGGGGAGGGTAGATGGATGGATGATATGGGGCTTTTTTTCGATTTTTTATTTTGCCATCTCTTATTCTACATGCAACATTGCCCAGCATTTTCTACGGAGTCTTGGCGCCATGGGCATTCTTCTTGTTCGAAGAGATGGCAGAATCAGCGAGTGTTGGTTATCTGGGGAGGGGCGCAATGAGTGTAGTAACGGAGGTAATAACTAGAAAAAGCCAGCCACCTTTACTTAAGTTAAATATCATTAGCGTCTGGAGTTTTTTTTGAGGTTTTGTGTCTCGCTGAAGTTATTATGGGCTTCTCTTCTCCTCCCCGACTCCCGACCTCGGGGGAAGATGTGCATGCGATCTACTCTTCGAGGAAGTGCGCGGCGCGGACCGCGTTGAGCGGCGGTAATGCTTCGTAGTGGACGAGGTGTCATGCCTCGCAGCCTCGGTCCAAGCACTTTCATAACTTGTACAAGTCAAGGTAATCAAGCTTCGGGAGCACGTTTGACCTAACCAGATCATGCTGGCTTGTGCTGGGAAAACCCCCCGAGCCCGAGCCTAGTGCAGCGCACGCGGGCGGGTTTGTTCAAATTGCTGGCAACACCCGTGATGAAGTGCGTCAGGGGCATAATTAGACCACTCAGGTCACCCCCATTACCATCGAGCCCCACTGGACGCAGCGAGCCGCGCGAAAAAACCGGGGACGAGCCCGAATCTGATGAGATCAATAGATCCCAAGATTGAGGTTGCTAGGGATCCCAGCCAAGAGCAGCCAGAGAAGCCAAGCCCCTGCCCACCAGCGTCGAGGTCTCCAGACCAGGCATGTGCCGACCACGGGACAAACATGGGACAAATGAAGACCGACAGGGCGAGCAACGCAGCCCAAGGACCCCGAGCAATTGGTTGGCCCGGCTGGGAGCAACGACCACCTCGTGCTCCCCCTGTGCTCCTTTTTCTCCCGCTGCTCCCACTGAGCAACGGCCCCCTGGCAATTACGAGGTCTTTGGGATTTTGGATTTTGGGGGGCAGCTCGAGGCGAGTGGTCTTATTTCTAAGCCTCATTGCCTGTCTTTGGGCGTGGTTCTCGTACGAGCTGGGCAGGTTTTTTTTCTATCTTTAGGGGGGAAAACGATTACTGTGGCCAATTTTTTATGGATTGGTTTTTAATTATTATTTCTTGTTCGTGATTTTATTGCGGATGTAGCTTTTTTTTGCATCTGCTTGTCTTGGGTTGCTACGCTATTCTGGAGACGACCAGATTGTATTTAAATAGCAGGGGCGTCCCCTTCTTTTACAAGCAAATCATTGATGTTTCCACCCGGTGTTCAATGTTCCGTTATCCCGAAGCACTAAGAACTTCCCCCAGAGCTACGAAATACACCAAACTAGCACCAAGCATCGTTGATCCACCCCCTCACACCAAGACTTGGACTTGGACCAATACCAACTAGATCAACAATCAATTCGTAATCCGGCAGATCCCCTCAACTCCATACCCAGAACCCTTTACACTCCGCAAACACCGTCCAGAGCTTGGAAACGGGAAAGAAGCTATCTACGATATCACAAGAAAAGCAACCAGAAAGAAAGAACCACAAAATGACGTTAACTGGGGACGACGTTGCCAAGCACAACTCCGCCGAGTCGTGCTGGGTCATTGTCCACGGCAAGGCCTACGATGTCACCGAGTTCCTCCCAGGTACGAGAACACACGCGACCGCCCTTGTCCCCGACCCAAGGCTCTCGCTCTCTTGACGAAGGTCTCTATGTCCTTGGGTTTGCCCCCGGCAGGGAAAAGATTTGAGACAAAAAGAAGGGGGAAGCGGGCTCTCCAATACTACGGATGGCTAACATGGCGAAAAATCGCAGAACATCCCGGTGGTATGAAGATTATCCTCAAATACGCTGTTAGTAACCAACCCCGAACCCCTCACCGCTTTCCCTCACCAACCCCGAACCCCTCACCGCTTTCCCTCACCATCCCCCGCCTTACCGAAGCCTCAGCCGGACCTCGCATACTAACAACTCACGACTGGAGACAACAGGGTAAAGATGCGACGGAAGAATTCGACCCCATCCACCCTCCCGACACTCTCGACAAGTTCCTCGACCAGTCGAAACACCTCGGCCCCGTCGACATGTCCACCGTCGAGGTGGAGGTCAAGGAGGAGACCGACGAGGAGAAGTCGAGGAAACAGATGATGGAGCTCAAGCCTTCGTTGTCGCAGTGTTACAATTTGCTTGATTTCGAGGCCGTTGCGAAGAGGGTTATGAAGAAGTCGGCGTGGGCGTACTATTCTAGTGCTGCCGATGACGAGATTGTATGTGTCCCCCCCCCGTTCTGCCCTCGTTCTTGTCATTCTTTTTTCCTTGGCTGCAAATACTGACATTCCACCCCTTATTAGACCCTCCGAGAGAACCATGCGGCTTTCCAGAGGATATGGTTCCGGCCCAAGATCCTCGTCGATGTCGAAAAAGTCGACTTCAGCACCACCTTCCTCGGCACCAAGGTCGACATGCCCTTCTACGTCACCGCCACGGCCCTCGGCAAGCTCGGCCACCCCGAGGGCGAAGTAGTCTTAACGCGAGCCTCCAAGAAGCACAACGTCATCCAGATGATCCCCACGCTCGCCTCGTGCGCCTTCGACGAGATCATGGACGCCACGTCGGGCGACCAGGTAACGTGGCTCCAGCTCTACGTGAACAAAGACCGCGAGATCACGAAGCGCATCGTGCAGCACGCCGAGCAGCGCGGGTGCAAGGCCCTCTTCATCACGGTCGACGCGCCGCAGCTGGGACGTCGCGAGAAGGACATGAGGGTTAAGTTCACGGACGAAGGCACCGACGTGCAGAGCGGGCAGGAGACGAACAGGGAACAAGGAGCCGCCCGAGCCATCTCGTCGTTCATTGACCCTGCGCTATCGTGGAAGGATATCCCTTGGTTCCAGAGCATCACGAAGATGCCGATCCTGCTCAAGGGCGTGCAGCGTGTCGAGGACGTCATCAAGGCCATCGAGGCGGGCGTGCAGGGTGTAGTCCTCTCGAACCACGGCGGCAGGCAGCTCGAGTTTTCTCGCTCGGCCGTCGAGGTGCTCGCCGAGACGATGCCGGTGCTGAAGCAGCTCGGGCTCGAGGACAAGATTGAGATTTACATCGACGGCGGCGTCAGGCGCGGCACGGATATCATCAAGGCGCTGTGTCTCGGCGCCAAGGGTGTCGGTATCGGCAGGCCATTCCTGTACGCTATGTCGTCGTACGGGTTCGATGGCGTCGATAGGGCCATGGCGCTTTTGAGGGACGAGTTGGAGATGAACATGCGATTGATTGGGTGCAATAGCGTGAGTGAGCTAAGCCCGTCGCTTTTAGATGTTCGGAGCTTGACGAGTCATGGGAATGGGGTGCCGACGGATGTGTTGTCAAAGGATGTTTATGATCGGTTGGTGACTCCTGCGCAGAAGGCGGTGAAGGCGAAGCTTTGAGCTGGAGAGAGTGGAGGACATATTTTTCGTTTCTTTTCTTTTTTTCCATTTTCAATTTTGTTCCTTTTTCTTTTTCTTTTTTTTTCTTGCAGGCTTTCCTTTTTTTTCGCTTTTTCTAGATTTGAGGTAGATTTCTCAGTGTCAATATGGGCGAGGGAATTATGTCGACTGCGGTAACATATACAAGTGAATATACGGCTCTATTAGAACCCCAAACTACGGGACGAGGCAGGATGGAAATGGGAAGTTAGATTGTGGTTTGTTCATTTCTCGAGATCGAAGAGAGGGCTTTACGAAGTATCCTGCGATGGATATCGAGTCGACGCGTTCGCTGATCAGGCGGATGAAGGTGTTCCAAGGAATCATCGGGTGCGTACACTCGGATCTAGTTTGGGGAGATACGAGGAGAGGGTCGAATATTGGAAATGGAATCGACCAGACGGACTAGCGACGATGAAATCGACTATGGCGGTGAGAGGGCGGGGATCGGAGCCTATCAAGTAGAGATATCGTGGAAGCCAGCCAAGACGGGTGTAAACGAGGTCCTTAACACTGGACACTGGGTATCCCTAGAGCCAGGCCAGGCCAAGCCAGACCCAGCAAAGGACGACGTCATCTTGCACCGCCTGAAGCTCCCATCTTCCAGGCTCAAAAGTGCCGATTCGCCAGGTGTGCTCTGCCGGTCGAGGGGACCCCGAGAGCCTGGCAGCATCGATCGATCTGCTTGCTTGCTGCACGCACCCTGCTGTGCGGTGTTAATTGGCACACCAGACTCCATCAGTCCATCGACCTGCTTGTAAGAAGTAGTTTATCAGTCTTACTGGTCAAATGCGAGGCTTGGCTTCAGCACCGGGTCTGGGATCAAATCAATCTGATTGATCAATCTTGCGTCTCATGGACCCCTTCTGACATCACCGGGCGCGAACGGGAAGACGAAGAAACGAAGTAACCTTGAACTCTTTTACTCTAATTCTTGCTCTGCAGCGTGCATCTGCAGCATCAACGTCTACTCCGTGCATTCTCTTGCCAGCCTCAGCCGAAACACTCGCTGACGGACCTCGTCTTGTGACCTTGAAATCCTTTTGACTCGATCCATTCAGTGAATTGATCCCCACAACGGTGTGGCAGCCCTTTTCTTTCTCTTATCGAATTTCCGGTAGACTCTTCTTCGTTTCCTCCTTTTCTCTGTATTTTTATTTTTTTTTTTTGGTATTTCTTCATCGCCTTACTTCTCTTCAACCTGGTTTCAGATCAGCTCCGGTTTGATGGTTGATTCAGCCTCGATTTTGTCTGGGAACATTTCAGTGTCATTTCCCCACACTTTGACCGAGGCCAAGTTCCAGACTTCCCAGACATGGATTTGACACTCCCACATTGACATTGACGATTGACGCGAACACACCCACACACAGACAGACACTCACTCACGCAACCTGGCCGGAGAGTCTGTGTCTGTGCTACATCAGAAAAATATTTGAATATTTTCCCGTTCACCCACCGACCCCGCTGTCCTTAACTCCTCCTCTTTCTCCAGTTGCGTTGCACCAGCTCTGCGGATACTGGAGCTTCGTTTCCTCATTGCCCTGGTCGAGGCCTTGCTAGGCTCCACCACTGGCATACAAGAAGAAGAGAGAGGAAAAAAAGGAAGGAGCGCGAGACGAGACCGCGTCTCGAGTCTCGTCTCGAAGGCTCTGTCTGCCAAACTCCACTAAATCATCATCATATATTTCGAACAAGGCCACACCCTTTTCTATTTCCTTTCAACGACCATCAATATCCGAGGTTATTGGTATCACCACTAAACACTAGGCCTCAGGCTACACTACGCGGGCGGTGGCTTCAAAGTCAGTCACCATCCACGCGCACTATCGCGTGTGAGTCTAGTCTCGTCTCGTCTCGTCTCGTCTCGCCTAGTCTCGCCTCGTCTAGTGTCGCCTTGTCTACCCCGCCATCCTCGATTCATCCCTCAATATCAATACGTTACACTCGACCTCGCACTCATCCGATCCCGCAACTACATCCCAGCCAACGCGTCCGGACAGCCCCGTCGACTTGATCCCCCGTCCAACATCGAAGCTCTGACGTCGAAACGTACTTGACATCACATTCACACACATATTCGAACAGAACCTCCACTCCTATTCTGGCCACGACACGCGGCCCGTCGACAACACCATGCCGTCTCTCGAGGCCAAGATCGTCGTCCTCGGCGCTCAAGGCGTCGGGAAGACGTCTCTCGTCATGCGCTACTGCAAGGGCGAGTTCAACCCGGCTCAGACAACCTCGACCGTCGGTGCTAGTTTTATGACCAAGAGGGTGGTCGACGCCGATAGTGACACCGTCGTCCGTCTCCAGATCTGGGATACAGGTATGAATTGAAGGAGACAAATTTGACAAAAAAAAAAAAAAAAAATGGAAGAATCCCTTGCTAACCTCCACCTTCTCTCTCCAGCTGGCCAAGAACGATTCCGCTCCATATCACGACTCTACTACCGCGGCGCCAATGCCTGCATCCTCTGCTACTCCATAACCGACGCCCAATCCTTTGCTGAAATGGGCATTTGGCTCAGCGAACTGCGCCAGAACCTCCCGGGAGACGTCGTCCTTCACGTCGTCGGCACCAAAGCCGACATCGTCGCCCGCGACCCCTCCAAGCGCGAAGTCCCCTTCGAGCGCTGCATCGCCTACGTAGCCGAGAACCTCGCCCCCGGCCTTGGCTCCACGCCACCCCCTTCCGCCTCCGGTCTCGCGCCTTTCCTCCTCTCCGATGCAAACGCCTCGCGCCAACATAGCACCCTGACGACCCCCGGCGCTGCTGCGGGCGAGCCTCGTAGCCCGAGCTCTAAGCGCAGCTCGGGGTTCTGGGGCCAGGAAGTAGGCTGGGACGCATGCCACGAGATCAGCGCCGAGAGCGGCGAGGGCGTCGAAGAGGTGTTCCGCGTCGTCACGCGGAAGCTCGTCGAGCAGAACAAGAAGATGCAGCAGGCTTTGCTGACGGCCACCGCCCTTCCTGGTTCCCCTGGTTACGAAGCTGGTATGGATGGAGGGTACTTTGAGTCTTTGAACCCGCGCACGAGCTTTAGGGTCGGCAGGGATCGGAGGAGCTGGTTGTTCCCTCCTTCGTTTTCGCCGGTTGTTTCGGTGGAGCAGGATGGGCAGTCGAGTGAGCAGGCGCAGCAGCAGCAGATGGATGGACGTGATATGAGGGCGAGAAAGAAGTGTTGCTAAAGTACGGTGGTTACTACTGGTGGAGGGTGAGCGAGGACCTCTGCCCTTGTTTCTTCGCTCGGGGTACTTTTCACCGAGATTCGGACCCTGTCGAAGGACGACCTTGTACGAAGTACGAGAACAACTCGGTATTCGCGACGAAACGTCTTCGAATCGGAGGACAACCCTTTCTTTTCCTCTTTTGTCCGCGCAATCAACATTCCCTCTTTTCTGTTTTTCATTTTGTTTCTCTCTGTTTTCAGCATTCATCACGGCTGGGTCTACGGAACATGGGGTTTTAGGTACATCATCTCCTTTCTTTCGTTGTTGGTTATTCGTTCTTTGGTTCATAGGTCTGTTACGGTTTGGTTTACATGCGAACAGCGCACGGGTTTTTCAATATCAGGATTCAGGACAGTTCATTTTCATAGGCTTTTCCGCCTTTCTTTTTTTTTTTTTTTTCTCAGTCTCCATGAATGGCGCTGTCTTTTGTTGTTTCTTGTCCTTTTTGTCCCATATAGGCATTGTCATTGTTAGGGAATGGGTAATTGTCCTCTTTTTTGGTATATGCATTGTATATTACCAGCCATTTTGGAAGAAACTCCGGGAATCTCCTTTTTTGAATGAGGTGTGGCTCACGATTTTTCACCTTTCTGGGAATCTGGATGGATGGGCTGACATTTGGGGGAGTGTACTCTTAGGATGTTTAGAAATCTATGATGCCAGGTTTCATGGGAACTCATATCCTTAAACTCGATTGCAAAAGAGTTAAAGCAAAGAACCTCCGACCGATTCAGTGCCCCTTCTTATCCGGACCATCACCGGGCTTCGGCGCCGCCGGGATCTCAACGCCCTCGATCTTATACTCAAGCCCGATATACGCATCGCTGACAACCAGCACATCAATCTTCCTGCCCGCGTCCTCGGGCCGAAGCTTCATCGTCACCTTGGCGACCGGACCAGCCCCTCCTCCACTCGCTCTACCGCCATCGCCGTCGTTCCTACCGCCTCTACCCCTGCTACCCCTGCTACCCCTACCACCCCTAGCCCTATCACCGCCACCGCCTCTCCTTGCGCCAGAAGAAGAAGACGCTCCCGTCGATGGCCATCCCACCCTCTTCACGGCAAGGACCTCATCCTTCTCCCGATCTGCCAGCACAACGAACCACCCCTCTACTTGCGGCTTGGGATACCGCGGCGCGTGCACCCTGCCTTCCCTATCGAGGAGGGCGTTAACCCTCTTCAATTGGATCCTCACGCCCGACGTCGTCGGCTCACCCTCAATGGAAACTTTTATGTCCGGCAGCCTCGCCACCGCTTTCGCGAAGCGGTCGTAGAACCTGTCGGGGACGGAGACCCGCGCGGCCAGTTGTCTGACGGATTTGGCGGAACCGGCTGCGATGTTCTTTAGAGTGGTTTTATCCCTGGTATCCTCCGGCACGCCGGGGAGGATGGAAGCCGGAGGATCGGCGGGCCACCGCGCCGACTTGATGCACTGCAGGAGCTGTATCATGGCGAGGCAGCTAGACAGATACCCCATCTCCGTTAGGACGTCGATAGCCGCCTGCACGATACGAATAGACTGATCGAGCACGCTCGTCTGATCACCGACGTAATCCGTGATGGGCAGCGCAATGCGCGACATGTACGCCTGCAGGAGCAAAAACGCCTTGACGTGGGGATCCCACATGGGCAAGCCGAACGAGGTGCCCTCGAAGGGGAGGTTCCTCGACAGCTCGGCGTTGATGAGGTCTTCGTTGTGGCGCACGGGGAGCTCGTCGTACTCCGTGGCGCGCGACATCCAGGTGAGCACGTCAGAGAAGGACGCCCCCGGCTTCGCGTGCCGCGCGAGGTACCGGATCGTCTTGTGTGAGAGGTAGTAGTACGACATGATCTTGCCGAGAGGCGTGGGGTCGACGTTGCCGTTGCCTTGGACGTCGATGCAGGAAGACTTTTGCAGCTCGCCGAGGGAGGAGTCGACCATGTGGATCATGAACTCGTTGGCGAGCTTCTGCGCTTCGATCGTGTTGTGCTCTTCCGCCGAGATTTCGAGCCCGTAGTACGACGGGTTCTTGTGCAGCCTGCGGAAGAAGAAGGTCCACGTGAGGTAGTCCAGCGCGTCTTGCTTCGTGACGATGGTCTCGGCCGATATCTCGGCGCAAAGATGGTCGTCGAGAACGGTGTGCAGGGACGACTCGACGGGGAAACCGGTATGCAGGAAGTGTTTGTAAAAGTCCTTCTTGGAATCCTGGGTAAAGATGCGTGCAACACCAGAGTTGTCAAATTGCGGTCGTCCAGCACGACCAAGCATCTGAAGGACATCGGTCAAGTCCATGTCCTTGTAACCCTCAATCTTGGCATCATAGAATTGGGTTCCCTTTACGATAACCAAGTGGGCCGGAAGGTTGACACCCCACGCGAGTGTGCTCGTGGCCACGAGGATCTGAATCTTATTGTTCAGGAAGAGCTCTTCAGAGAGTTGTCGGTCTGTCTCAACAAGACCAGCGTGATGGAGACCAATTCCGAAAGAAATGGCTTCCTTGAGAGCGTCGTCCTTGACTCTGGCCAGGTTCAATTGGAGATCATCCTCATCCATGTTGAGGAACCTTCTAGGATTATCCTCCATCCCACAGAAGTTGACGAGATCCTTGGCAGTCAGTCGCGTCTGGCGTCGAGAAGGAACAAATACAATCACTGGTTTGTCCGGGCTGTGGTTCTTGATGGCGAGGAATGTTGGCCGGTTCATGGACTGCATCAGAGGGCAGAAGCCGCGCACTTCGGGGAAGCCATCAATATACAGCTCGAGGGGCACTGGTCGAACTGAGTGTCTAAAGTTGAACAAGCCTTCCTTGACACCAAGCCAATTTCCGAGATCAGTGGCGTTCGCGCAGGCTGTTGACATTCCCAGCAGCCGCACGGGGTTGTTGGTAGACTCGGCAATGTAATTCATGCCTGTTGACTCGTTAGCTCAAAAATGATCATCTCGGAAAAGAAAAGAACGAACGTCAATGAATGCGGAATATACTCACGAGAGACAATGATTTCAAGAATCGGGCCTCGGTCCCCAGCGAGCAAATGAATCTCATCGATAATAACCAGGCTCACTTTCCTGACATAGCCTCTCGTCTGCCAGCTACGTGAGATACCATCCCACTTCTCAGGAGTCGTAATGATAACATCAGCATCCTGGATAGTCCTCGTGTCCGGAGTGTTATCACCCGTCAACTCAACAATCTTCATCCCTAAGGGCTTGGCTAACCGGTCGCCCCAGTCCTTGACACGCTCACGAACGAGCGCCTTCATCGGGGCAATGTACACGACTTTGGAACCGGGCTTCTCCTTAAACGCCCACCACATGGCAAGCTCCGCCGCGACGGTTTTGCCACTACCGGTGGGGGAGCCGAGAAGAACGTTGGCTGGGGTATGGTAGAGGGTGTGGAAGATTTGCGTCTGCATGGGGTTGAAGAACTGGAATCTCTTGGCGTAGATTTCCTCCAGCAGAGGATTCTTGAGCGCAGAGATGGGTAGCGGGCGCAGGTTTAGGAGATCCGTGTAAACACTTTCCGTATCGGGCCGGATCAGGTGCTGGAAGGAGACGGGCGTCACGCTCTCGGCGCCGAGCCAGCGGTCGGAGACGGCACGGACGTAGATCTGAGTAGGGAGCGGGTCAGATAGGGGTATGGTAAAATTCAGCTCGTGCTCGTCGTGAAGCTTCTTCCTCGTGAGGATGAAGAATTCGTGGTGGTAGATCTCCGAAGTCTCCGAGTTCTCGACCCAGATGTAGTACGACTCGGAGGTGCCGTGGATCTGATCGTTCCAGCTGAACCCGGGCTCGACATAGAGCTTAATTCTCAACACATCTCGGTTGAGGGGCGCAATCTCGGCCTCGATGTGGATGGTAGGGAAGTTCCTCAGCAGTTTACCAATCTTGGTCCCGGCGCCCTTGTTATGAACCAGTTCTCCCACCTCCGCCGGCTCCATATCTTTGAGGTCCTGCATCGACAAGGTGTCTTTCTGATCCAAATGCTTCAAGACTGTCTTCGGCAGATCGAACTGATGAAGCGGGTGTTGGAAGGGCCAAATCCTCTTCTCTATGGCCTTAGCCATGGTAAGGAGTACAAGGCACTGATGACCCCATCTTCTGTTCAACGCAATCATGAACAGAGCCCTGCAGATGCGACCAGACTGCTGGGCAATGTAATTCAAATCATTTCCGAGAGCAAAATCATCGGGCTGAACTCTGGATATGTAGGCTTGAAGTAAGATATTCGTCTTCACTTGAGGGGTGTCCGTGCCGGTCCTTGTGTCGATGGAGCAGGGTACAATATCCTCACGCGACTTTAGGTTCATCAGCTCGTTACTCTCGCTTTCTCTGAACTGTATATTGTCGAATTCACCGCTTAAGCTGATAATTTTGAGAATATCGGCCTCAGTTGACTCAGGCCGCATCATGGTATTAAAGATCTGGATGGTGCTGTGTAGGATGTAGTATTGACTTGCAATACGGCCGATATCTTTGCTTCGAAGCTCCTCGGTCCTTTCGTTGAAGATGATCATCTGAGACTGTTGCAACTCTCGAGCGGCCTGGATAGCCATGGAGCGCCGCCTTTGAGCAAGGTTTGGGTCATCTCTTCTCTCAGCCCATTCAATATTGTAGTTCTCAGGGCTTCGTTGCATCCGAACAAAAAGATACGAATAGCCGATCCACTCTGCCGCCTCAGCGATAGTCGTGACAGTGCCGAGACTAATCTCGGCGTTCAAGTTGTCGATGAGTTTGGATGAGAATCTCGACTCGATAGGTCGTTGCTCCGTCACTGCGGTCAGGTAATGCTGGAGTCTGTCTTGTGTTGTACAAATCATACCGATACCGGTGTCCTCAAACTGGGGACGACCAGCACGTCCGAAAATCTGGAGCACGTCAAGAATTCCCAAGTCGACAAATTTGCCATCCTGCGCGCTATACACCTGAGTTCCTTTGATGACGACTGCAGCGGCGGGCAAGTTAACACCCCAGGCAAGGGTGGCAGTACAGCACAGAACTTTGAGGACGCCATCGCCGAATAGACGTTCCATAAGATTCCTGTCTGATCTCGCCATGCCAGCATGATGGACACCAAGGCCTTGGGGTACCAATTCCCGGATATCCCGTGCCTTGGAACTCTTGACATCTCTCATGGCCGACTCGAACTTTGGATGGCCAGTCGGATCAAGCAAGTCGAGGCACATGTCGTCGACGGCCTTTTGCTGGAGCATCTTGGCGGTCACGAAGGTGTCTCTCCTGGAATGAACAAAGACCATGACCTGGTGGCCCTTTTGCAGCATCTCCCTGACCTTCTCAAAGGCAACATTATCGAGGTTTTCCCTCGATTGCCTTGATCCGGCCTTACCCTTGACGCCAATGAAGTGCTGCTCTAGAGGAACTGGACGGAAGGAAGCGTCAAAGTAGAACAGACCTTGATGTTTGTTTACTCTGAGAAAGTCGGCGACATCGACGTAGTTGGGGAGTGTCGCACTGAGACCGACGATGCGGATCAGAGACTGTGTACTTTCCACCTGCCTCTGCGTGCGGGCGACGAGCGATTCGAGGACAGCACCTCGCTCGTCATGCAACATATGTACCTCGTCGATGATTAGTAGCCTGACCTTCTGAACTAGTTCGGTATCTCCGGTTCCCTTTCGCGTGACCACGTCCCATTTCTCGGGAGTAGTGACAATAATTTGCGTCTGGACGATCTCAGGCTTGGTGAGGTGCATATCACCAGTGTACTCGCGACACTTGATTCCAAGCCAGGCTAGGCGCTTCCCTAGCTTCTCTGTGACTTCTGCAGCCAAGGCCTTCATCGGCGCTACATACACAATCTTGAAGTCTTGGAGATCGACCATAAACTCGGTTGCTAAGGGGTCCTCGGATGGGTTGGGCGTGACATATTGTCCAACGCATTGAAGAATTGTAAGCATGGCCGCGTCGGTTTTACCCTGTGTCAGTGGTTAGGAAACATAAGGAAAAGAAGGGGAAAAAAAAGAGACAGAGGAACTCACAGCACCAGTCGGAGCGCATATCAGCATGTTCTCGCTCGTCTTGTAGGCTACCGGATACACCAGACTTTGCATCCTATTTAACGTCTTGTACCCCTTGAAAGTATTCCGACATAGTCCATCCATATGGGCAATGCTAATCAGCTCCTGGCCGGGTCCTAGGGTTCCCTTGCTCGCCGCCGGGATAAAGTACTCCTCGTACTTCTCAAACTCGAGTCTCTCGCTACCAGGCGGGAGTCCGTACTTCTTCCCCGTGTAGCTCAGCATGCTTCTACCCACATTGTGGGTTTTGTACACATGCGGATACACTGGTTCCCTGGCTTGCGCCGCCGCAAGACCTCTCGTCTTGTGCTCGAAATCCTGGCGGCGCAAGGCCTCCTCTCTCTCCGCTCTGGACAGTAGCCTGTTCCTCGTCTGAGTCCTAGAAGACGGGGCCGATGCAGCTGCAGCGGTGATGATCTCCGATTTGTGAGCGAGCAGCTCAATAATCAAGTCAAAGTCGTCGAAACCGATGAGGTCGGCAAGATTAGACTGCAACTCCTCCTCCGACCGCCCGGAGTTTAGTAGATCCAAGATTTGCGTCTGGAACACATCCGTCGCCAGCCCATTCTTTGACGCGATGGGCGAGCACTGAGCCGAAAGCCACTCGAGGCCGTAGGGAGCCGACGAAGATGCTCCGATTCCGTTGGCGTGTTCCCCATCTAGCTCGTCGCTCGAGTAATATCCTAACTCATCCTCATCCTCGGAAATGAAATCCCATACGTCCTGACCCTGCTCGTTCGACGAGGACCCTTCGACATCACTGCTAACGAGGTCATCTTCCTCGCCCGGCGTTTCTGGTGCTGGAAGGTTGAGCTTTGCGAGGGCTGCCTTCATGGCAGAATACCTCTCTCTCCATTGTGCTTCCGCCTCTGATAATTGTGGTGTTGCGGGTGCCATTTTTTGATGTTAGAAATAGAAACCGAAACTCCAATGCAAATGTGTCGTGGGATGAAAATGAAATTCGTGATCTATGTTGTTTTCGTCTTCCTCATGTGCGTCTCGAGTGTAGACTGTGAAAGTGGGGAACAGCAGTCACACAATTGCAGTTTCCTCAATACCTTTCAGGTTGTTGGCAGGGTCAATGTAATACAATATAAAGAACAGAACATGAGCCCTCTTCAACGTTCTATCCTGGATTTTGTCGGCGAATGTGTCATAATGGCTCATTACTGAGTCTTTGGCCGAAAAGGGCAATAGCACGATCATTTCAGAGCTTCCAAACCCCAAGCCATCATCAGTGGTTGGTGATGCCAGGCCAATGGAGCACTGGTGGGTGGGCATGAACAGGCTATGCTAGCCCTGCCAGGGCCCTGCTAGAGCCCTATACTGGGGCTATGCTGCCCTGCCAAATGCCAGCAGTGACAAGGGTTAACAACATTGGGTAATTCTCAGCCAGGCAACAACGTGTTAATGGAGCACTTGAGGGCTGAGTTATCACCTGGTGATACCCTCAACCTTACTTCAGGAGACTACCTCCTCTTCTTATCCCCAACGTTCACTTCCCGGATTCCTCTACTCTAGCCGTCACAAAGAAAATGTTGTATTTCCTAGCGACTGTATCTAGAGACAAATAATGGGGTATAAAACCTATTATGATCCATCCTCATCAATCCCTCATCATTAACCTGACCTATGAAGCGCCCCTCAAACTTACAAGTAAACCGGCCCATGAGAAAAAAGAAGAAAAATAAAAGAAAAATGAAAATGAAAGAAAGAAGAGAAAGAACAAGAAATATGTCCTCATGCCCTCGACTACATCCCCTCAACCACGGCCCTCTCACTCTTCCGATTAGTTCCTCTCACCACTGAAGCCGGAACCTTCCTCGCCATAGATCCCACTCCAACCGGCGTGACGTCTGCCCGCATCCACGGCCTCGCTCTACCGGGATGCTGGAGCAAGTTCTGCTGCTGCCTCGAGATGCTAATTTGTCGCGCGATAGAAATCTCCACGGCGCTCTTGAGGTTCGCGTCCGCCTCGTCAATCGATGGCTTCGTTAGGTGGGTATACGTGCTCGACGCCGACGACGCCGACCGCATGCGCGAGGAGCTGGTGATGCTGCTGGCGCTGGATGGAACCCCTGTCGATGGCGGGGAGATCATTTGCCAGGCCGGCTCGCCTAGTGCGGTCCTCGACTGCGTCATCATCATCGAAGGTGGCGGCGCATCGAGACTAACGCCCTCCGTGGGCGAATCGAGAATAAGCGCCGACTGATCTTGCCTGAAAGCGGCTCCTCGCTGCTGCATCGTTGCTTGCGTCTGGGTTTGTCCGGTCTGAATGGGCTGAGGGAGCCGGGTCCGCGACTGCGATTGAGCTCTGGCACGAGCCGCCGCCACTAGGCCCTCTACTTGAATAGCCGCCTCCTGGGCCATTTGTTGCGGTGTCATCTTGGAAATATTAAGAGGCGCCGGCTGCGACACAGCAACTACCTCGGGGACAGTGGTCCGAGGCGCCTGAGCTGCCTGTCGGGTTTGCGAGCGCTCCCTCGTTCTGGAGCGTTCCCTTGTCTGTGACTGCTCTCGACTTCGAGAACGCTCTCGAGCCAACCGGCCCTGCTCCAGGCGTTGCGCAGCTCTCGTGCGGCTCGAAGACCTCTCATCAACTTGAGACGCCGTGTCGGCCACCGCTCGCGCAGGCACCCTCCTCGGGATCTGGGAAGCTATGACCGGCTGGGAGCCTAAAGGCTTAGGGACCATATCTCGCCCCCGAGCCACATCGCCGTCGAGGACGATCGGAATGTCCTGCGATTGCTGAGACATCTGCGAGCGGGAGCGTTCTTCAGGCGTCTCTGCGCGCCTGGATTCGGCGAACACGGGTGGGGGAGGTGTGGGTCGCGGGCCAGGTGGATCCATGAGCTCAAACTTAGCCTTGGAGGGAGAAGGGAGCAGGGCGGGTGAAGTGTTGGAGCGGGAAAGTGGCGACGGGCGAGTGGTCGTCGGCGCCAGATTCTTGTTAGTAGGTGGCGCGGGAAAAAGAGAAAATGAGGGAGAGTTTCTATGAGCCTGGTATGAGGGCGTTGGGGCGGCAGTGGTAGTGGAAGCAACATCAGTAGTTACCGTCGCTGTCGTCATCGCTGTCGCCATCGTCTCAGTCATGGCAGCCGCGCTGGTAGTAGTGGTCGATGGAGCAAGGGCATCTTTCGAGGCCGCCATGTTCGCAAGTGCAGCGACCGCAGCTGGGATAGGTTCTCCCCTAGCACGTGCCTCCTCTTCAATGATGATGGCATCCTGGATGAGCTGGAGGCGCTTCAACGTGGCTTGGCGCCGCGCAAAAATGCTATTTCGCGAGGGCGCCTGTGGTCTGTCGGGATGAAGGATCCCTCCAAACATGACGCTGTACCGCTCCATCCTGACGTCGGGAATCTCCACATCGAGGAAGCCCTTGCCGGTAGGGATAGGTGGCACAGGCGGTGCGATGATGGGCATGGGTGCGGAAATGTCGGATTTCTTGATGCCGTCGCGGATGGATTTGGATGACGCCTTGCGTGACAACAACGGCGTCTTAGGAGCCTTAGGAGTCTTGGGAGTCTTCGGGGTTTTCGGCGTCTTTGGTTCCATGGGCATGCTCGTCGTTAGCGTCTCGACGACCGGTTCGGTCTGTGACCGAATAATGATTGGCTTAATATTGATAGCTTTCCTCCCCGCCGTCGTGTTACTCCTGCCAAAGTCGGAGGTCTTCTTTTCTCCGCTCGACGTTTTGGGTCGAGATTCTGGTAGCACTATTGGTGAGTTGAGCAGGATGTCGGGAGTGGCCGCCTTTTCCAGCTCTTTGGTTTCCGAATTCTTCTTGGTCCCACGACGGCCAAATAACCTCCATTTCCCGGATTTCTTAGTCTGCGTCGTTTCCGTCGGCTCATCCCAAGGCGCCAACGGGGCTGCACTGTTAGGGGTTCCGGTCGCCCCGGGGAGCTGGGGTTGCCAGAAGGCATAAGTTGAAGAAGAAGACGCCGCCACCCTGGACGGACGGGTGGTGCCTGGGCTTCCGATAGCCATGCCAATCGGCGCGGACGGGTTGAGTTCATCCATGGAGTCGGGCGTCTGGGTTCTCACCGGAATGGTAGTAGCGTCAGGGGATCTCGACTTCGGACTGCCAATCGGTGATGGTGGCTTTCCTCGGATAGGAATATGGTAGGATCTAAAAGACCTAGACTGTGTATTTATATACATGTCGTCTCTCGATACTCTCTTTCCGGCCATGGCTTTTGGCCTCGTACTATTAGTGGAACTTCCGTCCAGAAGCATGCTAGACGAGCCGGTGGCGGGCCCCGCACTTGTGCTGGGTCGTTCGGCGGCGGGGGCTGTTAATACCACTGCCGCTGGTGATTTGTTCCGACTTCCTTCCTTGTTGCCAGACGAGCGAGAGGGCGGTTGGGGCAAAGGGCGACGAACGTAGGCATTCGAGTTGTCGTCGGTTCCTGATGGAGAGTAAATAGCCGTCGCGAGGGCTGCTGTGGCTGCGGCCGCGGCGGATTCGGGAGAGGAGGACGAAGGAGGAGTCGCAGTGAGAAAAGAGTCGTTTACTGGTTTCGTGGTGGGTGGTGTCTGGGGTGAATCTGATACAGGACCTGGCTCTTTCTGTCCGAGGGTGGGAGGAGACTTGGGACCGTGCTTCCCTGGACCAGCGGCATCCCGGTCCCTGTCCGCACCAGCGCCAGAACCTGCCATCGCCCGCATGTTCCTCAGGGATTTTGACCGTGTCACTAGCTTGAACATGGTGACGGTGATGGGTGATCACCCCAATGCAACGCTTGCAAGGGTGGAGAGATCTCGAGCGTTCAGCGAGGAGAGAGAAGGAGAATAAGGGGAAGGAGTCGGCGCTCCAATTCAGCTGTAACTCCAGAATAGAGGAGATGATTGGCGGGATCGTGGATCTCGGTTGCGAGTCTCTCCAAACATCGATATGTTGTATTAATAAAAAGAGGAATTTGGTCTCGTAGAATACGCTGAGTAAGAGATGGGGGAGGAGATGATCAGGATGAAATCAACGACAAAAACAACAAAATGGTGTAAAATGAAGAGAGATAAACGAGAATCAGCCCCAGGTGTAAGCAAAGTAAAGGAAACGAAGGAAAGGGGTAGCGAAGAGTAGGGTGAGAGAGGTGAGAGGGTGAGATGGACTTGTCCTGAACACCAATGAACAAGATCGGGGATGATGAGGAATAAAGTTGGGATGAAAAGAACCCTTTGCGAGAGGGAGGAGAGTACGATGAAGTTTTATTGTTTAATCCCACATGTACGAAGTAGAAAAATAAGTAATATTATCCACAAGACAACCTTGCTAGACCGACAAGACTTTCGAGAATAGCCTTCAACGTTTCCGTAGCATGTTGACATTCCGGCGCAGCAGCGCTTCGGATGAGCTTCGATCCTGCCCTGCTCGCCTACAAAGTGTGGACACGTCCCCGTGGATCGTGAGCGGTAATATGCCACGCCATTAAGGAACTGGGAAATAGCCGTACAGAACAACCCAAAGAAACAGGGCATCGACATCTCCAAGATACGGCTGCGCGAAAAGCCTGCCAAGCGCATCATTTGATCTTTTTGGTGTGGAGAACCGTATGTCGACGTACTGCTGAGCAGCAGAAGAGCCGAAGTCTAATCCGACTCATAAGATGCGAGTAACTGGGCAGTTGCCCTGTTTGAAATTAATGAAGCGGATATTTTAGGATTGATCGCCACCAGGGGTGTGGCACCTACACGGCAGACCACGCGACTACCGTCTGGCCTTACTGGCTGGGGACGAGGGAGACAAAACCCTCAGAACATCGAAGTCTTTTCCTAATTGGGCAAAAGGTAAGATCTAGGGGGTTTCGAGTCCTTGTATCAGGATCGACAAGTACACAACAAGAGGGGACCTGGACTGGGCGAAGGGAACTTGTCACTCCTCCCCTCCCCTTCTAAACGAGAGAGACTGGGGCCAAGACGAGTAACTATCCACGTTGAAAAAGCTGGCTGTACCAGCATGATTTGCAGGAGTGCTTGGGACCTTGGCAAAAAGGAAAGCCGCCCTGATGAGGCCAACGTGGAGCCTCGAGAGATATAGCCTCAAATCATGACACAATTCCCCCGACAGGACCGAACGAGGCCCGAACGATGAACTGTGGGAGAAGATGAACCTTGAGATGAAGAGGCCATTGCGCGCTGTTAGAAGGAACATAAAGGGATCAATTGATGAATCGGTGAGGCGAGACTTGCCGACAACAGGAAGGTCCAAGGTCCTAGGCTGGCTGTTCTCATGGCCTGGCCTCCAGATCCTAGGCTGTCAACCCCCTGGTTCGGCGGCTGTCGTGCACTAGTCACTGCACTAAGGGGATGACGTGAACTGTGACAGATCAGGGGTCGAATCGGAGGGGAATTTGCTCACCCCAAAATAAAACTCTCTGTGCAAAGGAACCTGATATCATTTCCAAAGAGCCAATGAGCCGCTCCAATTGGGCATGGAGATGCATCTGATTGTGCCCGAGGGCTGGTGGCGTTCGCAATCACAAAGAACGCCCCGCATTGTTGCCGGTCTTCATCTCAAGGTCTCTCGGACCCGAGCATCTCCTGGGACTGATGAACCACAGCTTATACCAAAGCATGCCTCCGATACGCCTCACCTGCTCAGCCCGCACACCGGAGTAGGAAGTATACAGAGTACATACTCAGCGAGCCTCCGTGCGGTTCTCGCCGTTCGCTGTTGGGACTAGGGATTTGACAGGTGCTAGCTCCCTTTCCCCATTGCACCCACTGCTCCGGTTCGGGAACCTCTGTAACAGCACTGGCTGCATCTCATTCTGCCTCGAGTTCTCACCTCCAACACGCAAGGAGATGCCATCTGCACCCACCCACAGATGCACACCTACGTCTACCAAAATCCCATCACCGACGTATGCAGGTCCAAAGCCCTTATGCAAGAAAGCTGCTACCCAATTTAACAGCGGGAAAGGGAGGGCACGGAAGCGATATGAAGCCCATCTAAGTGACGGCACATTTGCCTTCTTTTCCTGGTTTGGCGAACACTTCCAATACCTCGAGGCTACCGCCTTCCCCCCCTCCCCCCCTTTGCATCTGCCATTTAGCCTCAACGTCGCGAGCCACCGAAAACACCAATATTAATACCAAGGAGCTCTGCCAGCTGCTCGAAAGGAATGAAGGCGCGAATCATTGCTGCTCATTGCTGCACTTGTCCTTCGATAGTCGTTTAATCTCCACTCAAGGATAAGCGGCCGTCCAGCAAAGTTTGTCAACACCGAGCTAGACACCGAGGCAAAATAATCTCAAACAAACTCTATCTCCATCCGCGGTGGGTATTATCAATTGGTGTCGAGTCAGTCACACAGCCTACTTGGAAAGCTCTTGCAAGTGTACTTCGTACTCGCGAAGCAAGGGGTAGCGGCTTCTAGAATGAAATCCGAACCGGTCTTCACGGAGGCTCTCACCCCCTCCCGCAAATTCGTGCCGTCCGTCACCTCGGCACGTGAGTGTTTTACACGGAACTGGCGGTGCTGGGCCGAAGGGCTTGGCCAGGTCTTGGGACTTCACGCCATGGTACCATGACAGCCATGGTTCGGATGGTTTTCTAACCTTTGTCGCCTCAAAGCACTGCTGGGAGAGAAACAGTCAGCTGAGTTTCCCTCTCCGTCGAATGATGAATTGGCAGAAGAGGCCGGAAGAAACGGCCTAAGGACCCCCGAGTTGCGGGACAAACGAGCAGGCTCAAAAGGCGGTCGTGTGCGTGTGAGGCCTGGCGTTTCATCACACTGGCCCTAAGGCACTAGCGAACACAACCATCACGTCTCAGAATTGCAAATCCTTCGCATGGTTCCCCCTCTCCCCTTAACCCCTGCCATTCGCTAAACATTTCTTTGATTCTCCCAGAAATTTGCTCTGTCCACGTCTACTTCGTACTTCGTACTTTGGTTCGTAAACAGGCTTCTACCCTGTAGGTCCTGTTAGGTCGACCTCCGAACAATTTACCCGCTTAAGGACGTGATAGCCTTCCGTGTCGGGATGGCGGGTTCCGCGGCGAATTTTAGACCAACAGGATCGAACACTTCTCCGTCTGAAGGACATTAGACAAACTTCCGGCCCAAAGATGCTTGTTGTGGGGATGGACCCAGCAGCGCGAGGAGAGCCACCAGAGGTCCCTGCCTGCCACGGTTATCCACAAGCCACCGAAATGAGAGCGAGAGACAGAGAAAAGATGACCAATTTTCAGATGAACGAACCCTATGTTATCATACTGGGCGGCGACCGTGAGTCCAGAAGCCTTATGAGATCATCTGGAAGAATTGAGAAGCCCTCGGAAGTGGTGTACGGACCAGAATGAGGTCGGATTCCCCGCGATCCGCGTCCACCTGGATGACCTCGTTCTTTTGCCGATCGTCCTGATCCTGATTCCTCAGCCGCGTTCTCGCGATCAAGATGACCGACTCTTTCCCGGATAATCGCTATCTAGGCGATGTCCGACATTTGTGGATGCGACGCGGTATCACTCTGTGATGTGGGACAATCCTACGGACCGACCGGGCAGACCAAGTCTTAGAAAGACTGCGACTGTGAGATATTCCTCCCGTCCGCTTAGCCTGAGATGCAATGCATTTGCGCTGCGAAAATTTGGCGTTGAGGAAGCCTGGTGTGGGATGGCCTTGCCGTGTAGGTGGACTACCAGCGATGCATCCCGTAGCGGGGGCTCATCCATGTCTTGTCCGTGTCCCGTGTTCTGCCTCCGATGTGTCCCACTAAGACGGATCCTAGATTGCCGCTCCTTGCAATATTTCACGGGGTGTATTCACACCGAGTCGAAGACAGTTTCCGGAGGTTGACTGTGTAGGTGAAGCTGTGATGGGAGCGAGTAGCTAGCCTCCGCCAGGAGCTAAGACGCCGGGATGGTGTGCAAGTGCTAATGAAACTTTGAAGTTTGCGAATCCTTGAAAAGACAAAACCGGTTTGAGGTTCTTGTGTATACGACCGAGGCGTCTCAGCGATGCTCGGAGTCAGGACGTGATGCTATGAGCGCTACTTCAAAGTGTAGGTGTCAGTCGGTTTGTAAGTTTCGTCTGGAATTGAATCCCGTGGTGACCTCGATACGCTTTGTCAAGTCCGAGGTGTGGATTTGGCATAGATATTCGCATTTTCACGAGACTCCGTGTCCGATGGATCACGAAGGTACTGGGCGGCGGCGTCCTGGTGTGTTTCCAATTCGTGCTTTCTAGGAAAGGCATACCTTTGGAATGCGCGTACAGCTCCGGATCCTGGACGTTAGAGTCGAAAGTGAGCAAAGCAAAACCCGAGCTCCTCAAGCTCTATGAGTAGACTATCCGTGAGGAGGTAGTTCACTCCTGTGACTACGAGGAACACCAGATCAAGATATGAAGATCTGCTCAGGTGTGAGGATCGTGGAAACGGAAAGCCGTGCTGTCCCCCTCGCTCCTTCCTCCTATCTCCGCCAATTCCAGCTCTGCTGACTTAACTTTATATAACCCCCCCAAGGTCCAAACTGTCAGCCGAGCGCGCATGGCAGTGCAGTACCCGTGGCAGTGGCCTCCGCGGGGCGCTCAATGGTTAGAAACCACCCACTTCCGGGGGGAGTTTCGTAGCTTCGACGGTTCGATCCCGATAAGGGCCTTAGGGGCGATCTTTTTGCCATTTTTTCTTTTCCATTTCCCCTCGGTATGCCTATATTTCTGACTCTGTGTTTTTATTTGTTCTTTTTTCATTACAGCTCTTATATTATATATATTACCGGTTTTTCTTTTGGATTGCTTCATGTGCCCGGGCTGGCATTGGAGTTGACAGACGCTTAACACCCCGAGGAGTGGGACAGCCACGATGTTATTGTAAGACGACACGTACAAAAGTCAGTTATATCATCCAAATGAGACCTTGTTTGCATGTTTGCAGAGGCTCGGAAAAGGCAATGTCGCTGGTGGCGGACCTAGCTCGGAATGTAGTGGTTAGACTTGGTTGTAACGATGGAATTGCTGCTTGTAGGTTTGCTCACAGCAAAGGGAAGCAAGGCTCAACGACAAACTATTTGCAGCCCCTGATCCTGAATGCGTACATGTCACGTTCCAAGGGCATCGTGACACAACATTGAACTGGTTAGCAAGGAGTTGGAGGCAACACCCTCGTAAGCTTCAATGCTTCGTTCTCCCTTGTCCCTGGATAATGCCATCAATGCTATACCGGGTATACACGCGTGTACTCGTGTAGTTACTCGAGACAGCATGAAGACCTTCAATTCCTCGTAGTTCATTGTACAGTATGGTAGATATAGTTGAGGTGTGATATGCCATTATCATTCCCTCCATGCTCCATCGATGTATGTCTCTGGCGACTCGGTCCACTCTCCACCTCCATTGACTCGTTGCCGCTTGCTGATCAGGGCCAAAATGCCAGACGACAATGGAGCGAGTTATGCAAAGTCATTCCATAAATCCAAGGTTCCTATTTAACGAGTGCAGGTACTATTGGATCCTAAATCCTAGAAAGCCTAGCAAAATACGTTGGTGGGATATTGGAGGTACACAAGACGTAATAAAGAAATACCCCGCCTTGCCCCTCACCCACCTCACATGTGCTGAATCCACATTGATGCAATTTTGCACCAGCTTCATCGACTCTGTCTCGAGTCACGTCTGTTGACGTCTTGCCTCTAATTCCCACTGCCCCCTAGCAACCGCATATTATAGTGAAGTCTAGCACCGCCTATCATCGAATTAAATTCTTATTTGACGTCGTTGCCAGCGTTCAAGTCGCGCATTGAAAAAACAACATTTGAGTGCTGCCCCTCCTTCGTTGCGGGTCATTTTTAAGGCGGGGAAACATTTACCGTGAACATCCATCAACCATCCAAGCAATTACCATTTTGATCCTTCACTCCATCTCTTCCGTTCTCCCCCAACCAGAGCAAGTGACTTTCTTTCCTTTTTTAACCCACGAGACTGAGCCTGCAGCTTTTTTTGCTTTTCTCCTCCCACGGAATTTTTCTCAGCCCGTAACTCATACGCACAACACAGCCCGAGATGTCCTGGCAAGGTATGTTCCGGAGAGGTTCCCCCAGAGCTAACCCCACCTCGCATGATGAAAGTCGACAGCTAACGCACGCAACCACCGCGATATAGCTTATGTTGATAGCAGGTAATGAAGCTCCTCGATCTCGGACGGCATATGCTATACGATTATACGACGCGATAGAAGCTAACATGAAGTTTCTCTAACGTTCAGCCTCCTCGGTACCGGCCACCTCGACAAGGCCGCCATTCTCGCCGGCGATGGTGCTAGCGCCTGGGCGACTTCGGCTGGATTCCAGGTAAGAATCCGTACAGCCATACCGATCCGAGTCGGGCCACTTCTAAGAACTGGCATGCCTCTTCAGCATCCGAACGAATGACATACTAATTGCTATGATTTCCCTACGATATAGATCAGTCCCGAAGAGGGCAAGACGATCGCCAAGGCACTAGGCGGTGACCGCGACGCCGTCTTCGCCGATGGTTTCCACGTTGGCGGTGAGCGATACGTTGTCACCAGGGCTGAGGACAGGAGTTTGTACGGACGACAGGTATGGAAGCTCTCTACTGACACCCCTCCCTCACTGGCTGTTGTCTACTTATTGTCCTGAGCCTGACGCCCCTTTTCTTCTCTTAGGGCAAGAACGGTGTCGCCATTGTCAAGACCAACCAGGCCATCATTGTTGGACACTACGGCCCCGAGCACCAGGCCGGAAACGCTGCCAACGTCGTCGAGAAGCTTGCCGACTACCTCATTGGACTCAGCTACTAAAACCTGATACGAAGGTGGAATAACAAAGAAGATGGACAGGTGTGGGTTGTTGAAGGGGCCCGTCTATCTTGATGTCGAGACGGTAAGGCCTGGGCTGCTCCTGGGCGGCTTAGAGGATGTTGGTGTAAGGTCGAAGGGAGATTGAGGTTTAGTGGCGGGTACATCTTTCCTCCATTCAGTCAAACCTTTGGCTTTTTGTTTCTGCAACTTGATGGAACACAACGGAACTTTTATTAGATGGTGAGGTTGATGAGGCCTTTGTCGTCTCTTGTCAGCCACGATAGCCCAGTTAGGGAACGGATCGATTGTTGCTTGCTGAAATCCCTCAAGACTCTCATCTCAAGCCCCTTCTCCCAAGGCTCTTCTCCCAGGCTCTTCTCACTTGTCGAGAGCGATGCAAAAAAGTGTAACAGAACAGGAATGAGCCGACTCTGCTGGTGGCTTTTTATTAGTAAACAATATCTTCCTAAATTGCCCGTTGCCCCCTTTTCCGGACCCATCTTCAATTTGCCCCGGTCTACCAACTCCTGCATCGCCATTATGGTACAGCGAAAAGCATGTCTAATAAAACATCCTCTTCAAAGAAACGCCGTCAAGATTAGCCAAGGAATAAAAAGGACAGGCCAGAAACGTTTTTCCGCGTATAAACCGAGACTCGTGGTTTGTAAAAAAAAATAACACCCAGATAATAGAACAATAATGTCATGGTATCATCCCTTTGTGCTGCCCCCGATCGGTATACCTTGCACGAAGCTCCAATCGATCGAGATACGACGGTCGAGAAAAACGGTCGGCAAGGCGAAGGTTGATCCGCCGACTGGAGATGGAGCGACAGTATAGATATCGTGAAGTTTGTAGCGAGCACCATCATTATGGGCCACTTTATACCGGCAACTCGGCATTCCTTCGTCCCAAGCCTGCCCTATCGACAGCCATCCCAATATAGGGTCCGACGACGGGCACATTCCGCGCGAAGCCTGCAATCGTACCGAGGAAGTCGCCGAAGAGGACCATGATACCGTATAGCTCGACAAGGAACCCTACGAGGGTCCATCGCAGAAGGATAAGGGCGAGACCGCCGAAGAAGGCTGCCGTGCCTTTGAGTTTCTGTTTGCGCGCGAAGAAGAGGAGCGTCTTTTGGGGGCCGATTATGATTGTCAGACCGATGAGGAAAAGGATCTAGAATCCCCAGCTATGTTAGCAACCGACTATATCGAGAAGAGCGTGGGCAGCAGGTGGGTTCGTTGGCAGAAATCTCGCGAAAGGGGGGAGTTCGTACATTGCCCATGGCAAGCCTATGAAAACGAAGCCTGTGAGTGACTGAACTGCCATACACCATACCAGGGAACTCTCGACTCACATCGCTCGATCAAAGAAGAGCATCACGCCTCCGATGAGGAAGAATCCTCCTATAAAACCGGATGGTTAGTGCCGAAGCCGCGTGGGCAAGCTACTATCGCCGGACGGAAGCTCCGGGCGCATCAACGCGCACACTTACCACCAGTGCAGAATGCGACTCCGATCTCTAAAACACGATCCCGTTAGCGACTTCTTCCCAACATAGACCTTCCATGACTGCTCGAGTCGCAATGCGATGCATTTGCGCAAGCGACACGTGAGCAGACATGATAAAGGGGCGTTCCCTCATCCCCGACGTACTTTGGGAGTCTGATAACCACATGGACGACATGCTGGGCAACTTTAGAACGAAAGAAAATCTACTGCGAGGTAATAGGTGGTCTTCGAAGCTAATTCGAGGGAAGAACGTTTAAATCGAGGGCTCGGCAAATGGATGGGCTGGAGGAAAAGCACGGCGTTTCAGGCGCAGGGCTCGTCGATTTTCTTGGCGAAGCTTTAATTGGGGAAAATCGTGGGGGAAGCAGGCGCAAGGTGTCTTTTTGGCAGCCTTTGGATCTGGGTGTGACGAAAACGTGGGAATTTCGACAGAGCTGCCCGTTCGAGGCTGTTTGAATGGAAATGTGGGAGCCTGGCTGTGGAATTGGGTTGAAGGAATGAGGAGAGAGGACAAACAAAGGCTTTGAGATATCGAGAAAACTTTCTTTTTTTCTTTCCTTTTTTCCTTAGTCGGCACCCATGTAATGAACACGGGGAGACTGGCTAATTACTTGATCGGATGTCACAAGCAATTTGACGTCCTTGGTCTTGGTATGCAGAATCTTGGGCAGTCTTCCGTCTGGTGGCAATCAAGATTGATCAGTGCGCTGGTCTCCGCGGTCTCCAGACGGCTCAGGGGCAAGGTATTATTAGCACTCGAGGCCTAAACTTGGCGGGAACGGGGGAGCCCCTGGCCTCGATATGCCGGGGCTCTGGTTGGTTGGCGTGCAATTGGTACGACTTGGAAGTACTTTGACCTTTCACTGGCCCACCAAAAGAAAATTAATTTTGGGGACAATTTTCTCTCAAAACTTTTCTCTGCTCAACCAGCATCAGCTCACGCTCCAACTTCCCACGAAGAATGAGGAGGAAACGAACGCGAACAGCACCCGAGGCTCTATCGTAAGAGCTCACAGGATAATTGAAGGATTCGTACCATGGGCAAAAAAAAAAAAACTCGCTACTTGTGCCCTTGGCACGTAGCATGGCTCAACTTCGACACATTGGCGGAGAACGAGGTCAACAGCTCTCAGGAGGCCTCGATTCTGGGCTGGAGCGATTTAGCAATTCCTGCCCTTCTCTGACTACGATTGAATATCGAAACGACATAGTATCAAGTGATACGAACCGCCAACGCTGGTTTCTTTCTATCTGCTTTCAACCATCCCCTGCCGCGACGGTCAGGTTGCCTAGCGCACCTGGCAACTGAGATGTGTTTTCTCTATACATCTTCGGTATCTTGTCGACTTTGGCGGAGAGCAAATCATGCTGTCACGATTAAGCCGGAGCATCAGCTGCCATCCTTCATCGAGAGGTGGAGGGTGCATAGCTGGGGCTTGATTTTGTTTGGCCGCACATGCCTCAGAAAGACAAGTCTTCTCAAAACTAAAAGAAACAGGCTTGTAGAGAGCAATTTTCCTTCTTAATTTCCAATAGACCGAAAGAGCGTAGCATGTTGGCCCCGAGTTCGCCCCGTGTTGATTCGTCTTCGTCTTGTCATAGACCTTATAATGATACATCCCACATAATACACATGCCATTAAACTCCCTTAAAACGCCTGCCCAAAAGGCTCCGACCCAGCAACCATGAAACCCCAGCCCCGCGTGAATAAGAACAACCCCAGCTAACGAGTAGAATGACCGAATTCTGCCTTGGGCCTCCCCATCTCCCTTATTTCAAGACGGTATGGGCACCCCTTGCCTCAAGGTATCGCTCGGCAACTACATGCGAGAATCCCCTAATCAGATTAAACACCTCCCGATCATGATACCTCAACCTCGTCTTCGGATCCAGGTAAGGCGCCGGCAACCCCGTCACATCGCAATACCTCTTAGCATAGGCCAAAGACGGCGCCGACTCGATATTCGTATACGTCGCGCTCGGAGCGGTAGCCGCCCCAGCGGGGCGAAGCGACTTCTCCAACACCAGCTTCGACAAGCTCCGCGACGCTTGCGCAAGATTGGGCTGCAGCGAGCTGGGAGATCCATTGGTGGCGCCCGCGGGCGTCGAGGTTCCGCTCGTCGAAAGGCCGTCGTCGTTCGGCGTCGCGGCACCGCTGTTGTCCTGGGGAGTGGCGAGAGCCGAGGCTTCGCGCCTAGAGGCGTCGCCAAGGATGGCTTTGATGTTCTTGTTGCGGCGCTGGTTGGGCCGCCATTTGGGGTTGCGAAAGGTCTTGTGGATGGAGTGGATGTCCAGTTCGTCAATTAGCTTTTGGTGCGCGATCTGCGCTTCTGTCGGACCGGATGACATTGCGTTTTTTTTTTGTTGGGGATAGAGTGGGAGGGGTATTCGGTGCGTTGGAAATTTGAAGATCGAAGTCAGTAGATATGTGGTGGCGTTGTGTAGGATTCGGGGAGGATTCAATGTTGCTGTGCGAAGTTGGAGTGGTGGAGAGCCATGTGTTCTTCGAGTTTCTTTGGGAGCTATTGATGGATGACCACTTCATCAATTCTGCCACTCTTTACCGCCTCCTGCCCCAGCCCATATCTCCCAGTAATATCACAAGCTCGGTGAACATCAACACCAGACACTGGACATTCAAAGAGCTTCTAGAAGTGTGAGGCATCATGGTATGAGAAAATCTGCCCATAAAAAACTCGCGCCATGGAATAAATTCCCAGATTCTAACACGGCATGTAGGAGAGCCCTCATGAACACCAGCAGAATCTTCTGCTGTCACGAATTATCACGAATGTGGTATTTATACCCCACTAACAAAACAATACGCGTCATGGCTGCGAGCTCACAAGAGAATTAGGAGAAACTGAATGAAGCCGTCGCTGTTATGAACAAGGCCCTTCAGGTATATATGATTTCCTATACATACTCCATGATAGCCTTGGATCTGGGAACTAATAATGAGAAGGAAATCAACGTCCAGAATATGAACGTCGAGCTTGTGGCGCAGATGTTCAAGAACTACCAGTCCAATGTCCTTTTTCATCTTGAAGGTAGGAAGCCCATCTACGTGATTTTCTGGTGGATCACTGCTGATTCCTTATATTCAGCCACGGAAACCCTACAACCTCCCTCCTAAAGGGCATCCCGGTGATTTGGAGAGAGAGGAGAGCGGGGGCATATGTATCTTGATGAGGAATGAAGATGAAGATCGGACAGGAGTAGTGAAACCGGATGCACCTAACTACCGAATTACGCGTTTAATGTGACTTATGATACCCGAACCTTCTCAACTTGCGGACAAACTCGCTCATTCTTCCTATCCGTGGTGCCTCTTGCTGCCATGCGACCCATATTAGGAACAGTGCGTTAGGCCACCGTTGCCTGTAGGAGCCAAAGGATCAGGCCCATCGTGGGGTTTTGTTGTTGGGAATTGAACCTCATTGAACCAACTCTACTTTAAATAGCCATAAGAGCATAGAAATGTTTCTAGTTCATGGCTCGCTTTCTTACAATAGGTTGCGTACTGGTTGTCTGGGTGTTAGTTTCGCTGGCCTCATAGTGCTGGGTATTCTCCAGTTGGCCCGGCCTGTTACCTTGTGTTGCCAGCTGGAATATTCACACTGTTTGATCTCGATTGCTCAATTGATCTTGTGAAAGTTGAGAGGCGACCGACCACTTCCCAAGGTCTAGACCAATATGCGACCATAATCCGCAGGCCAGCCTCTTGCCTGTTCATTTTCTTCATGGTCACCACCAAAATCATGCTAGGGTGACTTTAATAGCAGCTGTGTAAAATCCTGACCAATTCGGTCCTACTACTCCCTCCTTCCACCCTCTTATCAAACCCATCCGCTTCGTCCATTTTCATTGCGACAACCACATCTTTGCTTTCAAGCTTCATCTCCCACAACCGGCAACACCCAACCTATCATCGACCTAATACGATACTCGTTTCTCCAAGTGCTTCAAACAGCTAGCCCTCTACCAAGGGATCTCGAAACCCCTTGACAATGGCGCCCTCCGCAATCGAGGAGAGCTCCTTTATCCTTCCCGACAAGAAGCGACCGCCTGAGCGCACCTATCCTCCCGCGAAGATCTTCCCCGTCCGCGAAGCCCGCTTCGAAAAGCCAATACCTGTGCAAGAAGATGGACGTCAGAAGGCTCTAGCGCAACCATCAGGCGGCGCTGTCATTGTCATCGACAATGGTGAGCATCTCCAGTCCACCCCAACCTCGTAAAACCTGTACAGCTCGCTGATCGACTGATTTTCCAGGCTCCTCACACGTACGAGCCGGCTGGTCCTTCGAAGACACTCCCCGACTTAGCATCCCTCCGATTATGGCTAAATACCGTGACCGCAAGCTTGGCAAGACATACTCCTTCGCCGGATCCGACTGCTATGCCGACACGACGGCCAAGGGCCATGTGCGGTATGCCTTTGAGGCTGGAACCGGCATTGTCAGTTCGTGGGATGTCATGGAACACGTTCTAGACTATGTGTTTCTCAAGCTTGGGATGAATGGTGTGGATGGCGCCATTGACATGCCTATCCTAATGACCGAGGCGGTCGCTAACCTGCCTTACTCCCGTAAAAGTAGGCGTCTCCTTTCATCCCGCCGCCCCGGCTCCCCTTGGAGTTATTTTGGCTGACGTTAATTCTCTCTCTCATCTAGCCATGACGGAAATCCTGTTCGAGTGCTACGGCGTACCCTCCGTTACCTACGGAATCGACTCTCTCTTCTCCTACAACTACAATGGTGGCCAAACCGGCTTGGTGGTGTCATCTTCCTATACCTCAACTCACGTTATACCTGTGTACAACTCCAAGGCCATGCTGGCACAGGCCACCCGCCTTAACTGGGGCGGATGGCACGCGGCAGAATATCTCTTGAAGCTAATCAGGCTCAAGTATCCGTCCTTCTCGGGAAAGCTCAACCACTCTCAGGCTGAGTATATGCTGCGCGACTATGGATACGTATCTACAGATTACAACCAGGAGCTTAGGGGCTATCTCGACTGGACCGGCCTCGAGGATCGCGACATCGTAATCCAGTACCCGTACACCGAGGAGGTGGTTATACAGAAGAGCCAGGAGGAGTTGGATCGCATTGCGGAGAAGAAGAGGGAGAATGGTCGAAGGCTACAAGAGCAGGCCGCCAAGATGCGTCTCGAGAAGCTTATGCAAAAGGAGAAGCAGCTTGACCGGTATAAGAAGATCCAAGAGAAGCTGCCCGACCTCAACAAGAAGGAAACCAAGCGTTTACTAGATGACAACGACCTCAAGGATGAGGTGGCGCTGGAGAGGATTATCAGGGATCTCGACAAGGCCGTACGGAAAGGCCGTATGAAGGACGTAGGAGGTGATGAGGAAGAGGCGGAGGTGCCCGTCTTTGACCTGCTTGATATTCCAGATGAGGAACTCGACGACGCCGGCATTAAAGCCAAGAAGCAGCAGAGGCTGGCGAAAGCTAACTACGATGCCCGCCAACGAGCAAAGGCTGAGAAGGAGGCCGAGAAGGCCAGGATAGCAGACGAGAAGCGAAAGGACGAAGAGCGCCGCGAGAACGACCTCGAATCCTGGCTGCAGGAACGCCACCAAGCACGCGCCGACACTCTGCAGAAGATGAAGGAAAAGGAACGCCTGAAGCAGGACCTCGGCAACCGGAAATCCCTCGCCTCCCAGATGCGCATGAAGAACCTAGCCAACCTCGCCTCGGACAACCCCACCAAGAAGCGGCGGCGAGGTGGAGACGACGACACCTTCGGCGCCGACGACGAGGACTGGGGCGTGTACCGCGACATCGCCGACAACCCCTCGGACGACGAGGAAGAAGACCTCCTCGGCAAGCTCACAACCCTCGAGCAGGACCTCCTCCTGTACGACGACGACTTCAACTATGACGACACCTGGGAGGCCCAAGCCGACTGGAGCAAATCCCTCCTGCACGCCTGGTCCCGCGGACCCCGCCCCTACGACCCGTCCTCTCAGGCCGAGCTCAACCAGATCCACCTCAACGTCGAACGCATCCGCGTCCCCGAGGTCCTCTTCCAACCTTCCATCGCCGGCGTCGACCAGGCCGGGCTCGTCGAGATCGCGGGAGACATCCTCAACCAGCGCCTCGGCGGCATGCCTAACCGCGACGACTTCCTCCGCGACATCTTCCTCACAGGCGGAAACACGCTCTTTAAAAACTTTGACGAGCGTTTACGGAACGAGCTAAGGGCCCTGCTGCCTGCGGGTTCGCCGCTGGTTCTTCGTCCGGCGAAGGATGCTATATTGGATGCCTGGAGGGGCGCGGCGAGGTGGGCGGGGACGTCGGCTTATAGGGGCGCGGCCGTGTCGAGACAGGAGTATGAGGAGAAGGGGTCTGAGTATTTCAAGGTATGGATTTCATCAACTTCACCCCCAGACATTTTACGTGTTCCTTTTTTGCTAACTTTTTTCTTCTCTCTTTAGGAGCACAACCTTGGCAATGCATTTGTATAGTAACCTTCAACACAGATAATGGAGGGAAAGAGCTTTAAGGGAAGGCAAAAGCTGAAAATATGCCTGTTCAGGTTAGGTGGTTCTTTCTTTTCTTCATCTTTCACGGAGATCGGGGTGCTTTTGTTTTGGTGGATGGTGTTTGAAATGGAAATCGGAAGGAAGCAAAGCAATTATCTGTTCATCTTTTTCGGGATTTGTTTGAAGTGTCTTTTGTTTGAGGTAGCATCTTGGGGGAAAAAAGTAGTGATTGCCAGACAACAAACCACAAGTTAATTCAGACATCTGCATACAAACCATTCCAGTGATGAACAATTTAGGAGGCACCCTGCATCTCTAGATGGACCAAACATAGGGGATACCTACACACTCAGCTTCACATTGTATCAGAGCAAGTAAAACGTTTTGGAAAGGGCGACTTTGTTGTCGAATTTCATAGTAAAATCTATCCCTCGCCCATATCCCATTCGAATCCGAATCCATCTCCAATGGGCCAATCTCAACGGGACGAGTACGATGATAAAAAAAAGAGTTTCTTACATATGAGAACAAGGGACGACGCAAGAAGAAAAGCTGCGATAAAAGAGAATCACAAGTTGACCGCCGGAAAGAAAACTCTCAATATCAAATGCCATTTGAGAGGGGAACAAGAAAGAAGTTAAGAGCCTCATATTCTTTTTCCGAAAAACGCCTGGGACCTAAACTGGCTTCCTCGGAGTCTCGAGGGCTGTAAACCACAACGCCTTTAAAAGAAAAATAAAGAAAAAAGCAGACGGAGGCAAGAGAATCTTCGAATGTATGGAAAAACGGAAGGATGATTCCTATCGTGACAGGAGGGGGAATGACATAGTGCGCGACTCTTTTCAAAGCAGATCAAAGAAGTCGTCGGGCAAGGGAGGGTATACAGACTAGGCGAGACCGTCCACTTGCATCGATACTTGTCGGTCGATGTCCTCCTGGTCGTTCTGATCATTCGGGACTTCCTGCTGCGGCTGCGGGCGGTCGCCCATGGGGGCGGGGGGTGTCATGACTGCCTGGGCAATGGCCGCGAGAGGCTCAGGCGCGGCAGCAGTCGTCTGCGGCTGGAGCTGGACCTGTTGTTCGGGTGCGGGAATGTTATTCGCTTGCTCGGGGGCGGCCGTTGGCTCGGGGTTTAGGTTGAGGCCTGGCGGGGGAGACGGGAATTTTGCTTGAGATTCCAGGAGCTCTGCTTGCAGCATAGACACGTATTCCCGGTAAAGCGCATTCTGAGACGAGAGATAACGGTAGGCCTGCTCATATCGCGCAACCTCGCCAACGCGCTCCTCCAGTTTCTTGATGTATTCCTCCTTCCGTCGACGGAAAGCTCTCTATATCAAGCAGTTAGTATTTCGCCGCCTCTTAAAGAACTGGCTGTCGAATTTACGTACCTGAGCTGCCCTATTCTGGGCCGCGCGCTTGGATTGGGACAATTCTCTCTTACCCCGGCGGCTTCCGGCTTCTTCCTGGGGTTGGGGGATGGGAGGTGCTTGTTGAGCAGCAACGGCGACAGGAGCAGGGGCAGGGGCCAGCATCTGTTGATCGACGACCGGTGCGGGAGCGACGTCCGCTTGTGGCAGCGGCGGTAACGGTAGGTTGCTGCTAGGAATCATATGCGCCGCCGGTGCTAGGTGGTTCGCCGTGGGCATTATGGCAGACGAAGGTCCACGAAGATCGGGATGAATGTAGTCCTCTTCCTTGGGCTGTGACTGCGGCTGCTGTTGCTGAACATCGACGCCAGGGCGACCTTGTTGGCCTGCGACGGCGCCAATGTCGCCGTACGCATGGGGCGACAACTCTGCCTGGGCCTCAGGAGGACTCTGGTTATCTCCGCCAGCTGGTGAGGCCGTGGCGTGCGACCTTAGTAATTCAAGGCTGGCTTGTAGCGCAGCATCTGGGAGATCTTGCATCATGTTATGTCAGCACTGACGTTGATCGCGCTCCAGATTTATAAATGAGACTAAGATCGATGAGAGCTTTCTGAGCGGGGTGGAGAGTGCGCGAAAGAGAAACAAAAAAAAAAACGCGACTACGCAGCGATCTTGACAGAGGCAGGTGAAAAGAATGATTTGGGGGACTGGCGCGTCACTACAGGAGCCTCGACAAAAACAAGAACTCTCTTGAGTCAGGGAAAGAATCAAGGCTTAGGATATCCTATTTGCGCAAGGTCAAGCGACTGCCGAGCTGATTGGAAACGGGTCTTTGCGAATGTTCGCAACCAAGCCAGTGCCACAAGTTCCTTCCGACTCACCTAAGGCACGATCTAGGCTTATGGTTGTCGGCGGAAGGAACGACGAGGAATGGAGATGAATAAGCAGATTGGTGAAGGGAGGAAGGCGCAGTGGATCTCCGCACCTGGGCAGAGGAGGTTGTCGCATCCATCCCAGCGCTTTATGGCAAAAAGTGCCGAGGGCGCATGAAGCGTGGTGTTGAGCCCTCGCGATAATTTTTTATCGACGGGGTCCTTCCATCATCCTCTTGCCGTGCCTCTCACCATTTGCGATGACATCGCATCGCGATTAATAAGACAAACGGGTGCAGCGGAAAACGCTCAGCTTAGGTGATGAACCCTTGCGGCGCGAAAAGTGTATGTAAGAGAGAGCCGGCGCATGAGATTCGCCAGCAAAACCCCGAGAGAACCGACCGCGCTGGGATGATGACCAAGCAGTCGATCGGCAGTCGAGATAGTAGAGGGAATAGGGTAAAGAGGTTTGGATGTCGATGTCGCGAAGGGCAAAAGAGACCAAGGGAGGCATGCGCATTGGATTCCAGATAGAAAGCTTCACTTACCAGAAGGTGAAGTAGATGTGGCCATCGTTCGTGCTCGATGAATTCAATCTCGAAGCATTCACAGCGCGGGGTGCTTGAGCTGTTCGCGGATGGGTTTCTGAGTAAGCAAGGTGGAAATCGTAGAGGTGGGAGGAGGGAGGATATGAGAACATATGTCAGCCTAGTAGGGGGAGGGGGAATGGGATTAAGCTCGGGGGGGTGGGAAAGGTGGTGAGAAATGACCGAGAAAATTCCAGTGGCTCGCTAGCCGGAAACGATGGGAACCGACCTGTGTGAGGTGGGGCGGATATGTACTAACTACTTCAGATTAAAGCAAACATACAGGGTAATATATGTATCTAGTACTTAAGACGCGAGGGGGTGACGCGAGATAATCACGTACGTAATACTCCTTCCCAAAATTGTAGCATGATTTGTCATCCGGAACACACCAAATATTTGACTTGATTGAGGCCAAACATCGAAATCAAATTTGATATGACTCGTTTCACTATGCCGTCATTGTCCGCCTCACACATGAAGTTATGTAATGCTACGTTGGACGACAAGACTGGATTGGTCAAAGCTTCTCACCTTTGCTTGTTCCTCTATCGGCCAAGTCTTGGTACTTTATCCTGCGAGGCACGTGAAAACAGGTGGTTGGGCACTGGAGCTCGAAGATGGCGGCAGACATGTTCTTAAATGGAACTTTGAAGCGTCCGACACTTTAGGCGGTTTTGTGGGAAGGCGCATATAGGAATTTGTAACCTCTGGGTTTCTTGGAGGTCTCAATATTATTAAGCTGAGCGCGAGTGAGAAGGTGGTCCCAAGGTTTGGTGATCATGAGGTCATTTAACGCTGCCCTACTGCTGACTGGCAACTAAGCTCTGAGCGGAGCTTCTTCCCCAGGGTGAGGTATTCTTCTCGAGGATATCACCCACCCCGATACAATAAGGGCAGTGCTTGGTTCTCTAGACTGTAGTGCTATAAGGGACGAGTTTGAATTATTTTCTTCTGAGCTTGGATGCCGGGGATTTCTGGACTTCGTCTGCGATGGAAGTTCAATTTACCTCCGAAGAAGTCGCTTACGTAGCTCGAGTCGTACCCTTGACGAACCAAAAAACTCTTGGAGCTTAGAGCATCCAACTCTCCACAGCGCTCATTGACATAAAGAGAGTACTTCGTAGTGTGTACAACATCCACCACATGCATTCCTATCGAACCTCCATCCTATAGCATCCCATCCCGCCACCCTCACCCCTCCTCCGCCCTTTCCTCCTCTTCCTCCCGTCGTCCGCCATGTTCAAAGCGCGTGCGCTCGTGGCTTCATTCCCCGCTAGAATCAGTCTGCCTCAAACCTCACGCCATCGACTCATGTCGAGCATAACCCCCAACTTCTCCCCCGGCTCCGACACAGCCGCCCTAACCTCTTCCTTGGAGCCGCTCATCTCGCGGTCCGCGAGTCGGTGGAGTCTGACCCCGAGCGGAGAGGGTATCGAGCGGCCCTTTAAGTTCAAGACTTTCGCTAAGACGTGGGTATGTCTCGTTCAACGCAAGGAACACCCTAGCGATTTTGTCTCGCCTTCTCCATCATGAAGTTTGCTTTATGCTCAATTTCTTGTAGGATTTTATGACAGCTGTCTCTCTTCAATGCAAACTACAAAACCACCATCCCGAATGGTCGAACGTAAGCTCCTCTTCCTCGAGACTACCTCCTCCACAGTATCATCCCGGCTCCAGAACCTCATCGCAGTGTTAGGTCTTCAATACAACCTTCATCCGCTGGACCACTCACAATCCCAAGGGTCTCTCCGAGAAGGACATATCCTTAGCCGTGATCTGTGACGACCTGGCCAAGGCGTTCGGAGAGATACCATCTGAGGGAGAGGCGTCGTCTGGGACCCAGTCATCGGACCTGGTTGGCCGTGCCACTAGCTCTGCTGGAGAATGCTGTGCACCTAGGAAGAAGTGAGAACTAGGGTGTTTTGTACATGCATGATAGATAAAAATAACACACCGGACTGCCATGTGGTGAGAGTGCGGTCGTTGCAGGTAGTACTTGGCGCTTACACCATGCGGACACTATTTTGCAACACTACGAACTAGAAACCTCATTCTCTCCTCAGGACAACGGAACAAATGATCAGAACTTTTTTTTGGTATTAACTCGTAATTATTAAAGTGGTCGTAACTATTAGAATCGCCCAGACTATGTGCAGGAATAACAGAAGCAAAAAATGTATGTTCTCATGCCATTCGCAACGCCCAATTCGGTGATTTTCGGGTAGATCCTTCCCACGGATCCATCGCCATTCTCGTCACAATCATTCTCCTCTTGATAAGGGTCAAGACCTGCGAGGGTCTTAGCCGCCCTAACACGGTATCGTCTCTAAACCATCCACAATGACATCTATGTACAGGCCGAACCCATCCTCGCTACTTCAAGTAATGCGAAAGGTGTGTTTCGGCATCTCGGTTTCCAAACGCAGGGGGGTTAATGATTCGATTCGGTTGGATTATCGAATTTACTGCTTCTTCTTGGATTGGAACTCGGCGAGCTTCTTCTCTCGGCGGCGCTTGCGGGCCTCCTGGGTAGCCTCGGTGTCCAAGATCTTGTCCCACCACCTGAAGCTGGAAGCGTAGTTGCCGATGAACTTCTCGTGGTGAAGATCGTGGTGGTCGGCACCGGCCCAGAAGGGGAGGAAGTGCCTCAAGCTCCAGGGGAAGTCGTAACCGCTGTGGGCATCGACGGCCTGGATGAGACGGAGGAAGATCCACGCGTACATGGTGAAGAGGTGGAGGTCGTTGGTGAAGTAGACCCAGATGGCGGGCGAACCGATAGTGCCGAGACCGAGAATCATGACTTCGATGGGCGACGCGTACTCGGCGGTGAGACCGAAGGGAGCCGAGTAGTAGTGGTGGAGCTTGTGGATGGCCTTATAGAGAGGGCCGTAGTGAAGCGACCTATGGGCGAAGTAGTGCCAGGTATCCTCCATGACGAAGAAGATGCAGATTTGGTAGGCCATCTTCCACATAGGGGGGAAAGGCACGCCATAGTCCATTCCGCACCAGGTCGCGACGGGATGGAAGAACCAGATCTGAGGGAGTTCGACGGTGAAGTGGCTGAAGAGGACAACGAGAGCACAGTGAGCTTGTTCCTTCAAGCTGGGAGTTTTCAGCTATCGCAAAAAATCATTGTTAGCGGGATCGATTGTTTGGCGGAAAGACAGCGCCATGGCATCTTTGAGAGCACAACGGGCGATATTAAACATACGTTCTGAATCTTCCACTTATCGAAGAAGGGGATCATGCCAATGATGATCCAGGGGAGAGATCGGCCGTAGTAGACAGCCTCGTGCATGACGAAGCTCAGAATACCCGTGGCAAGGGTGTCATTCTGCATCCAAAGATACCAAGCCTATACGAGAGAACGCGGCATATTAGCGCAAGTCCAATTGATGAAATTGAGAGTACCAAATCTGGCGGTGTCGGCAGGAATGAGAAAACGTACAGCCCAGAGGCGCTCGGCGATGTTCAATTGGACATTGTACTTGGACACTTCGTCGTACACACCGAATAGGGTCGTTTGCGTTTGGTTTATATGTATTGTTGAAGAATCGCTGTAAAAGACGGCAATTGTCAGTACTTCTTTTTGTTCGAATCGCTCCGAGACATGTCACTTGTCGAGACTTACACGAGAAGATCCATCGCGACGGTTTCCGCGGGCAACCCGGGCGAAATTCAACAGAAAACAAGAGCAGAGAGATATCCAGGGACAAGAGACGGAGTGAAGAGGAGACTCCCAAAAAAACAAGGAAAGAAAGAAGGAAAGACGCCTACTAATAGACTGAGGGGAGGGGAGAGACCAGAGAGGAGAGGAAAGAACGAGAATGAGTGGCGAATGTGAAGATGGAAAGGGCGATGGTGATTGAAAGAGACTCTGAAGTTGTTGGGGGCTCCCGAGATTTTATCAGATCGCAGGATACATTAGATGATGTATTAATTTTTTGTCAAATTGGGGGGCTTCATTCCAAAAGACGTTGCGAAAAGGTAGTGTACATCGCAATGTGAAGACCCCTGAATGAGCCGTAGTATTTGTTAGGGCCGATGGGAAGAATCAGGAGACTTGGGGTACTGGTACGAGATTTTCCTGTCTCCTGAGGGTGCTCGAATTAGACGACTTTCGCGCCGCACCACCCTTCTGGAGTCCACTGCAAGTACGTACACGCGGAAAGAAGCTCGACGGTTCCTGTCGTTGACTGGTGCGTTGAACTGGTGGTGCCAGAATAAGTCGAGGTTTCCCTTCTGCTTCCCGGTTCCGGACCCACATCACGAACCCGAATACGAAATATCCACGGCTGCCAACTGTTGACAGCACTTGTCGTGCCCTCCCTTTCCAAGTCTCGTTGCCAAGAAGCCAAAAATCACTTCATATCGGGCTCATCGGCAAGAGGCCCACCCGCATCGACCGACGCCATACAAATTACGACAACGGATATTCTCTGCATGTGAGGCAGGCAGACACCAAACACTTTTGCCAATTGCGCTCTTAGTGGAAACAAAACTGCCCAGTTTCTTAGATTGGTCTCACGGAACCCATTGATACTTTTACCCACCGCCTTTCTTGCGGAATCTGGTCTAGACAAACCCGCATATCTGTTACGACCCTTGCTTTGCCTGCCTGTAAAGGAAAGAACCGCAACCCATCTCCCCATACTCCCCTGCCCTCGTCGCTTTTTTGCCCTCCCATTCCCGCTGGGACCTATCATCTATTCGTCAATTCCCAACTTTTTTATTTTTTAAACTCTCCTTCTTCGGATGCCTGTCTGCCGGCTCGAGCAATGGGTCCCTCGAATTCGGGTGCCTAGCGCCCCACTACGCAGGTCAACCAACAACACAATCTTTTCCCCCATCCCTAACCAATGGCGTGAAGCGCAGCGCGTCTCCTCTTCCGTCGTCTGCCGATTCTCAACCTCGACCGTGCGATCTGGGAACAAGCCTCGCCGAACTCCTAGATCCACCAACGGGACCTCAGCCTCAAGCTCCATCTTTGATCAGCTCTTTCCCTCCGGTGAAGTTCCGGGTGCGACGCCCCGCACTACCAGGATCGGTCTGGGTCCTGGTCCTTCGGCCAATGCAAAGTCCCGAGATTGGCTGGTCAGCAGTAATGCCGCCACCGGGAAGGATGCATCCGCCGTTGAGGATATCACGTCTGTAAATGAGGGGGATCATGACGTGAATGAAAACCTCGCGGCCCCTGCGGCCAATGAGCCTGCCGTGCTCATCATCAGGAATGGGAGCAGGTCAACGTTACCAAGTGACTTCTATCGTGTTGCGCCGAGGAGTGCACATCTCGATGGCCGTGCTTGGTCGACAATGCAAGGTTCGTTTCACCCTTCTTATGTGGAGGCTTTTCTTTTCGTTTTTTCCTAACACGAGATAAATAGCCATTCAAGCACGGCACCCCGACACGAAGGAGCCATTGGACAAGTATCTCCTTCACTTCTCCTCCGTGGCAGAAGCCACCGCTTACAAGCACGAACTTGAGCGACTCGTCGCATCCGAAACCACGCCCGAGGAGAAGGTGCGCATGACCCTCGCGCCGCCAGATGCCTCGCTGATGACCGTGGAGCTCGTCCAGGGAGCCAATGCCGTCCAGCAAATCGCCGGCTCTCGCCATTCCAAAGACGTCCTTCGCCATGGGCTTGACACGAGGAATATCGTCTTCGTCAAGCTGGACGGCCACCAATTGACCCTGAAGGAGCTCAAGACGCTAATCGGAGCTGATGGCGAGCGTCGCAACTTGCCGTGGAAACTGAGCTCGTCTTGGGGTAGAGGCGGCATTGCGGTAACCCTAAAGGGTGAGGTACCACGTGTTGTACCACCACCACCTGTAGCAGATGCAGCCGGGGCGGGAGATCCTGCCGTGGCATCTGCAAGTGACGAGGCCGCTGCGCAGGCCGTGGAGCCTTGGAAGGAGAAGCACCGGGAAGACCACTTCTCGAGATTCTTTCTCTCTTTCCATACCGTCCATGACGCGCGAAGGTTTATCCGCTCCTGGCATAGACGTAGGCTCAACGTCAAGGATGATGAGTCTCGTGTAAGCGTAATGAACGCTTCGTTGATATGGTAGTTATTTTGTCATTACGAGATACCCCAAGACAAAAGTTAAAATAGATAATAGACGATTGATATATCACAGAACTCTTCGCTCGATGCGCAGTGGGAAGAAGGCTACCGTGATAAAAGTCAAGATAAAACAACGACTGGAATGTCTGTATTAAACCCAGATTGAATACCAAACTCCAAACCAGACAATCATCTCTCTAAATAATAAAACTAACAAACCAAGCTGCCGGTAAAGAGGTAAAGGATCCAGTGAAGAGTCCATGGTCAAAGCGACTTTGGGGTGGGGGGGAGGAAAACAAAAGTTGAAGCCGAATCACAAGCACACGACATGAAACTCCGTTTCTCTTCCGTAGTTTTTCCCTCTTTCAGACATTTGTTGCCTCCCTCGAAAACCTGTGTCTCAAAAAAAGGAAAAAGGGCGTATCAAGCATCTATCTCATTCTTTCGCGTATCGCCGTACGTTTGCTGTCTTCGGTACAATCGGTGGGGGGAAACTAAAATCGGGGGAGGACGTGGACGAGAACTTGTGGTGATGTATGTTGCGTGTGTATACGTGGACCGCGGTGTAAAGGTGTTGAACACCGGGCGGATTTGTCGAGAGCAGGCAGGGCGCGAAATAATCAATCAAAGCACCATTATATTCCCTCCATTTAGCAGCACTTTCCACCCAAGCCACCGGCTCCCTTCTCCGCCACGTTGACCGCAGCGTTCGGTTGCTCGTTCTTGGCGTTGTCCACGAGTCGCTTCTTGATATCAGCGGCGAGGCTGTAGAAAGCCTTGTCGATGTTGATGTTGTTCTTGGCGGAGACCTCTAGGAAGGGGATACCGAGTTCGTCGGCGAGGGCCTGGCCTTGTTCTGTCGATACGACCCGCTTCTCTTCCCAGTCACATTTGTTGCCGATCAGAATCTTGTTGACGCCCTCGCTGGCGTGTTGTTCTACGTTGGAGAACCAAGTCCGAATGTCTAGAAGTGGAGAATAAAAATGTCAGATTCGCATGCCTCGCCTTGCGCATGGGGACCTGGCCGGTCGCGAGAGTCCGTGCCGTGCGCCGCAACCCTAGAGGAAGGGGAAAAAAGTAACAGGTAGCATCCGTGACTTACTGTTGAAGGACCGCTCGTCGGTGACATCATAGACAAGCAAAATACCCATGGCACCTCGGTAATACGCTGTCGTGATGGTCCGGAAGCGTTCTTGGCCGGCAGTATCCCAAATCTGAAGCTTCACCCTCTTTCCGTCAAGTTCGATGGTGCGGATCTTAAAATCGATACCAATCGTCGTAATGAACGAAGGGGTGAATGAGTCTTCGCTAAATCTGAGGAGGCAGCATGACTTTCCTACACCGGAATCGCCGATAAGGAGAAGTTTGATCTAGGAAAATGAAAACGAAAAAAGCAGTGTTAATATCTGGTCCCAACAAAACCCGTCCATACTCTGGCTGGTAAACGTGTCCCACGAGGTGATAAATGCTACGGGAGAAGGGAGGGAGGGGAGTAGGGAGAGACGTACGAGGAAGTCGTAATTCCGAGTGTTGCTCGACATCTTGATCGGCTGCGATGGTATTCGCTAGTTTTAACTTGGTTCGAATTGTCAGCTCAGCAATGTCGAGGCGTGGTGCAAGTTGGAGGTCTGGAGTCGGTGGGCAGAATGCCGGTGCCTGGCTGGTGGTGAAGAGGCGAAAGGGGGGAGAAGTCGATCGAGGCTATCCGGAATTGCAACGTACTCTCTGTTTAAGGCAAGGACGGATTTTGTCGGGCGTTGAGCGAATTGGGCCACGCAAGGATAGGATGGAGTGGCGAGTTGTGGTGCTTTGTTGTCGGAGATGGTTGAGCAGTCGTCGCTCAAGGACGCTCAATCGAAGCAGCGGCTGGTCGTCTGCAGCAGCGATGCAAGCTGTCTTTTTTCCTGGGGCGTGGAATGGATCTCGATGCGAGTATTCGGCGGTGGCAGCGAAGTCGCAGAGGGAACGGCTTCAGTGGTCAAGTGGTGACGGTCCCCACCCTTGATCAATGATTGATTTGATGATGTTTCGTTAGGTCCTCAGTCTAGCGCAGGCTGGACTAGCACTCTAGCACTATCGCGGTGGGGATCCTCGAGAGGCGGTCCTGGCGACAGCGGATATGAGGAGACCGGTTGTTGCGAGGCCTTGTGTTTCAGGGGAGGGCACGAAAGGCGAGGTTGAAATATTGAAAGACTGTCTTGAGGATAAGCCACCTTCGACGATTCCTGAATTTTGTATGGAGACGGAGACTTGGATGGCAACGGACGAGAATTAAATCCGGAGCGGACACCTTATGTCATACACATGTAGACAGCCCCAATTGTTGACCATCTTGGAACTCAGGACGATAAGTTTGGTGGGAACTTGGAATCGATCAGTGGACCCGGCACCTGGAATATTGGGATCTCTTAGGCGGCTAACTTGGTGCATATGCACTATAGCGCAGTGGCAATTACTTCGTACAATCGTGGTACGGGCTTGTTGGCTGTTGTGATCAGTGGCTTGGGACTCTGACAGCACGACTGCTGCAGTACAACAGTGACTGTATGTGGATGCTGAATGCAGTGACCGTCCTAGATTATGTAACATTCGATTCCATCAACGTTCAAACGACCGCTGTAAACTCAAACTCCGCCAACTCAATTCCATCCAGACGTCATTCCCATTTCACTAAACAAGAAACTGGCCACATGCACATGCTCTTGTTTTTCCCTGTTCCGTATGAATCTTTGTATAAGACGAGATTGGCGAGTATAGTCTGGTTGGGACAGGTGCGACTTCGAAACGATATCTGCCGGAAGACTGGACCGTTCATTGTTGGTTCCGTTCTAGTTCCAGCATCACATAAGCCAGGTCATCAACAGTAACTACCAGCTGCCTGCCGGGCTAAACAGTGGATCTTGAATATTCCATATCGTCCAATCCACCATTCCGTATTTTCACCTTCACCTCGTCACCCTCTCTATCTCTGATTCCCTAGGTTTCGGCTTGTGATGAGCTTTCATGACATGATGAGAATACATCTCTGCATCTGATTTAATTCCATCCCCTTCTTGAATGTGTGCCTAGACCATCTGTGGAGCTGGGCAATTTTTGCCTGCTGGTTGGGTCACCCACTCTTTTCCGAGGTGTAATCGCGTGTTTTTATCCTCAGCTCCAGCTACTTCAAGTATCGAGACACTCACTCACCTTCATGCCATTCCTCGTGGAGCGGCGCAATCCGTCACCATGTCCGTGATAGGCGAGTAAGTAATTGATCTGGTTCTCTCATAGGCGGTATTATACTGTTGAGGAGATTGGTTTTTTCGCGGCTTGCTAACTCCCTCTTACAGCCGTGTCTGGGCCATCAACACACAGCTCAACTCCATATCGAGAGACCATGACCTGTTCGTCGTCACCGAGGATGAACAGGTCTCTCTCCAGGAGCAGGGCGTGTTGGTTGCCACGGCACTCGAGTCGCCTCGAGTAGCCGAATTGGTCCGGATCTTCAAGGCGCTTTCAACGCCTTCATCATCTGACCCTCTCTTACCCACATGGAGGATCGAGCAGCTTCTCATACAATCTCAGCTCGCTATGCATCATGACACCTTCAAATTCACTCCGGGAGCTGTTGACGGCGAGCTACCAAATCCATTTGAGACTGAAATCGAGTGGCTCCTTCTTGCCAAGGCTGCAATGCAGATTTACGGTGCTATTCTGCAGACTCTGATCGACCAGAACATCTCGCTCGAGGACCACCTGTGGTATTGGGACGACATATCACGCTCATATAGGCTTGGTTTCCTCCTTTGGCTACAAAAATCTCCGCTTCAGCTGTGGAGCTTCACGAGAGATGTATATTACGAGAGCACCCATCGTATACGCACCATGTATTCCCCGGAACTCAAACCCGAAGACGAGCTCGACGAAGAACATGTGGCCGTGAGCCGAAAGGACTCTATCAAGTGCATGTCAATGTCGGATCGATGGAGGAAGTTTTACCACATCGTACGAACAACGGTCCAAGATAGGTCTCTCGTTAACATCCAGGACCGCATCTTATCACCGATCGCACTATGTCAAGCAGAGGCACGGGAGAAAGCATACCAGATCCGTCGCTTGAAGGAGAATATCGCTTGTGGAGTCGGCGCGCTAGTTCACGAGGGTCTCGATTTCAACAGGGGAGAATGGAAGGATGTGCTCGAACGAAGCGTTTCACTCATGGAGACAGTCATGGTCCAGACGGCAAACATTGACGGCACAGTATCTGATTTCGAAGAGGGAATCTTCCGTTTTGTCGACAATGACCCGGAGCTCTTAAATCAGCTTGACGAGGAACAAGGTTCTTTTCCCCGCCGGCTTGCGAACCGGCTGCTCACGATTTTGCAACATCGACTACCTCGCCAGGCCGCCGATACCAAGGCTATAATTAAGACCCACGGGCGTCCATCGATCTGGGTCAGGTATTGGCTCCCGGCTACTATCGGTCTCCTCTCGTCGAGCATGATCCTTCGCTTCCTTACTAACCGGAAGGCGGACATCATCCAAGCGATTGCGGACCTTGGCCTGACCGTTAGGGACTTCTGGAGCAACTGGGTTATTGACCCCGCACGGAAGATTATCAAAACTATTCGACACGATGAGAACCGGGAGCTTACGCTCATGAGTCGCGACAGTCTCAGGGCAGACCTCGAGAGTCTAGAGCGCATGGTTGTCGATTTTGCCATCGATAAGCCCCATTTCGCCACCGCAGACGGCTCAGTGGTGGCTCTTACGGACGCTCAGGTGGCTGACATCCGCTCTCGGGTCGTCCACGGAGACGTGACACCTGTTCTCAAGGCCTACGAGAAGGATCTTAGGAAGCCCTTTATCGGCGCCGTGAAGGGGGACCTCGTGCGATCTCTGCTCATCCAGGTCCAGAAGAGCAAGGTGGACATGGAAGTTGCCCTCGGCGGGATCGACGCCCTCCTCAAGAGCCAGGAACTAGTCTTCGGCTTCGTCTCCCTCACCCCCGGAATCCTCATCTCCGTCGGCGTCTACCAGTACATCCGAGGCGTAATGTCTGGAAGGGTAGGCTTGCGCCAGCGCGACAGGACCTCCAAGACCATGCGGGCCGTGCGCACGATAAATCGGATGCTCGCCAAGGCGGATCTGACGCCGGAGAAGACTATGACGTACGAGCAGATAGGGAACCTCCTCTGCCAGGTTCATATCCTTCGGAACATTGTACCGCAGACTATGCCGCAGGATACCAGGAAGGACTTCCTCATTGATCTTGATGAATTGGTTAACTTGCGGGTTGTTCCGTTCCAGAAGAAGACGATGGAGGATATCGTGTTTACCTACGCGAAGTGGCTGCTGTGAAGTAGTCGGGCAGTCACATCAATGTATTTGTGTGTACGATTCAATATTCTACGCTTCTTGTAGGAGTCAGTGGATGATAGTATATATAGTATCATAGATACGAAAGGGGTACTTGTTTTCATGCGTCAAGAAAAGAAATACCAGAATAATACCATTTTCTTTTCCCCTTGCAAGCTTGGCAAGCAGGATTAAGCAGAGGTAACATAGAAGAAGAAATACAGGAGTCCCCAAGGCATTATGATAAGTCGTTCACTTTCTACCCAGCGTCTATCATATCTATCATCATGTCGTCCCGACTCCTAGGATTTAAAGTTATGAGACGGCCTCCACTCCGTATACCTCCTCAAAACCTCCGGAGTCACAGACGGCCCCCTCAAACCGATAGCCTTAACCAAATGCTCCATCCCAATAACAGCCCCCTCCGTCTCCCCTCCCCTCTCCGTAAACACAACATGGCCCGCCTCGTTAACTAAGCCCCTAATATCCGCGCCAGTATACCCATCCGTAATGACAGCCAACTCCGCCAAATCCACATCCTCAGCAACGGGCACCTTGGCAGCGTAAATCCCAAAAATCTCCTCCCTTTCCTTGACGTCCGGCGGTCCCACGAACAAATACCTATCCAACCGCCCCGATCTCAAAAGTGCCGGCTCGATGCTCTCGGGACTATTCGTGGCCGCCAAAACGACGACGTCCTCGAGCTTTTCGAAGCCGTCTAGCTCCGTCAACAGGGCTCCCAGGACACCTACGCCCACGCCACCCGCTCCGCCGTTACCTTTGGAGGAACCGCCTCCGCGGCGCGGCGTGAGGCCCATCGTGTCGAGCTCGTCGAAGAAGATGATGGCCGGGGCTGAGGCGGCGGCGCGCTGGAAGAGGCGGCGGATGTTGCGTTCGGTTTCGCCGACGTATTGGTTGAGGAGCTCGGGGCCCTTGACGGAGAAGAAGTTGAAGCCGGATTCGGTGGCGAGGGCTTGAGCGCAGTAGGTTTTTGCGCAGCCGGGGGGGCCGTACATGAGGATGCCTTTGGGGGGTTGGAGGCAGAGGGGGGATTGGCCCTTGGGGGACGTTAGTAAAAACAGGAAAGCATTTTGTACGTACGTACGAAACCAGTGTAAAAGAAGACGAGGGTGAAACTCACGAGGACTTCTCGTATCATTCTCTGTAGCTCGTTCTTAACCTTCTGTTGCCCACCAATATCCCTCCAGTGAACCGTAGGCGGCCGCAGGTTAATATCGTGCAACGAGCTCGGCGTCGTCCTCGCCAAAGCGCTCTCCAAATCCTTCCTCGTGCAGGACAAAGGCGTCTCCGCATCCTTCAGCCCGCTCTTGATCTCCCTCCTCAACCGCCCCACGGCAGCATCGACGGCCGTGGAAGCCAACCTCTCCAGATCCTCAGGGTTAAAAGCGTACGTCCTCTTCGCCACGTCCAAAAGGATTTCCTCCTTCGCCTCCTCGGGAAGAGGCACGTTGAAAGACTTGAGAATCTCGACCTTGCTCGGCACATCGGGGATAGGCAGCGCAATCCCCTTCACAAACCTCTTCAACCTCCTCAGCTCGTGCGGCAGCGAAAAGTAATCCTTACACGTAGCCACGACGGCGACAGACGCGCGCCCCGCCTCTGCAGCGTCGCTCGCAAACTTATCCAAGCCCGAGGTTAATATCCCCACCAGCTGCGGCACGGCCCTCTGCGCCGCCTCGAGGATGTCGTCGAGGTCGTCGATGAGCACCACGCTGGGCTGGTCGAGCTCGGCCTGCACGAGGATGCCGCTCATGGCGCTGGGCGGGGTTCCTTTCTGCGCGCGGATGACTTTGAATTTGCCCTCGCAGGCGCTGGCGATCTTGTCTAGAACGAATGTCTTGCCCGTTCCGCGGCCGCCATGGATGGCGATGGCGCAGGATCTCCACCGGGCGTCGAGGGATGTTAGGGCGGGGAGGGAGGACTGCAGGTCTGCGAAGAAGTCGTTGAGGAGTTTCATCTGGCGTCCGAGGCCTGGCACGTTCGAGACGACTAGCTCGCGACTGCCCGCCGCACTCTGCGCATCGGAGCCCGTAGTGGTGGTCGCTTGGGAAATTTCCACGGTAGTAGCTAGCTCGATTCGAGCGAGGTTATCTGTCCGTGAGTTGACCGAGATGACTTTGAACTGACGAGCAGTCGTGACAAGCTTGAGCTCGAATACCGCCCCCGGGTATACATACACAGCCCTTTTCGCTAGAAGGATGGAAAGGAAATAAGTGTCAGCTTCTCCTAGCAAGCGAAAAGATGACGAAAAAGAAGCTATGACTTACTCAAAAACTCCCTTATCCCCAACTCCCAAAGCGTCCTCTCCCACCCCCTCAATCCCAAATCCACCCCTTCACCCTGCTCCCCGGTAACATCCTCCACAACCACCCTCTCCGCCGCCTTCTCTGTCGCCACACTCCTATTCGCCGTAATCCTCACCAAGTCCCCCGTATGAAACCCCACGGCCTCCATGAACACCCTCGTCATCTTCACCACATCCCCTTTCATATCCTGCGCAGAGGGCATCACAGTCGCCTGCCTAATCAGCGGCGTGGTCGTAGTTGCGGCAGCACCACCACCGTTCGGCGTCGCGCCCCCGCTGCCCCCGGAGACCTCGCCATCCTGGAGCCTTTCCACGCGCACATGCACTACTGCGGCAGGCGCTCCGTACGCGCGCTCGAGAGCCTCGAAACTCGCGCGGTTGACGAACAAGACGGGAGGCTTGCGGAGGTCCGGGCGGTCTTCGGGCTTGCCAGTCTTGGTTGGCCGGTCAAAGGGCCGGATTCGGCACTCGACTGACATGGTCTGGGAGATGCACCAGACTAAGTTCCCCAGTAAATTTATATCGCGGTTTCCAGAGCTGGGGTTCGTATGGATGCCCTGAGGGCTAAACCGAATGCCACGGCTTTGGGGTTATGCTGGAGTTGAGCCAGCTGCTGGTGCTGTTCAAAGTTTAAGAGTTTGGCTTGGTGGGGTGAATTTTGGGTGCCGCGAAATTCTTGGTGGGATTGAAAAAATAATGGTACAAAAAAAAAATCAATTATTCTTCACATCGACTTCAGGCCAAACCTTCAACACGGCGGCTGTGAGCACAACTTGTAACAACTCTACAACACTTACAGCTTTAGCCTTCCGCGGAGTATTTCGATTACCATGAGGGCTCTTCTCTGTGACTGACACAGAAAGAGCCGTTCTCGTTGTCTCACTCTTTTGCTCGATGCCGATCAAGTTAACCCACTTACATGACTCGAAAACGAGAAACTTTGGCTGGGTTCATTGCAAGTTTCGATCGAGAGTAAGGCTATCAGATATCATTGTCGAACCTTTCGCTTCATAAATAACATGCTTGATTCATGCAACTGGGCTCGAGAAGCAGCTCTCTCAACGGCTATCATCATCGCCACGAGCCCACTATGAAGCCTTCACGGTACCTAGCTCTTCACAATCATCATCCGCACTTCGCTTCGATCTAAGTTCGATTCCTTTAAATGGGTATAAAGATTCATCTCGCCTCGCTAGATAGCCTTATCTGCCACTAGAAGACCGGGGAAACAAAAAAAAGACCAAAAAAGACATCATATCTACACCATAACTCTTACAAGGCATGACCGGGCTTAGGACTAACTCATCACCAAGGCCAGTCTGCATGCCAGTCCGCTTCATTGAAACAAAAACAAAGGGGGCAGACTGGCCCATATCCCTCAGCCTTTCCGCTTTTTTTTTTTCTTCTTGATAGCCCCCCCGCCCCTTGCCCTGCCATATTCTCATGAGGTTTCCTCGGCAATCATGCCGTCGGTGCCTGGGAAAACAAGGGAGGATTTTGCCCAAAAGCCATAACACACAATGAGTGGAAAAGAAAACGAAAAACAACAGAGAAAGCAAGCAGAGTGAACCTCCCTTGTTGCGCCCCAAACACCACCATCCAAGTCCGAAACCCCGTCCCTACGCATTATCCCGCCGATGATGTCCAGCAGGAAAGACCGAGAAATGCATTCCTCTTCCTTGTTTCGTCTTTTGCGGCACCTCATGTTTTTTTACCCCCTTTCTTCTTAAAAAAAAAACCTTCCACATCCCGCACAGGCTGCTCATCACGAGTCCTCGCTTGATGATCGAAGCCCCGCACCCGTCGACGAGATGCTAATGGAAATTTTAGGGCTCCCACTCGCACTGTTAGTGAAGCTTTGTTTTCTTTTTAGGATGGATTGTGTTGAGTTGGTCGACATCGACTTGCTGTTTCGCCGTTTATTCTGCATCAGCTTTCCGAGCTCATCATCGTCATCTTCTTCGCGGCGTCGCTTTTGAGGCGGTGCCGAAGTAGTCGACGTATCGGATACAGCCTCGCTCACGACGGAGCCAGCATCTGACGCGCCATCCACGTCAGCCAGATCGTCGATCGCTACCCCCATCTTATCGGGGCCGTCCACGGACGCGTCCTGCTTCTTCGTGGCTGCCTCCGCTTCGTTCACTAAAGCAAGTTCGCCGTCTTTGATGATCGAGGTCGATGACGTCGCAGCATCCGCCGAGACCGCGCCGCTTGCAGCATCGCCTTCCTCCATCTCCTCTTCGTCCCCGTCGGAAAGGTAATCGACTAGTCTCGTGGACGGCGAGGTGCCATTAGCAATGGGAGCCTTTGCCTGCGAATTGACTGTCGGTTGCTGCTCTTCCTCGTCGTCTTCGTTCCAGTACGCTTCCTCGGTCGGGTCGACCTGGAGTTGCTCCATCATCCTGGCGTGCGCTGGCGGCCGACGCGTCACGTCCTCCTCCGCATCCAAAAGGAAATCGCTGCCCGTCGTGAAGCCTTGCGTTTGGTCGTAACGGATAATCATATCACGGAACGTTTCTAGGCTGCTGAGTGTGACAAGTTGTGGGCGGTAATTCTGAACCAGGTGCTTCACAAGATCCTTCATGCTTTCCTTCTTAATGAACTCAAAGAACTCTATGCAGGCTGAACCTAGGAGATTGTCTCGAGGCATAACGCCGATTAAGATATCGAGAATGGGACCGAAGACATCTGTGTCGATGAGATGCTTTACGTAGAACACATCCTGGAGGCCTAAGAGCTGGCGGAAAAAACGGATCGCAACTACAAGTGTGGGTTGGTTAGAGGTTTGGCAAATCAATACACACAAATATAGCACATCCGAGACTCACCTAGCTTGAGATACTTCTCTTCGGTTTGAAGTAGCTGCAAGATTCGCAGTGAAATCTTCCTCTGAAGCACGAAACTCTTGCTGCGATGGTAATGCTGGCGGATGAAGAAGCAGAGTATCTCGATAAGGTATGAAAACATGGACGCCTGTTGTGTTGTGAAGGAAAGCTTGGTCTTGTTTTCGAGGTCGAGAAGGGGTTTGAATAGTTTTGTTGCCGAAGTCTCGTAGAAGCGTTCCAAGAAGAGCTCCTGCTGAGGATTGTGATCTATCGTCCGCCTACCAGCGCCAGCGAAATCTCCCGTGGCTCTTGTGATGTTATCCTGAACCTGAGTCACCGGCATGCCGTCTAAGAGAACCTTCAACGCGTCTGATATCTGGGACTTCACGCCCAAGTCAACCTCAACCAGCAATAGTTCAATTAAGGAGTCCGTTAAAGGTGGCTGACCGTCACCAAGTTGTCGATATATCGTCGCTCGGATCATCTGTGGATCGTGATCGATTAGGGAGACCAGGATGTCAGTCGCGCCAACTCTTACGCCCACGTCCGGGTGACGCAGGCCGAAGTTGATGATTTGGAGGAGACCATGGGCGAGGAAGTTGTTATACAAAGCCTGACGAGCGGGTGGCTGGAGGTTCTTAGCTATCGCGCAACACTGCTGGATGAACAGGACGGCGTCCTTCTTTTGCTTCGGGTCCTGGTTCGGCGACTTGAAGATCCCAAAGAGTTCATTGAGGAATATGGCGTTGCCTTGGAGGTGTTGGACGATCTCAACCTGGTTGAAGAAGATGAGAGAGTTAAGGACGGAAAAGGTAGGGTCGTCGAGAATGCGCGCCAGTACGACATCTTTCAGGTACTGTAGCCGGTAGGTCTGGTGGATCTTGTGCCGGATATGTTCGTCTTCGATAGGAACGACCTCCTTGAAGCGGCCCTGGCCATTCAACCAAGCGCGATGGTTCGCCTTGTGGTTCGGGAAATCTGGGTCGTACTCGAGAGCGCCGACAACCGCATCGACACATTCGTCGGAGACCACATGCTCGATAAGTGCCGGGTCGTTCAATAGGATAACCGTCTTCATGATGTTGCAGAGTCGATGGAGGTCTGGTAGGCTTTCGAAGTCTTCGGATGTCTCGACAAGGGGTATCATCTTGCGGATATAGTCCTCCTTAAGGATGTATTTCGCTAGGGCGTCCCTACCTGCACCTGTTGAGCTCACTATCCTTATCTTCGTTTCGATCTCACTGAGATTGCCTAGCTCGACTGGGGGGAGGGAAACCGTCGTAGCTAGATCCATAGTAAGGTCGTCGGACAAATTGTCGTCTTTTCGAGCATGTTAGTACGTTGCGCAACCTTTAGACTATTCGGATTCTGGAACGGTAGGACACAGACCTGCGGCGCCGAGCCCATTTTGGGTCGATTGTTGGACACTGTTCACGAATTTCCTATTACGCGTTGCCCGTTAGAAGACCTCATTCGTTTCCTCATAGCATCCATGACTCGTCGGATATATAGGCTATCGAAATAAGGACACAAACCATATCATGGCGCAGCCCTCTGGTTCCTGGAAACTGAGGGCCATGTCGAGACCGCTGTTGGGTTCTGTCCAGACGATGAGGGTATCTGAATTACGGTTAGCCTCGGTGATGTAATCTCTGAGAGGCCGGCTAGGACGGGCTTGAAGGGGGGGAATGAAACAGAGTAGAAGAGGATAAACATACCTCTTTGCTTCTGGAATCCATCTTCCCTGCATATACTTGTATCGAGGAGTAGGCGGTCCGGTTCATCTTCAGACTCGACGATTACCCGAGCATCGCGACACTGGCCATCGTCGGACTATTAATTGTTAGCGTGACCCGCATCTCGAAATACACGGCAAAGATCTAATGTTGTCTAGCACGGTTATCCAGCAATTTTGGGAAGTCGGAAAAGTGTTCGCAGGTTGACGACGGGGCGCGCTGGATTTCCTTCGCCGCTGCCTAAGATAACGGAATCTACGACTCACCTGCGTAAAGGCAGCCGTACAGAAGCCAGTGCCTCTATCGAACCAGTCATTATTGCGCAGTTCATAGACCTTGACGCGCCTCTTATCCTTCGCCTGATGAGGCACGTGTTGTGCCATCATCAACGGCTCGGCGTCCACTTCTCGGTCGACGTCGACGTGGTGCTGGAGAGTCGGAGGCGTGCGGTGATCGCGAGTTGGGAAAGGGGGCGGGTTGGGAGTCGCAGCGTTCGCTCGATCGATGCGCGAGGTAAATAAATGTACCGACGATAATTTCAAAATGGGTCGCGGAGTTGTTGAGGAGGATTTGTTCTCGGGCGGGCACAATAGGAGCGGTGGGAAAAGGAAGGTGACGTATGGTCCAAGGTCGCGTTACCGGTCGGGAGGAGAATTCTGTTCAGAAAATCGGACCAACCTCGCCAGGTTTGATGGCGTTATCGGTTGCCGAAAGGACTGGAGGAGCGCATAAGTGACGATAGAGACTACCACGTTCCCTGCGATATCGATAGATGTCCTCGTGCGCAGAGCGCGACAGTGTTTTTTTCGGGGCCTGTTTTCTTTTTTTTTTTGCTTTGTCTGGGGGTGGATGTCGGGATCGGACTAGAGCGGGACTTTCTTTTGGGGGGGTGGTGATGAGGCTGTCACAAAAGTCGGCGCTCGCTGCGGCAGTGGCGACAGCAGACAAGCTGGGATTTT